>OU696490.1:3607500-4207500 GCA_916048165.1 Spilarctia lutea
CCATGCTGCTTTATTACATTGTCTGCATTCACAATCAGTATTCTGCTCACGCTTTCCATCAGGAAGAGTAGAGTCACTTTGGCGGACTCACACATAAAAATAAACATATTATTATAAAAAAAAACAATTTGTGAAGTTGAATGTATTTATGTTTAAGAACGACTAAATGGATCTGGATGAAAATGGGCACAGATACAGATCATAATCGACTGCCTCGGTGGCGTAGTGGTAGCGTATGCGACTGCTAAGCAAGAGGTCTCGGGTTCGAATCCCGGGTCGGACCAAATGTTTGTATGATCTGCAAATATTTGTTTCGGAGTTTGGGTGTTTTCTATGTATAATATGTATGTATTTACAAAAAAAAAGTATATAAGTATTTATATCAGTTGTCTAGTACCCATAACACAAGCTCTGTCATTCAAGAGAAGCAACGGGTAAAATCTAGTTTTAAAAATGATTTCCCAGATCGACCCAATATTATTAAATATAGAAATCAAGAACATACTTTTTAGTTTCTTTTTACTGACCACCGAAGTATAACTTTCTAAGACCAGGTGAGAACAAACAAACACACTTGATTTTCTATTCCAGTAATTCCCTGTCTTAATTTCAATTCCTAACCGAAGTGAAGTTCACCTTCTTAATTCATCCCCGCACCACCCGACACGGTAGGCTAGTAGAGAATGCCTGTGGCATTAAGTCCGCCATTGTACATTTGTGCATAAACATTTTTAAATATATAATTTTAAACAATAAAACAGATACCCGTATACCTAAATAAATATTTCTTAAATAAATATATTTTTAAATTAAGAATGTTTTCTTTAAAACAATCGTCTTTTTACTCTTATTATGAAATATAGTGTGAAGCCAAACTCCAATAAAACAAGCCAAAGGGCAGTCTAGTCGTTAGGTTTAATTATCTCGACTTACAGCCAAAGATTGTAGAGACTAAGTTTAACCCAAGACAAATAATTGTGTTATGAACTCGACCATTTATGCTGTGTTTGAGTGCAAATATGTATATATTAAGAGATAAATGTGTATGTACATGTGTGTGTATGTGCGTGTATATCAGCAGTCTAATTTCGATAGCATAGGTTCTTTCAAATTTATGACTAAAAAAAAATTTTAAAGGTGTGTGTGCGATTCACACACGATAGAAGTGAAACTTCAGTAAATCGACAAAAGAATGAGATGAATATATACTCGTATATAACAAGAGCAGGATAATTTTTTGAGATAGGACGGCGAATGTGGGAGGAACAGAGTACTCTATAGAATGGAGAGAATATGAACATTCCGGCGAAGGCGTATAGGTAACCATTTGAGCTTAACACGAAACTCAGAGATGTGGTCATATTTACGTAAACCAAATATGAACCTTATGCAGACATTTTGGAGACGCTCAAGTTTGTTCAATTGTTCTTCGGTAAGGTCTAGATAGCTAACATCACCATAGTCAAGAATAGGTTCCTACCTATCCTTGACTATGGTTTTAGTTTTTAAGTAGGTAGTAGTAGTTTTTAAGGGATTGTGCTAGGGTAGGGCTTGTGTATTAATTTATACATACACCGACATTTGCTCTCTCGCTCTGGCTCACTAATTACAGGCGACTTTTTGTATTTGTCTCTTACCTGTCGTTTTTTTCGTTGCATTCGGTTTGAAATCACAACGATCCTATAGAAGTTTCACTTCAAAAATATATCACATTATTATTATTATAAAAATGTTCATCAAAACTAATCTGATTCAAAAATAATTTGGTCTTATGCAGCACTCAATGGTAGGCTTATGCACTCCAAAGAATTTAATACATACAATAAAATTCGACCATCGATGGAATCAAATTTTCAATGTCGTAATCGAGAATTCATCCCTACACTATGTAACAGACCCCTCTTTTAATACACTAATGTAAATAAGTTCCTTTTATTTTTAAAGTACAAAGAGCAGATTCAATCAAAATCCCCTTTAAATCATCCCCCAAATTTGTAGTATACGATACAGCGTGTCTGTATGTAGGTAGTGGTGTCCGTCTGTCCGTCGCATTTGTGGTGCAGTGCCGAAAATCGATACCTGCCTCCCCATGGAATATCCTGATGTTTGTAGGGTTACTATGAACATTGAAAACGATGGGATATTATCTTGACAGTTTTGTGTGTTTATTATTAACTTGCTATAAGTAAAAGAAAATCAGTGTGCAGTTAGTTTAACTGTATTGCAGTAACAAATTACATCAAAAGCCAATTCCGCTGTCACTGCTTACAAAGGAGGTTTTCGGCAACTTTTCTGTTAAGTTTTCCTTTCTCTTTACAGGGATGAATAGGAGCGGTGACACTTAGTATTCTCAAACCGCCACCACAAGCAGAGCAGATAAATTGTATGTTTTTTTAAATATTGTACTCGGTGTGACTTTTTCGTTGGTTTCGATTTAGATAATTCGGTTCAAATTATAATAGTAGTGGTCATGTCAACGCAATGGTTGATTTCTAAGAGCGTTCATGAACACCATTTAACGTCTTAATAATTCTAGCAACCAGTAATGCTGGAACTTTAACTAAACCTTCAAACGCTAACATTAAAATACTGTGATCGCGCAAATATATTTATTTATTATTATGTGTATGAAAGAGGATATATAAAATTAATGGTAGGTTATAATAAAGCCAGACACCAAATGCATGGTCACCTGATCCCAAATTGAGTACACCTGCACCATGTACATATTATTAGATTCATGTTGATGAATAAATTTCTAATATATCATTTTTGGAACGAACCTAACGACAATTACGTGTTAATCTGAAAAAAGATTTGGTAACCCTAAAATGTAGGTACCACCGACGTAGGGGACTTTTATACCCATGTACTAATAAATAGTAGCGTTGATAATTGACTTTGGTGCAACCGTTTGATGCTGGTCTTGCGTGTATAGCTACAGGAACACAATTATTGACCCTTGTGGCACCCTAATGCCTAGGTATATACTTTTTTGAGAGGGGTGATGGATGATGGCCTTGGATGTCAAAACCAGAGACGTAATTATTAAATACCATGATTAAAAAAAATGCTATTGTTTGGTGTTTTGAAAACGAATGTGTCTTAAACATTTTTAAATATGAGAAGTTTTACATGTATTTTTATTAATAATTTCATTTCTACTGTATTGTGTGTCTACCTGTATTGCCGGCTAGAGCAACCAATAACGTTATAAGCCATAGGTACCATTTTTTCGTACCGTCGCCGTCGTACCGGACTCGAACCGACTAAAAACCGCAAACCGTCAAGGGTACTAGAAGCCTTGGAACCAGGTGTACTCTCGAAAGAAAATTCCTGCAACCCCGACGTACCTTGAGCCACTTACTTTGTAGATGGCCCCCTCCTGATGTAATAGGAACCTACGTAATCGCGTTGTGATATATTGGACATTATCGTTGTTCGTCACCTATACTCATCTGCATACTATGCACATATTTTATACAAATGCATAAATAATTATTACTTCAAAAATATTATTTAATGCGTTCATGTATATGAAGACAACCTAGTAACATGTTCAGGGAACTACATCATGAAAGTGTCACGGCATGTCCGTCTGAGAGACTGAATGTCGTATCGGTAACGATTAAATTTATTGAAAAATGATAATACTTGTCGAAAAAATCAATGGCGATGTGTGTCAGATGTCAAAATTATTATTTGACAATACACTATTAAATATCTTTTAAGAGACCAATTTTTGTGGTTCTTTATTTAAGTTAAATACTTAAACGACTTATATATTTTATTAGAATTCAAACTGACGTTAAATGTAACAATTAAAACTAGTATTAAAATTTTACATTATTGTAATCAAGATGGCGTATCAAATGATCATTCGAGTACGATTTTACTAACCAATAAGCTGATTCATAAATATCGGTTTAAATACTTAATATTTTTTTATGTAATATATATTTTAAAATAATGTAAAATATTTTTGGCAATCTGACACACAACGCCGTCTATTTTTCAGACTAAGTAGACTTTAAGCATTGCGTGTTTAGAACACGTAGGAATGCATTTCGTTAATTAAAAGCCCTTTATCACAGTTCTAAAAATATAATAACTACATATTTTTTTATTATTTTTTTTTATCGTAGGCAAACGGGCAGACGTATCGCCTGATGGTAAGCGATTAACGCCGCCCATGGACACCCGCAACACCAGAGGCGTCACCAGTGCGTTGCCGGCCTTTAGGGGATAGGGAGGGGGATGGGGGAGGAGAGGGGGGGGAGGGATAGGCCTGGGGTATCCCCACTCACTAGGATGATTCACTTATTAAACGGTATTTAATTCTCATAACCATTTATAACATATTGCCAGCGGTACAGGATCTGCCATTCTCCTTTAAATAAGTATAATGTTCTGCCTCGAATGCTGTATGCCCGTACAAATCCTGGTGCTGGTGCATTATAAGGTAGAATTTCCACATCGTAAATCTAGATTAGGTGATAAAGCTAGACTAGTTTTCTCAGATTAATGATCATAATCCTATTGGACGCTGGGCTTAGATTCCTGACTTCATAATATTTTATATGAGAATATTTCTTATGGTAGAAAAAATTCAGTATTTAATTTATTACAATATAAATTATGATTTTCTGTAAGATTGAAATGGATATTGTGGTGAACGGTAATTAAGGATAGCGGGATGTCTCAAACTCAACCTCAAACTCAAATCATTTATTTCCATAGGCCCCAAAAGGCACTTGAACACGTCAAAAATACAAAAATACAAACATAAAAACATAAAACAAAACTCCTAATACTAAATGCACTGAGATGATTTGAATTACCGGAGCTTAGATTGATTTCGATTCAACTCAAAGGTTTAAATTGAAATCAATCCAAGTACCAGCTCCGATGGGTATTGCATTCATGAGAAGAGCTGGTGAGAAACTCATGTGCACCATCTTTTCAGATAATTCATACAAAGCTTGTTTGTTTTTGACAACAGTATTTCTATGTGCAAGTTAAGGCAACCAAAACACAAAGGCTAGAAAGCGGTCTAATAAGATATTAAAGCTAGGAAAAAAAATTTTTTGTCTAATAAAATAATAAAAATTAGTCCATAGCATATAAGGTTGCAATCACTTACACATCAAGGAGTAAAAGCAATGTGTGCATACATACTGGTCCCAGAGAAAAAGAAAAAAAACGTTTAAAATGTAATAAAATAATAAATACAAATTATTTAAGCTCCAACAATGTAAACACAGATCGCCTCAACTTAACAAAGTTCAAATGTCAGGTAATAAATGCAGAATAAGATGTCAAGAATTAATTACAATCCAATAAATTATTTCACTTTCACTCACATCCAAGGCACTGCATCAGTCAAGAAATCGTTTATCGTATAATAGCCCCTCTCCACAAGACGACTCTTAACGGCACTCTTGAACTTTTGTAGGGGTAAGTTCAAGATTTCGACAGGAATTTTGTTATAAAAACGCACACCAAGTCCTTCAAATGAATTGTGGACTTTGTTAAGGCGATAATGTTGGCCTACTAATTTGTGCTTATTCCTTGTGTTTAGTGAATGATGATCACTTTTGCAACTATATTTATCTATGTTTTTTCGTACAAACATAATATTAGCAAATATATATTGAGATGCAACTGTTAAAATACCTATTTCCTTAAATCGTACTTTCAGAGAATCTCGAACTTTAAGTTTGTAAATCGCACGAATTGCCCGTTTTTGAATTACAAAAATGGTTTGAATATCAGCTGCCTTGCCCCATAGTAGAATACCATATGACATGACACTGTGAAAATAACTAAAATAAACTATTCGCGCAGTTTCAATATTAGTTAACTGGCGAACTTTCCAAACAGCGAATGCCGCGGAGCTCAGTGTCAAAAATATTAATACTTTTAAAGTAGTTCTACTTATTAAATAAAGATGGCGCTTATTTTATCTTGCAAAAATCGGCCACTCTTATGAGATTTTTAATAGGAAACGTTTTGTTTATGTTTTTTATAGAATAGTGGGCAAACGAGCAGACGTATCGCCTAATGGTAAGCGATTATAAAGGCGTCACGAGTGCGTTGCCGGCCTTTTAGGGGGGAGGGGTTAGACCAGGCGCTGTTTCATACCGGTTTTCTGTGCGGCCGTGGTATCACTCCGGTCGAGCCGGCCCATGCATGCCGAAGCGTGGCTCTTCCACGGTAAAGTATTGTAATAAATATGTAACGTAAATATGGTAATGTATCAAAATAAAATTTAAAAAAAATATTAATTCGAAATTCAAATACCAGCTCTTTTATTAATTGATTTGATGCGCTTTGTCATCATTAGAAATCAACTAAGTCTGACATATATCAATTTTCACATTAATGTGAGTTTCATACGTACATATTTTAAGTTTTCATCAACTTTTTTCTCTGTATCTACGGTTCTACACTTAAAGTGGTATGGATTCTACTTGTACAGGGTGGAATTTTGTAATGCCACCCGAAGGGAAAGTACTCTTAATATTGTAGATAAAAAAATTTACTCAAATAATACATTCCTTTATTTTTGAAAAAAGAGACAACTGCATTCAAACATTTCCCAAAATTTGGACCTGTACCCTCTCTAACAAACTTGATAAATCAAATGAGAGAAAAACCTTTCTAAAAGAAGTACTGTTTTTTAAAAGCTGTCTCCTGTTAAACTTTATTGTATCAACAAAAAAAAATAGTTTTCGTTAAGAGGGCCTATATATTAGGGCTATATAGTTGTCTGCGTATTCTTAAGGGTGACTGTCTAACAGTCGCAAAGGTTTTTATACCTTTCATTATAAGGCAGACAGTCTCTCATCCACATGCTTTGATTTCTCAAGAGAATATAAGGTTTTACTACCAAAACTTACTTAGAAATTAGTTTGAGAATAAAAATTCTAATCTACTGTAGTATAAGGAGCTATAATTTTGTTTTACGAGGAATCCGTATAATTTAAGTTATTATATAAGATTGTACGCAAGGGAGTGCTTCGGGAATCTCAATTAAATTCGGGATCAAGAGAATTTCTTTGTTAGGGACTCTGGGCTGCACGCCATCACAACTTGTGAACCTGGTTACGCAACCAACCAACGCAACGTTTTTAAGTACACTCTTTTGCAAAAAAAACGGGCACTTAAGCAAATAACTATTTTATAGTTACTATTAGTTTGTTTGACAATTTTAGGTATTGTTATCCTCAGAATTTCATAAATTAATTAGGAAGGAATAGGTATCATCAGTTTTATCATAACATTTTGATTAAATTATTGAGAAATAATGTTTAAGCTCAAAACACTATTATTGTACCTGCTCGCTAAATAAAAATCAAACGCATTAATTTCTATGTTTTTCTTGAATACATTACAAGCAGATAAAAGTTTAGTATTGAGTGTGACCCCCTCTTGCTGAAATCACGGCTTGCATTCGTCTGGGCATGCTAGCGAGTATATCTTTTATGGTTTCTTGGGGAATACGTTCCCACTCCGCGGTAATCACATTCTTTAGCTCTCTGATGGTCTGCGGAGCCGGCTGCACTGATCTCACTCGTCGCTTTAGAACGTCCCAGACATGCTCTATGGGATTGAGGTCCGGACTTCTAGCTGGCCAGTCCAAACGACGAATTCCGACTTCTAGCATATACGCTTCCACATCGCCGGACCGGTGGGCGCGAGCGTTGTCGTCCATAAAAAATGAGTTTTCGCCAAGAGCGGTTAAAGCGGGTTGTGCATAAGGAATTAGAACTTCTGTTATGTATCGGTGTCCAGTCAGTGTACCGTTTTCGATGAAGACTAACTGCGTACGATCCATGGAATTTATTCCTGCCCAAAACATAACAGAGCCCCCTCCATAAGGTGTGATTTCTTCAAAACATGCCTCTCAAAGCGTTCTCCTCGTCTACGTAGCACTCGCCGATGTCGGTCTTCACCATGCAGAGATATCCTGGCTTCATCGGAGAACAACATCCTATCCCAGTCTTCATGAGTCCATGACACACAATTTCGAGCGAAGCTATGCCTGGCAACTCGATGTCCACGGAGTAATTTAGGGCCGCGTGCCGGGCGATGACTGTGTATATTAGCAGCGAGAAGCCTCCTCCTGACCGTCCATAGACTAATTTGCACATTTCTTACTTCTTCGAGGATGTTCTTGAGGTCCACATAAGAAGATTTGCGATTTCTCAACGCTTGACTAACTAGAAAACGATCATCCCGTGGTTCGGTACATGTCTTTCTGCCAGAACCAGGCCTTCTCTTGACGGAACCGGTCTCTTGATAGCGCTGCCAGGTCCTTTGAACTGTCGACCGACTCACATTTAGCCTCTGAGACACGAAGCATTGGCTGCAACCTTCTTCAAGCAGCGCAATAATTTTGCTCGTTTTTATCACTTTATCTACCATTTTCGAGATTGCTAAACAGCAATAACAATACTTTTAAATGTCAAGGACATCAGATAATTTAATAAAAATTGACAAAAAGTTAATTAGAGTCGATATTAACTATAGGGAATTCGCGCCACAAAATGTAGTTAAAAGTTGTTTTCTTTGAAAACCAGGCTCAGTCAAAAATTTGAATTTGGAATGTACTCTTATAAACATTATCGCACTTTTATAACTGGCCAGTAACATGTTCAAATGATTAAAACCTTTTTGGTATTTTATTTATTTCAGCCAGGAAGAAAATCGAAACCGCCCGTTTTTTTTGGAAATGAGTGTATATTTAAAAGTTGTGTATTTAGAAATCTATAAGAGTAAATAATGTTTATTTGTATGGGTAAGTTGGTTAAGAGTACGGAATGTTAACACCTCTGGTCATTCCAGGTTTTTGTCTTCAGTTACCTTACGCACTCAGTGAAAATAATATTAATATTTCGAACATCGGACACACAACGCCATCTAGTCCCAAACTAAGCAAAGCAACTGATATGAATATATTCATAGCTTCTTTTGTAAAACAGACACATTATACATCGAAAACACTAAACTCAGAATTCAGAACAAATGTTGCAGATTGCAAACATTTGATCCGACCCGAGAATCGAACCCGATCGGATTACTTAACAACGGATGCTTTTTTGTCTAGTCTTTTGGAGATATATATAAATATATATACGAGCATGCATATATAACTTAAAAGTTGTCTAGTCCAAATGTTTATACTCGTTTTATACATTGTTCTCTTTAAGGCTCTATTACACAAACAGCCCCTCGTCTTACCTGTCAGTTGCTATCGGCGTTTTCATAAGTTTTGCTCGAGTTTCTTATATAAGCAATGTTGCTCACCGGCACTGAAATAATTTACATGTTATTTGTTCAAAGTTTGAATAAATTATTGTGTAAGCGCACTTTGAAAGCTTTTGAGTAATTTTAGAAAACAGTTACGTAGAAATGGTTCGTATTTATGTACAGTTGAAGGCTTATGTCGAAACCAAAGCCAAAGTAGAGAAGCAAATGTTATGAGTACGATTCAAAATATTGCTAAATGTGAAAATTAAAGGTTTACTAAGAGTTGTTAGAAACACACTCTTAGTAAACTTTTTGCCATAATATTTTTGGTTATTTAACACATAGTTTGAAACTAATTAGTTCTTTTATTTTTTATTATGTATGGACCTGACAAAGTTGATCTTCTATGAGGGGTAGTACCGCTACGATTGAGCCAGCCCATTCTGTATTGAATCTTTGTGCTTGTACTATTAAATGACAGAATACTTATATCACTTCTAATATGTGTTTTGATTACTATTGCCCAACTTTGGCTAGTCAATCGATCGATCTTGGTTGCCTAAATCTACATACACGCTCCAAGTTGCATGCAAACAAAAAGCTTATCTGTACTTGTAATAAAAATGAAAAGAAATGACGTCACTCATAAGTCGACATCAGTGGGCTTCATCATCCTCACAACTCCACTACTGGACATAGGACCTTACCTTAGAAAGAACCTTCGACCTGAGTGATACCACGGCCTTACACAAAAGTGGTGTGAAATAGTGCTTAGGCTGTGTTACACCGAGTGAGTGAGGATACCGAAAGCCCATATCCCAACCCCTCCCACATCCCTCTCCCCATCCCCCAAAGGCCGGCAACGCACCTGTGATGCCCCCGGTGTTGAGGGTGTCCATGGGCGGGGGTAATCGCTTACCATCAGGCGATACGTCTGCTCGCTTGCCACCAAATTAACTTGAAAAAAATAGTATCTATTTGTATAAATATCTCTTCCCGACTACGTCGAAGAAAACAATATCTCATGTACCACTGTAGCTAAACTACATAACCGATTTTAATAAATGAGGTATCGTAGAGTCGTAATAATGGCTCGGGTGACAAATAAATTTTGTCGTAAGGCATTACGTAGTTAGGTTACAGTTTATTAAACCTTTTCCTGTTGCAGTTCTGCTGTGCTATTCAGATAGCTTCTTCCCATGTATCTAACGGGATAATTAAAGGTTGGTAACATATCGCATTCTGCAGCCGTCACCAAATAGGCAGTAAAGAATTTAACCTGATTATAATCACCAAAAACGCCGAGAACCTTCCTCAGGAACACTAGTAATAGATAGAGTTCTCAATCGTATCACGAGGTGATTATATTAGACTAATGATGACTCCGTCATTGGTCAAGGGATTCAAGTATGCGACTACCAATCAAAAGGTCTCGGGTTCGAACCTGGGTCGGGCCAAAAGTGTTATTGAGTTTTTCCAATTATAGAAATACTAAATAACAGCTCGGAGTTTGGAAGTTAGGGTCTGAACCCCCGTGCTTCGGAGAGCACGTAAAGCTGTCGGTCCTGCGCTTGATCTCTCCCCGGTCGTGTCGTTAACCGTTCCATTGGATTGTGAGAGAGAGGGAACAGAGAGTGCGCACGTGTTTGCGCACACACTAGTGCACTATAATATCTCCTGCGTAGTTGGCTGGTCTCCGTTGAGACTGGCCGCCGTGGCCATAATCCGATTGGAGAACATCATCATCACATTAGGCTAATATGTATATATACTGAACTAAAAGATTATGTTGATTTCAGCAATAAAATGAACTTTAATTAAAAGCTTTCAGTAAATTGCTGTTAAATTATTCTAATGGGTTCAATTTAATGACACGTAATTACAAGTCTGATCTATAATAATGTCTTTAACGATACATTTACATTAAAATTTGTGAAAGTAGTTAAAATATTTCTGAATATTCTGGATATTTTATTTCGTTTGTATAGTTTAGTGAAATTTAAACGTTTTCATAGGTTTTGTCCACGACTTGATAAAATTTGAATATAAAAAAAGTTTATTTACAGCTTATGCATTCGCGTGAAATAGCTTTCAAAACTACTAAAAACGTGTCTTGTGGAAAGTAGAAAAATATCCGCCCAAATTCTTCGACAGCCTCGTCTGCAGTGCCAAATTTTCGCCCACGAAGCATTTTTTATCGAGAGAAATAAAAAAATCACGTGGTGCTAAATCTGAACTGTGCGAAACATGGGGTAACTTTGTACCCACGAAGTTGTCAAATAGTCCATAGTTCTAGCAGCTGTGTATGTGACGTAATTTAGAAGTGAAGTATTTAAAAAAGATAACCTTTCATTAGGAATATACATCCTGTGTCGCGGAGGACTTTACAAACATACAGCGGACTCAGAGACCACCCAGACTCAGATCAACAATTAGTGGATCACATAAAGAGTGGCGTTGCGACCGTTTAAACCACTAAATCAACCATACAATCAAAGAGTCTAGATATTATTAAACTTTAAACGGTTCATAATCAATAAAATTAATATTAGTGAATTTATTCCAAATATAAGGATTCCATTCCACATCACTCACATTCGAACTAATATGTCAATATCATATTAATATTAATGAAGGCTCTATAGAGTACTTCCTCTTCTATACGTAAAGTCAGTTTTAACCTGAACAAGTATTTTTCCAATTAGCTCTCCTCGCCCTCAACATAATTATATCTATACAAATAAATAACATTAAAGTGTCTGTTTGTAATTTCAAATTAACAGCTTTTCACTAAATGCATATGAAAGTATATATGGTACTTATATAAAAACACTCCGTTTGTCCGGTATTCTCTGGAATCACTAGACCGATTTGAACGGGACTTTCACTAGTAGATAGTTGATGTTATAATGACTACTTAAGCGACTTTGTTTGTAAAAATACCCCTTAAAGTTCCCCCGCTGTTGATGTTGTACCGATTGAGTTCTAACTTCGAAGTAATATAAAAATATAAGTATATAGAAATCACTTCAAACATTGTTTAATCCATATTTACGGTAGTTTACCTTACCGTGCGAGAGTCACGCTTCGGAATGCAAGGGCCGGTTCGACCGGAGTGATACCACGGCCTCACAGAAAACCGGTGTGAAACAGCACCTGCGGTGTGTTTCACCAAGTCAGTGAGGATACCGGAGGCCCATACACCAACCCCTCCCCCACCCCCCTTCCCGTTCCCCCAAAGTTCGAAAACGCACTTGTGACGCCTCTGGTGGGGCGGGTGTCTATGGGCGGCGGTAACCGCTTACCATTAGCCGATACGTATGCTCGTTTGCTATTCATTAAAAAAAAGTTGTTTTTGCTTATAAATGTGTCACAGTGAACATTAAATAGAAGATGAGTATAATATTAACACAGTTGTCTTGACTGTCTGTCGAAAATACAAAGTTTTTATATGCAGAAATTATAAGTCTCGACTACAAAGGTACTTGAAGTACACATTTTTAAGGGTCATTTCATTCGGCATCGTCTAGACAGCAGTTATTTATTACACAAAGAAATCCCACGCCGATCTGAAATGAATATTCGCTACTTTTGATATCAAGTGAGATCGTTTAGGTTACAAATAAGTTTCTGAGTTAGATGTACAATTACTAGCTGACCTACGCAACTCCGCCTGTGTCTCTTTTAAATGTGATGTAAATAATCCTATCTTAGGCTCGCCAGCACTACACACAGGTATTTGAAAACGTGAAAATCTTTTAGATACTTTTGAAGTTTCATCGTGAACAACAATTTGACATTAGATTTATCTATACAAATAAATTAATTTGGAGTGTCTATTTGTAATATGAAAATAAGCGCTTTTACTAAATGCATTTGTATGTATGTATGCACGGTACATGTACCAAAATATGATTTTTTTTTAATTTTTGTCTGTCTGTCTGTTTGTGCCGGCTAATCTCTGGAACGTCTGTATCAATTTTAATGGGACTTTCACTAGTAGATAGCTGATGATATAAGGAGTAATTTAGGCTACTTTTTTACTAGCTTTACTGCACCGCGGGGTTCAGCTAGTATATTATCGATTTCTAACTATTACTATCCAATAAAAACACGATAAATTTTAATCAATCTTTGACATCTAGTGCGTAGCTTGACATGTCGTTGTTTTTCAGTGATTTTAGACAATTTCCTAACAACATAATGGTCACCACTGCTCTTGGATTCTGCTCATGTTTTCCATCAGGCAGAAAGTGGAATTACTGTACTATAGGGCCTGATTAGTGTAAGATCTTGCGTGGGAAGTTTCATGTATTATACATTTTCAAAGACGAAACATTGGTATAGGAGTTACGAAGGCCTACGTCGTAGGCGTGTAGTGTGTAGCAACGCTGCAGTTGTGATTTTTAATTGTCATAATGTAATACCCATACTAACTGATTGAAGTAAGGTTGCGTCCGCGGATTTGCTTTGTACTCTCATTATAAAAATCTGATAATTAAACATAAAAGACGACCCAGCCAAGTATGGATATGTAAGCGTGAGTATTCTTAACTCATTGGCACCCCTCCGTCCCTTGGAGAACATATCTCATCAAATCATCTGTCCCAGTTGCCATAAGTACATCTGTAGCAATCGTTACGGATAGTTAGAACCCTAAAAATTTCAACAATGGTCCTCTACAGAACTTCGATATCGCTTGTATTTGAGAGTAGAAAATTAATAGCATTAGCTCTACGTGAAAAATCTTAATTTAGCTGTGTTGTAACAGACTAAAACCTAGTTCAATTATAAAACTAATTGAAACGAACAAAAATAAAAAATGATTAATAAAAAACTATTATTATAAGCCTATATACGTAAACAATCCCGTGCGCACTCGCGTATCCACATGCTCACATTCAGAAACACACACACGCACTTACACACACACACACACACACACACACACACACACACACACACACACACACACACACACACACACATACACACTCATACTAACAATCATGCACACACAAACATATAACAATAACATAAATATCTAACAGAATATTTATTTATTTATTATTTTAATATTTTTAATGTAAACATACCTAGAGGGAAGACCTGGTGTCCTGAAACACAAGCCTCGAGCTTAGCTAGATTATATGCTTCTATATTTTTAATGTAATGCATACCTACTATATTGTAAATAAACTATATTATTATTTTTATATATTAGTCGAGCCATTATTGCCATCTTATTTATTAAAATTGTAGTAGTTAAGGCACTTTGGTAGAACATACAAACATACACAGACAGCTAAAATTATTACCCTTCCTTTTGGCTTCACCCCACTTAAAGTTAAAGTTTAAGTACAACATCAACACATTTACTTCACTTTACTTTCTTACTTTTTTCGTAAAATAATTGAACTTTAAACTCGTTCGATTGGTTCCAATATTTTTCATTTATCTTTGTAATAATCTGAAAAAGATTTCAATGAAACGAAAATTGGAACAAATACCCGGAAAAGTTGTAAATTTGTACAAAGCTGTTTATATTGTTACTCAATCTCGTCGGAACTTATTTATTTCACAAAAGCAGCTTGTTTTCTCCTTTGCTTGTTTTTGTAACGACGTAGGCAGAGTCATGGGTCAAAGTGATTAAAAATATTGCTTATAAATACTAATCATTACAAGTTACATGATGAACTTGATTAATTTATCTATTCATAAATAAAAATAACCGTTTGGGCTCGCGCTATGTTTAAACAACAGGATAAGCAACTGATTGTCTCTTCTCGTGACCAGAAGGCCGGCCTTTTTCTAGAACAGGAAATTCTGTCTCAACAATTTGTGGATCACACAAAGTGTTGCCCCATGTGGGATTTGAACCCTCAACACTTGGAGTAGTAGAATGGGGTGAGGTGACCGCTAAAACCACTAGGCCAATCGTGCAGTCAAATTAGCATTGCCATTTAATCACAAGATCACTTGAATATTCCTTTGTTGGGTAGTTTCTTACAAACATACTCATTTTCCCGTCTGAATAATATTAGTTAGCATTTTACAAATAAACGCATTGTTTGCAACAACATTTAACAGTACACTGTTGGATACAGACTCTTCTTAGAAACGAAATATTGGCCTACCATACCACGCTCCCCAGAGTGGTTAGTATAGGGTTGGGGTCCGGTCGTGTTAATAACTGCAGTTCCCGGACCCCTCCCTTCTCAGGCGCAGAGTTGGCACACCATGTGGTTTTAGTCGGTTCGATTCCGACACACCACCCCACCGCAAACCCCGGTGGGGTGACGGCCCGAGGGGGTTTCCACACGTTAAAAAAAGGGATTTTTTCAAGATTTCCTTCTCTTTACAGTGGTATTGATCCTGATGAACAGGGGTGATAAATACATATTTTTAATCCATCACCAAACGGATACTACAATATCAGTTGGGACTTCAAAAAACTGTATGACTGTATTTTTTTATGTTTGTTCCATCAGAACGTTCGACCGGGTGAACCGATTTTGATGAATCTTTTTCTATTTGAAAGCCGGTCTTCCGTCCCATTCCGGTTTTCTGTGTTAAAATTTTATATTTTTAAACAAAATCCTTATAAAAATTTACCGTTGGAATTGTACTTATTTAGGTATGTACGTGTAGTTACGTAACATAGCTTTGCCAATCAAATCTCGCCCTCTCATGGGTTTGAGAAACTTCTATAGAATTATATAACACAATCTAATTTAAGCATAAATCTACCATGACCTTCTCACGACCTTGCCTTGACAAAACTGTCATATGTACCTACGTGTTATTTGTAACACAAATATGGTGTCTGTGCGAGACAGGGGACGCTCTCTTGGGAAAGGGAGACGGATCGGTTGATGCATAATAAAAGATTGCTTTGACAACGGTTGTATACAATTATGTTGTCACTTTAGATATCGTTCTGAAATATTCAATATTAATTGATAGAATTTTACTTCTAGAAGACTTAAGAAGCTTACTTATACTTTGAAAATAAATCTATATAAATAATTAAAATTGAAATAAAAAATTGGACTTTAAATGCAAAATTGTTAAGCTATTTGACTGACAATTCAAAGATACGTTCTGTTTTACTTGTACATGTGTAATGTTTGCATTTTTTAACTCAAAATCAATGAAAACTAAAGGTTTAAATGGATTGACATACAATTATATCATAAAGTTTATAAGATTACTGATATTTTAGTTTATTACAGCTTTATTTATTATTTTTATGACAGCAACTATCTTTTTGAAATACCAAGTATTTGAATAAATATGTTATGCAAATTCAAACATTAAAATTTTTTTCCTGCGTTCTTGCTTAGCATTCACTTAAATACGACCTTCAAACCTTCAAGAAAAGAGCGTATTCCTTCCTAAAAAGCCGGCAACGCACTTGTAACGGGCGATACGTCTTCTCGTTTGCCGCCTTTATAATAAAAAACAATATCTTAGCCTAAGGACTACAAAATTCGAATGCTAAGATTACACTGAGCAGGAACTTACATAAGTTTAGCGTAAGCAATGTCTGAGCAAAGTCTAATGCTTTTATATTTCAGCCTTAGTAACTTAGTCTAAATATTTTAACTTATTCTAAATTCAATTAAAATACTAGGAAATAAAATGTTAGGTTCATGAGGTCTAGCGGGAGCGCTTGGCACTCCGCCGTTTCTTTCTGCGAGCAAGTTATGCTTGCCAAAGAGGCGGCGGAGCGGGACCGCGAGAGGTTTAGAACTCTCCCGGACCGCCGGGCCCGAGAACGGACCAAGTACCGCAGGCGACTCAAGCGCCGGAGATCGCAAAATGATCTCCGTCTTCCATAAGCGCAAGCAAGGTGACAGATGAGGCCATCTGTCACCCTAGCTGAAGCAGGCCCAGGTTAAGGCGCGGACGCTGCGGATCGTTCGCGCCCTAGGGGACAAGACGGCGTGCGGTTTTAGTCGGTTCGAGTCCGACATGCCACGAGGGGATTTCCGAACGAAGGAAAAAAAAAGGTTCATGAGGTCTAAGTGCCCGTGCTGTTTAACCTACTAGCTAAGCAGCTGATCGACGCTTTTCATGATCATTCAATGTGTTTTTGTGTAAATTCCGATAAAAGTTGTATTTATCAAGTATTAATAGGGTATTTATGTGTAACTGTAATTTCAGCCAATGATGCTAAAAAATCTCATTAGACCGCCATAGTGAGGGTCAACATACTGTATTATTGCATTGTCTGCATTCGCAGTGTGCATTGAGTGCATTGAGGAGTAGTAGTGGTGACCACTACTACTCCTCAAACTCATGATTTCCATAAAAAAGATTAGAGTCACTTTGATAGCTTCGTGTGAGCCAGTGCAAGAGAGTCAAAATTGTGTAGTATAATTATAATTACTAAGATACTCATTTATACGTCGTGTTTGATTCCCGGGTCGGAGCAAAGTTTGTGAGATCTGCAAATAGTTCGGTGTTTGGGTGTTTTCTGTGTAGATAGGTATATCATCATCTCATTATCATCTTCCTAGCTTTTATTCTTCCCAAGATTTTTTAGAGTCGGCTACTAGTTTATCATGTTTTACCGCATTGGCATCGAACCTCCGCAAACTTGATGGTGAACTGAATTCGAAAGTTGAACTAGTTGTCAGCACATTTGAGGGCACTGACTTCCTAATAACGATTGTCATAGGTGTTCAGGACAACCGGAACCGACAGCTTAACGTGCTCTCTAAGGCACGGGCGAGGAAAACCGTCATCACCCATATTCCGGGCTGCTGTTAATAATTTCTTGTAAGGAAAACCTAACAGCAATACGACCCGAGACCTCTTGGTTGGATTTAAAAAAAAAACAAAATAAGTAAAACTATAATATATGAGTAGTCTATTAGTCAATTCATCTGTCAGCTCTGTTAAGTTTGAAGCTAGATGACTTTGTGTGTCAGATGTAAATTTCAAATAAATATCTTATATACTTACAAATACTTACTGTCTTTGAACCTCAGGGCTATAACTGGTACACCGTGTCTGGACATTCTCCTCCCGAACATGCCTTATAAGTAATATAATAATAATAAGTTTTCATATAGACAATCGCAGTGTCGCATAATAATGAACCTCGTGGACTCTTGTTACCCGACTATAGCAAAGCCTAAACTTCAAGAAAAGGTAACAATTTAAGCAGTCTATGTATGTTAGTATGTTCCACCGTAGCGCCTAAACTACTGAACCAATTTTAAAAAATGAGGTGAAAATATATTCGTAATAATGACGCCGGTGACATAGGCTACGTGAATTGTATCTAAAGTTTTCACGAAGTCGGGTTTTAGTTATTTAAACTTTTTCTAGTTTTAGCTGTTTGTTATTAGTCATAAGAGCCGACTAAAGGAGTATACCAACAGCACTGTTAAGAGAAGGAAAACTTGGCACAAGCCCTTTTAGCCAGAATGGTATAATAGACATAACCTCCATTCTAAAGAGAGGTCTATGTTCAGCAGTGGCCTAATGAAGACTGTTTATGATGATGATCAATCACTCGAATAGTATCATACACCACGCAAAATAGGCGCACTGAAGTCGTCGAGTTGCGGAGACCCAGCCCGCGAGTTTCAAGTTCAAGTAGTATACATACACTCAAATCTCCGGTATTAGAAAAGCGTAACATACTGTACCCTTTTATTCCTCTGTTCGGAAATCCGTCAAGATAATGCCTACTGGTGTCGGACTCGAATAAACCATAAACTCTCCTGAAAACTCTGGAACTACGACGTACCAGGCCCTGAACGTACCAGGTACGATGTCTCAGGTCATCTATTGCTTGCAGATGAGTGCTTTTCAGCCTTTTCTGAGTGGTAACTCTGATGATCCTAGGGCGCGTCGTGTTATCACCCCGGCCTGATCACAGATGGCCTCGCTTGTCACCCTCAGGTTTATGCTTATAGAGGACGGAGATTTGCGATATCAGGCCAGTTCCCGAGCGTGGTAGACCGGGATGATTCTATTCTAACCCTCTTCTGTGATTCTTTAAAAAAAGGAAAATATTCCTTCTTTCTGAGGAAAGAAGGGATATTTTGCTTTTCTTTTCTTTCCTAAATTATTGATGAACTCACATTTGAATCCAATTACTATTACATTACTTTACTGCCTCGGTAGCGTAGTGGTAGCGTATGCGACTGCTAAGCTTGAGGTCTCGGGTTCGATTCCCGGGTCGGACCAAATGTTTGTATGATCTGTAAACATTTGTTTTGGAGTTTGGGTGTTTTCTATGTATAATATGTATGTATTTACGAAAAAAAGATATATATGTATTTATATCAGTTGTCTAGTACCCATAACACAAGCTCTGCTTAGCTTGGGACTAGATGGCGTTGTGTGTTAGATGTCCGGAATATTTATTTATTTATTTATTTATTTATTACTAATAAAGTGGATAAAGCTACCAAACATTAGTCTATCTAGTGCATATGTTTAATATTTCTCTTTTATTGAGCAAACATATTTTTAACCGACTTCAGAAAAGGAGGATTTTTAAATTCTATCGTTTTTTTTTTAATTAGCTACCTATTTTCAATAATCAAGTAACTCACATCAAAAAAAATAAGAATTCTAATTATATTTTTAAATAAAACGCAATTTTTTTTCAAACCAGTTTCTTTATTTCATGTTCATCAGTTTAATACAACATACAAGTAAATTTATCATCAGATATTATTTTATCGTTTCTTAAGTTCTACCTTAACTAAGACTTGAATAACAAGTAGGTATGTATGAGTATTAATATCGATATATCGAAATAGTATCGATTATCGTACGGGATTTAAATGCTCAACCCACTCATTTTAGTCCACAGATAAAAAAACAAATTAACAAAACTTTTTTTTTTAAATAAACGTCAAATGGAATGTTTAGTTTCTAAAATTATCAATTCCAATAAAAGCCTACCTTACTTATTATTCATATAAAAGAAAACACAAAAACGCACAAATTCACACAATAACTAAAACATGGAAGATGAATCTCTTAACTTTTATGATTCGCCATATTGTGACGTCATTTGACGGTTATTGTTATGGCAGTATAGTTTTCAAGATGGCGCTTACGATATGAGCGAGTTATATTAGATATTTAAAGTTATGACGGCTTCTGTGATCAAACATATAGCACCCGTAGGCTATTTTAATAAAATATTAAGTATAGATTATATTTCCATAATATGTTGTAGCCCAACATCTCACACTAAATTGTCAAAACGAATAAAGAACGACAAATGACGTCACAAAAATGTTTTAAAAAACAAATACCAAAACTCCTTTACCTCAAAGATTTTAACATTAATTCCAACTGCAAAATATATAATATACTTTCATCATTTTCAAATCAAACAATAGGTACACAATCAGTATTACTTTGACAACGATTAGCTAACAGAGAATCTAATTTTCCTTATATTATTATACTTATTGAAAAGCTATTACAACAGTCACAGCGAAGAAAAGATGTATAGATATAAGCTAGAGGAAAATACAAGCAGTTTGAATTGTGAGCAGGAAAAGAAAACGAAAGTATTAAGCTTTAGAAAACCACTTCAAGAGTCTATAGAATTTTATGTCTTCAATCGAGTTCTACTTTTAAAAGTGTAGTAAGTTTGTTGATCCACTGATCAAACAAACCATAGAGAAATATAGACAATGAGCTGTCAAACACAGTTGACTAGAAAAAAGTTCATTGAACTATTGTAGGAAGAAATTAATGTATATAAGAATAAAGTTTATAAAGAAACTTACTTAACACACGAAAAAACTTAGGATCTAACCTAAATCGAAGTTTGTTGACTAGCGTCGGTGACACACGATAATAAATTACGAATAAATTATTAATAAATACACATGTTTAACAATTAAAAAAATAAGTATTTTGACAGATTTGACAGTTTACCCGCAAATATAAAACCTTTACATCAATACTTTTGTATATCTGATGTGTGGGCTTAAATATTCGGTCCGAACTTGTAGTTCAACACCTACAAGTATCAGGTCTTACAAATTCTTCCGCTATAGGAATGAACTTCCGTATGTAATCATGATTAATCCCTAATATAAAGTTGTCCGCGCCTTATTGTTTATCTTTTGTCTTGCAAGAAACGTGGATCAAGTTGTCTTTAAAGTTTGATTAGATAAGTTAGTCTACAAAGTAATGATCATCTAACCTTTGAAATGTTCGATGTCGAAACAGTGCAATTGCTTTTTGAAGATAAGAACTGGGGAGAGAGGTAATTTCGTAATTTTATTTTCATTGAATGATTATATATATCCCCACAAATTCACCATATATTTTGCTCAAATAATGTCTATATAATTCGCTAGATAGTATTTGCACATGTGTGTACCAAATCCTCTAGATTTCAATGTCAATATGAATATGACTTCAGAACAGAACACTTTTTTAATTGTAACTCATCACTTCCCAAAAACGAACTCATATAGACACTATTCTTAAATGAAAGGCGAAAGGACGAAATCCACCAATAGTGCTTTCAAAAACAAAATGAAATAGTGGGTTGATATATCGATAAAATTGAATGTGCTTAAAGGCGGAAACAGGTGTACTGATTAAGTGATCAGAACTGACGATTACAATCTAATGTAACATGAACACTAAACAACTAAATCTTTTACCATGATTTCACTGCGTTACGAGAAGCTCATATCATAGTTTTTATTTAAAAACCGTTTCGATTGTATTTTTCGTATAAGTCGATTTATTTGACACGAGGTTTATTCATATGTATTATTAATAATTGAATTTAATTGATATTTTCCACGAAATACAGCAGAAATCATGGCAAAGATACATTATTACCACACGTTAAGTTTAAATTCCTACACAGATATAAACCTTAAAATATAGATTAGCATTCAAGTTCATTATGAAAAAATATACCTATCATGGGAAATATTTTTCAACTTTTCTCCTTAATTTCAAACCACCCAAGAACAACTTAATTATGCATGTGACAACCGATTTATATAACTACATGTTTATTCCTAACAACACTTTGGCAACAAATAGTATTCTCATTTTTTCATTAGGTTTTTTACCACCAATTTCAAATGTAACGTCAACATTATTTAGGTTAACATTACTTCGGTTTACATCGATTAATTATCGATTTTTTATAATCGTTTCTGAAGGTTGAAGACAGAAAAGTGTCGATAGAAGGTCTTGTATCGACCTTATGTGTGCCATCACTAGCGTCGGCTGACGAAACGTGTTGCTCCCTTTCATACAAAATTTGGCTATCAATATTCACTACACTTTCCTACAGTTTCGTCAACTGGCACCATTTGGAAGCAAACTTATATAAGGTATACCTAAAGTAACAGACAGTTATCCCGGATAATTTTTTTAAGATTTTTATTTTTTACTGTCATCAGTCTTAAAATTGAGTCATACAATCTAACTAAGAATGTTGAACTCTTATAACAAGTTCCTAGGCCTGATCTAACATCGGAATTTTGTAGTGTTCGTGTAACTGTTTAGTGGAGTTAAGGATGTAGACGACAGTAGCGAACGAGTAACATTTAGAGATGTTAACAAGTGCTATATACATCGCTGTACAAATGTTATAATATTTATATCGGCGTCGAAGTCTAAGGAAAAGGTGTCTCAACTAGTAAGGCTCTCGGGGAAACTATTCACACACTCCTTAACACGTTATTGGTATTTTATAGTAATCAACATTGAATAGTTTATTTTAATATTAATTCTTAATACTAAAGAGTACAAAAAATAAAGGAAATATTATTGAATATATGAAAAACAACAAGTCATTAGCGAAAACTATCGCGTTTTCATATAAGAACAACATTGATTTTTTTTCGTTTACAGTAACATTTAATATTCGCTCACTAAGAAGTGGCGGCTGATTCTGGCAGCGTCGCGTCGCCCCTGGGCGCGCCTGAAGGGCTCCGCGCTCAACGCGCGGGCTCCCACCGCCTTAGTACTTACATGCTACCGACCGACGTTTCCCTTCGATTATCCTCAAAGTATCAAAAATATCTGCTAGAACATCCCTTTCCCTTAGTGAAAAATTGTCGATAGTACAATTTGAACAGTCTCAAAGTAACTAATGCGTAGGTAACAATCACAAATATTCATTAAAAAGTGGATATGCAAGAATGGAAATATATAGAAATTAACAATCGATTCACATTAGGACGAAGTAAAGCGATCCTACGTACGGCTACGGTAAATATCTAACCTATAGGGTTACGATACACGTCAATGAGATATATTAGCACTTACATTATAAATAGTCAATGGTTAATGACAGAACAGAGCATCATAAGTCTGTACAAAATGTACCAAATGAACGATTAATTACTTTCCTTTAATTATATCAAAGTTTTAACACATTCCTTCAAATTCATTAAGGCCACGGCGCAATATGGTGTTTCAGTAGATTATATAGTAAGATTACTGAATTATATTTACTTTTTAAGGATGACTTTTATACATATATGATGAGTGGCCTTGTGTGTTTAAGGCCGTGCACGCTGTCCGCTCAGCCCGACGATTCCGTGTTGAAGCGATAGCGTGAGGTGCGCGTGTGTTCGAAGGCCCAAGCGTAGCGCGCGTGGTGCGAAGGCCCAAGCGTGGGTAACGTGAGTGTCGTCGTGACACTATCACGGAGCACGGTGCAACTGTCTTACATACTACATTGTATACTAACCGAGGAAAGCACGGCTTGAAACTTGACATTTTACATCACTACGTTCGTATCGTAAAAAATATTGGTGACAGACTTACACTGGTTCAAAGCTCACGATGTGCCTTATCCACTAAACTAACATAGACAATGCGATATCTAAAAATACACAACTACTCATACGCTATATAGGATATAACTTTAATTTAGTTCATCATAAGCATTGTGTTTTTCATACAACTGGCAGGATGGCATTAAGTGTGTAAAATCGATTTGTGTGTGGACAATTCAAGCTTCGTATAACTAATACGTGTAGGTTTATATAATTACGTGCATACACATTTTACGTTAACATTTAATTATCTAAAAGCAATTACATTGGCGACTAGCATCGTTAAGAAAGATTCCAAATTGTACTCGACTTCGATCCGACCTAAACGCTCTAACGCCCGCGACAAACAAACTAATCATGATTGGCCTATCAATTTCTCCTACGTCACCACTATGTGGACGATATGTCGCTTTTAGTAAACAATTCTCTATTAAATATATTATTTGATCAACATTCGAATAATCCGTCATTACAGTATTGTCAATTTAGAAACAGTGCTCAATACATATATCAACATTGCCAACATAGCGTCAATAACTAAACCGCCGCAAACACTCGTCTAATTTAAAACATTACTTGATATGTCATTTTGCTACCAACTCTATCCAAACAATTGGAATCTTTCCACTTTGTAAAAATATTTATAACTAAAATTCACACACCTTACATTAAAAATTACCTACACATGATGGCTATAAGTGAAATAGTTACTGTACTCGTATCATCTCTATTTCATGTCAAGGAATAGCTATAACGAGATGAATATAGGTACACAAATACAGTACGCTTTCTAAATGGAAGTAGCAACACCGACTGCTATGGTATACAAAGGGCAAAGAAACATTTACGACTATACATACACACATTAACCTACGTGTCAATATTTAAGTAGAATCAATATTATTATATAAAACATCAAAGAAGTCCAATAACTTCACCTTTCAATAACCTCACTTAAAACTGTCACGTTTGTGAAAATAAACACTATTATATGCGAACGTCTCAACTAACTTAAGCGATAGTAAAATATTTTGCATTTAATTTTTACAATAAAATGTATCATAAATTCAAACGTGTGTTAATTTAAAAACATTCAGCATAGTACTTCTTCAAGGATGGATGGTTTGTGCTATTATGTGCTTTGGTAAATCACCTTAACTTACAATCACAATTTTTTGAGACAAGTGTTTTGACGGAGATGTCTCTACTGTCTCATCACTGCTACTAAACACAAATATGAAAGTCCATTTCCGTCAAAACACAATAACGAATTTACATCATCATTTAAAATCAACATCAGTCATGAATACTGTAAAATCATTGAATATACTTTTCTTTCAAGAAAAAATACATCAAAAATTAAGTGAAACACCAACATTCTGTGCAATTCACTAAAATTAATGTTCATTCATCGAATAGCACACTTTTAACAATGACACAACATCGCTCGATACTTATAAGCGACACAAATTATCTTCACCAATGTATTACATGTATGACAATGAATACAATTCCTGAGCAAATTGATGGCGAATTTGACGCAGTGTCAGCCAGAGAACCGAACGCTGAAGCGGCTATTTGTATTTACAAGTTCGCATCGAACTTATAAAATTCAACGACGCACAATGTAATAAGTGACCAAACCGTTAATCATATACAATATGACAAGCTAACATCAATACATTAATCTACCTTGACTTGAATACAATAACAGGTGAATCTTAACTGACACAAAATTATCAGGTTCAAACAATCATCTTTAAGAGTTACAATACACTATCGATATGGTTCATGTAAACCCTTAAATTATCCTGTCAATTCGGATATCATACCAGTATTTCTGTCAACAAACTACCCGCCCCGAGTCGTCCCTCCTAGCCTAACAACATGTCTCACCTAAATGTAACACGCGACTAATATTAACGAGTGTTACTTTCGTTTACAAAAATACTCTTTCACACTAGGTACCCTCTCTGATCACTCGCGTCAACTGCCACTGACCCCGGCTCTCCTTACACTTAAATCTATTACTACCAACATCGTTACACTAGAATTATTTACATTTTTGCTCTACACACTTCCTGACGAATTTATGGTGTTCGAACGGCAATAAAATCAAACAAGGGAATGATGAGTGGCTGAAAGCTTGAAATTTCATCAATGATCAAGTCTCTTCTTTATCGATAGATACTAACAATGACACGTTGGGATGAATTTGTATTTGAGAATAGCGGCAATCGAATGACAAATCCGATGGTTAGGTTTAAGTCGATGTAAAGAAAGAAGGACATGAAACAATTGATTCGATCTTAATGTTAATCTTAGAGAAACTGCTGAGTATAAAATTATAAATCGATCTTGTAAGCCTAGCTTGCGCTTACGTCACTAGTAGGTGCTAAGTTAGTAGTAAAATGTTCCCTAGAGTAATTGACTTGGACATATTGTTTCTTGGGAGCGCTCTTCAAAAGCAGTGCTGTTGAGACAGGGGAACTGTATCCAAGGAGTCTTAGAACTCATATTAATAGCTACGTTCTCGTAGAAAAGTAAAGCTTAGTTGGGATATAAGGTACTTACATTAGAATACAAATAGTACTTACTTACGAAGATTTATAGCCTACATTCATAAGAATATGTATTTTTGTATAGACATTTTAGTGTATATATAATACCGCCTAACTCACTGAGAAGCACTAAGGAGTGAAAATAATATAATAATCACTATACATAGTCCATTCGCGTTAAGAAAATATTGACGCATCGATTAAGAATCCTGAAAAAATCAGGATTCGTGCGAATGCTTGGAGCTCGATTGAGTTCGCAACTCATGAAGCTCTATTTTTAAACCCGAGCGGACTTTAGTTATGGCTTTGAGCTTAAAGTTTCTTAACGTAACTTGAAACGATTATCAAGTTGAAATTAAAATTAATTTAGCATGATAATTTTTTCTGTACTTAAAACATGAAACTATTACTATTTACCTGTGGTGCTCCTTGATTAAGGGCCCTTGTCGGGACTGAAAGCTGACTTACGTTTTCATCACAAAACCAATTTGCTTTTGAATTTTCATTGTTATGAATTGTGATTGAAATTATTATTTCTTATTACTGTCTGATAACATTTTATTTCAGTATTTCGATGAGGATTAGAAATCTTTTTTCATAGTCTTTTAGGTATAGTCATCTAAGGAGCACTCATAGATCGCTAATAATTGTTAAAAAAAAAATAAATGATTTCTTTTTGGTAATAAATTGCTACTAATCCAACTAAATGTAGTTCTTTTTAAATAATAAGCTTTTAAATTACTCTAATTTTTCTTTTGTTACCAACATTATTTCTTCAGGTCAAATTAATTGTATTTATTAATCTGGGATTTTCTTCATTTCTACCATTCACGTAGAGAGAAGGTTGTCAGTATTTTTTTTTTATTTTAAGGTCCTTGTCATTAGAGTAACTTATCGGCTATAAACTTAAGATAAAGCAGATACTTACGACATGCCAAATTGTTCCCCGACACCAAGGGTAGTTTACACACACACGGTACACACAAGGGCCTAACACCAAAACGTTTGTGCTAAAGAACCAAGGGGTATAGACTTACGCTCTTATTGAAATTTAATGGTCAATATTTTTTTGTAGAGTACGAGTATATGTATTTTTTCTACTCCTTTCATTAACATATGTGCAAGGGTTTGTAAAATGTGAATATAAAAAAGGGTTTAACTAAATATTTTATGTCTACAGCTCCAAATGACTTTTGTAATGTGATAAGCTAATTCATTAGCACAAACATGCATATAGTTGCTTCTAATTTAAATAAATTTTAAAAAGTTGCAACTAATGGTGAACTACCAAAGCTCTACGGAAAAAATAAAAAATAAAACACACATCAAAACTGCAATGAACTGGTATTATTATAAAAAGCAATTACAACAAAAATAATTCAAAACAAAACGATGTACATTAATTTAAAGAACAATTGTTTATACAAATAATTAAAAAAATATAATAATTATAACAACAAACATCGACATAATATATTTAAAGACAAAACATGTTTCAAATTCAGTCCTCGAGCTTTAGAAATGCAATTTTAAGAATGAAAATGTTCCTCGTACAGAAAAAACATTTTATTTTCACTAATATTATTATGCAAAAACACAAATAAATGAGAGGGAATTAAGTTTGTAATAATAATTATAACTGAAACTTAAATTACCATTTTCAGGTTAGAAATAAAATACACTATAGGTAGACAAAAAAATAATCAAAAAATAAAATCGGATTAATACACTGCTTTACTAGGTGTTGTCATAATTTGCAAATCTTATTCAAAAAATTTCGATACACTAACTATACTTAAGTAATATAAATATATAGTAAGTTGAAATTATATCAATTAAGTAGAAGCGTATGTTGTTATCAAAAAAATATGTATTTCTTCGATGTAAATTACAACAAATTATTACAATACGTATCAGAAATTTGAAGTAATTTCCACAAAGAAATTCTCACGAATTAGGTTAAAATAACGGTTACCGAGTCCTCCAGATCTCAGCCCACGATGGCGAATATGAACATCATTGGTGAATAAAAAAAAATGCATCAACATTTCGACAAGATGGACTGAGACCTGACAGAATCAGTGTATCAACTTCCTTAAAATCAATGTTCTCAATGGATTAAATGAAAGGCAACTATCGCGGCGTCTTAGGATATAGGAACAAGACAGTCTATAATAAAATCATTGGTGAATAATCACTGAAATTTGGACGCTAGGACGAGGCGGTGCGATTCACTTAATCCAATGTTTTTATTAACTATGTGATCGAAGATGCGTCTAGGTGACGAGTTCGCGGACACTGTGGTGGGCAAATACAGGAAACAATGCGAAGAAATCAGTTGTTCTCACAACTTTACTTTAGTGCAAGTACCACAAACAAATTCATTATATATCGAGATAAAACGTATCTGTGCTTTTCGTTTTTCTTTATAATTAATTCTTGGCAATTGTTTTTTTTTTTAATAATATTATTAACATTACTGATAAAAATATATATCTAGATATGCATATATTGTACATAGATATATATATGATAACGATTGCAATAACTTACCATTATTCGGTGGTAAATAAATATAACAAAATCATTATAACAGTACATTAACCCGCACTAGAAGTTTAAAATTGAAAATTCAATAGTATTTCGATCAGACAACCTTACGATTAGATTTATATGAAAGTATGGTACATATTTACAAACAATACTAAATATCACTTATTAAATCACAACATGATCTTATGGCACACGATAAACAGGTCGCCACAGTGTCGTGCCTCGCCCGCAGACGCACCTTCAAACAATTTAATTTATATAAGAAATATCACCAAAATGGAAACGCGTTACCTAAAACTAACAGATCATTAAGATACCGATCCATAGATCGCACCAGATCTCTCTATTGTCATAGATTCAGCGAAAAAAAATACTAAAAAAACATTATTTACTAAGAAAACCAAAACGTTCTAATGAAAAAAATCAAACTAAAATAATTCTGCTAACACACTCAAACACACGGTACTGTAGTAAAAAAATATTAATAATAGCGCGATATTTATAAAATACAAAAAAAAGTATACGTTACTCATGCACTGTAATACTAAATACTACAAAAATAAAGTTGGTTCCGTATAAAAATATCTTACCAGAATAACAAATTGTATAATTATTTTGTATACCGAGCTGTTAATAATACTCGCAGTAGTAGTACGCCTTCGCGTTATCTATTAAATCTGCTAAAAATCTCAAAAAAATTAAATAAAAAAGATGCTAGCGAAACGACCATTTTCTAAGTGCTCTAATAGTTACTACCGTGTCAAATGCTTAAAACATACTCAATGCATAAAAACGAACTACATAATGAATCAAATATTACTAAAATAAACAGGATGCGAAGGTCCGTGGGCTCTCAGTGACTAGGCGGTATCAACGATAAATATAAATTTACTGCTTCAAGTACTGCCCTTCGACAAAATAACGAAGAGGAAAAATTGCAAGTTTGTCATCGAAAAATGCTTTATAATACTCAAGTGGGAGTGACACTGACGAGTGCATTAAATTTGAAACTAATTGAGGTATATAAAACATTCTTGATCGCCACTGTGATGTTACTATTACGTATGAAAGAAATACCTAGTTATATTCAGTTGAGGTTCATGGTCATTGATTACTCATGCCCAAACGCCGCAGTCAACTTTGTCATTGATAAAACCCCTAACATCATTATTTCCCTAAAATTTTGTAACTACTTTAAGAGGGTAGTAACTAAAGATTGTCCATTTCAGCGCAATCAATTTAACACTTACCTAATTAATAATGTAACAACTCCTTACTTAGATTTTTATATTCCATTTTCCATCGACACAGAATAAGTGCTAATTAAAAACAGGAAGTGCTATTGTGCCGTAGAAATAATCTTAAAACTAACAACAATACCGCTCGATGATCTCTTATTTACGATAAAATCACACGCTTAACGCCTAACAATTTGTTAAGTAATAATAGTTAAAATATTGGTCCAACAAATGGGCTAAATAATACAAATGCCCTTAATATTCATCCCTAATTTAACGATGTGGGATATGAAAAAATATTATTCAATAGATCAAAAAATTATAAGGGTTCGAGAACACCGTTTGCATGAATTTACGGGTCGTTCAACGGAATTAATCTCTAACCATCAATCAATAGGTACTTGAATAACAATATCAATACTATAACTAATCTCATTACAGTTTCGTTTAGAAATAATTCATAAAGAGATCTTACGCCGAATATGTAGAGAATACCCATCGCTAGCCGGCATGGTCACACCGAACGCCCACACCGGTTGCACCACAACACACGTTTTACATACGTTCTGTTTACATGATCATCACTTGAACCTACAAACAATTGACACGCATCACCAGAACTGAAAGTCCTTTCTTCGATTTAATTACTGATCCGAGTGTCGAATTTTGGCATATAGTTCGTTGATCATTCGGACCTCCTGTGATCATGGCGTGCAACTCACATACCTATCGGTGGCACTTGCACGTAACGGTAAATGTACAGCCTGTAATCTTTGCTCGCCAGCACCACAGATCCATCATCCATTAAAGCCACATCGAAGCATTGAGCGTGTTTCACTTTACTCTCCAGCGCTGATACCAGTTGGCCTTCTTGCGTAAATATCGTCAAGTTAAAGTTGTTGTGATTGTCGGCGATCAAGATCTCGCCGGCAGCGTTAATTCCAACACCGATGGGATAATTGGTAACACCTTCACCTCCAATCTGGCGCAAATAAATACCCTCGTAGTTGAATACCTTGACGCAGTGAGCGCGGTTGTCGCTAATGAAGATTTCTTGTTTGTCATTGACCACAACTCCATTAGGGAATTCTAAGTGTTTTGAGCAACCAAATTTCTGCAGTACATTGCCAATTTGATCAAATATAATCACGCGCATAACTTTACATTCAACAACAACGATACGGCCTTTGTTATCAACGGTAACTCCACGAGGGTGCTGAAGGATGTTGGCGCCAAATTTTCGCACGAATTGGCCATATTGGTTGTAGATTTGAATCTGGTGTGTAGGTGAACGTTCTGTAACGATTATGTCACCAGAAGTTCGGACAACTGCTACTCGGTTTGGGTAAAGCAACTGTCCATCACGTTTTCCACACTCACCAAATTGAAATTTGAAGCGACCTTCCTTGTCAAAGATCTGAATTCGATGATTGTTTGTATCAGCAACAATTATGTCGTTTTGAGCATTAACAGCTACACCACTTGGTTCTGTAAACTGACCTTCCATTACCCCGAATTCACCGAACTTGCAGTGATAAATCATCTTTTGTCGCTTGATTTGAGACTTTGGTGGGAAAATAGCAGTAGAGATAAGCTTGTTTGTCAAATCTAAAATAGGATCAGCATGAGCCGAATTGGTCAGAGAATAAGGATCAACCGTTGTCGGTTGGAAAAGTGAATCGCATCCACCGTTCGACCATTTCTCATATGAATTGATTCCATTCAAATTAATATCTCCAATGGCGGTAGAGAATGGGCCAAGGCTAGTGACACTATTGAATCTTTTAGAGATAATATTCGATTCGAAAGGAGATGTAGATTGGCTGGTGGGGCCGAGGAGCCCATTCGTAAAGGGCCGTTCGATCACGCCGTTCAATCCTGATGGTAGATGAATTCCTCCGTTTAAGCTTCCCGAGCTTCCATTGACGCTGCTGCTACTCGATGATGAGCCTCCATTTAATAGAGAGCCATTAGTAGGACGAGCAATAGGTGGTTGTTTAGTAGGGCCAATATTCGCCTCTGAACTAGAACGTACGTATCCAAAAGTGTTTCTTACGCCAACTTGTATAGCTTGATAATTTGATACAAATTCCAACTCACATGCAGTTTGTACGCTTTGCTCTGGGTTAGAGCTCATCAATGATTGCAATTTCGTGTCTAAGAGTTTTCTAAACATAAGTATTTCGGCAATGTTGGCGCATTTAGTCAGTCGTTCCACAAAGTCACATGTTTGGTATATCTTGTCAACAGTTTCTTGAGCTTTTTGCCCCACAACCGTTAGAGCAATTTGTTTTGTCGAAAATACACTTTCGAGTTCCTTAAGTAATTCTTGTTTACGTTCTTCAAGCATTGAGCGATAGAATTGGAACGTATCATTTATTTCATTTTGAGCTTTATGGTATTGGACTTGAAGTTTTCCCGCTGCGTGTTCTACAGTTTTAACTACATGCCTTATTTCAGTGGCGCGTGTCTTGGCCTCAGTAACAGCTTGTTGCATTAGTTCTAGTTGTTTAGGACCTGCGTCAGATAAATGCTCGCAGTCGTGCAAGGCAGCTGGATGTTCTATTATAGTGCATTCTTTGCATACTGGCACAGAACAGGTGCGACAGAAATATTTGAGAATATCGTTTTTGTGTCTCGGGCAAAAAGCGGTCTTTTCGCCACTAGTGGTAATTGTAGTTGATCCTAACATGCCCTTGTCATCTTTAATATCTGTGAAAGCCAACACTCGGTGGCCCTCAAAGCAATGCATGAATTGGTGCGCCATGACACAGTTGGGGCAGAGAAAGTTAGCACAATCGACACAACGAGCGACCGCGTCGGATTCCTTGGATTTGCAACCAGTGCACCTGGCTGAGGGTGAGCTGGTTTGACGAGCGGATGGCAAGAGATCCAAGTCTTGTTCGACAGCAGCTGCTATCACAAGGTTCGTAAGAAGCCCGTTTACGCCGGCCGTAGGCAGGTGACTGTCTACGCGGCAAGTAACGCAGGTAACTTTGTCTGGATGTGTTTGTTCCCTTTCCAGACAAGCCCGGCAAAAGGTATGGAAGCAATTGAGTACTTTGGGGTCGACAAATGTTTCTCGGCAGATTGCACAGGTGGTGTCGAGGCCGTCGAACTCACGGAGGTCACATACGGCGGAGTCACTCGCTGGGGGCGAGGATCCGCTAAGAGTCAAGGGCGATAAGGAGCCACGCTCCAGCGAACCTATTGAGTTGGCACCGGGCAGCGACTCAAGGGACGGGGTGCGTGAGGCCATCTTCAGGAAACCGGCATCCCTGAAACAATAAAATCGAAAGGTTAATTTCTAAAAGAAGAAAAGATATTAACTTAAAATAATAATTCAGCAAGTGATAAATAAAATCAAATTTAGACTTTACGAAATTAATTGTATAAATTTTTTATTTCATAAAATATAAAAAAGAAAAGTGAGTATTACATAAATGCACTCTCCTTTGAAGCCGTGACCTTAGATATAGGGGAAGCCTTGCTATAAACTTGATAAATAGCGTAGCTTTACCCGATATTTTTGGGCAAATTTACGAGTAACTGAGCGCAATACAGGAAGGAGCGAAGTACGCTAGTGAAAACATCAATAACGATTTTGAAATGCAGGGAGAGCTACCAATGTTTACATAGATGCACTTCCCAAGAGCGGGGTTGCCATGGTAACGCATGGGGTGACGCGTAAGGGGATCCGTTCTCGAATTAGAGGGTGGAGTATTTCGACTCCCTCATTTCACCTTAGGGGAGAAATATATTTGAGGTGAATGGCCGCGGTAGTCAGTTGGTTTAACGGTTCAAATGTCTATTTTGGAGATGCAATTTAGGTGCAAATTTGGAATTGTAATGAGGGTAATCCCGCGCGCGTCGAGTAACTTTATGAAATATCACCCGCTTAGGTGCTTGTTTAGATTTTAATTAAAAATACTAAGGTACGGGATAAAACGGACAGAGAATAATAATTAAAATTGTATTTGTGTATAATATAATAGGTAGGTTAGGCACCTACTTGTCCTGACGTTTATTTAGCAAGCTAAAATATTTTAATAATTAGTTATTATTAACTAACTCATTAACGAGATTTCATATAAATATTAGATAGTCTTTAACATAAAGACTATCTAATAATTTTATTTATAAGTGTTAAGTGGCTCGCCTGCTGAATATACAAATTGGTATTAAATTCTTGCTGTCAAAACGAAGAAAATAATCCAAATTGCAACAATAATTGGAATTTAATTCTATACATCAACAAATCTATCCATCTCACGGCTCTAAAGAGCAACCGTAGTTGTAGGTAGTTTCTAGACACCAAGTTTTATTTTAAATATCTTTGAGCGAGAGAAAACTTCTCTAAAACCGATCAATAATTCATTACACATTTATAGGTATCTGCGTCCTTTGTAAAAGTATTTCTATATACATATATATTTGTTGCTTTATTGTATCGTATTTTATCGCCCGTCCCTGAATTTCACTATTGGGTAGGCTAGAGAGTCAGATACCGGTGATGGTACTATACATATAAATAACACCGTCATTTGTATGGAGAAATGGTTCTGGCGATACTCTAGCTCCGACGCCGTACTGCAGTAAAGGATGCGGTTTTTGGAACCAAGCTATACTAATATTATAAAGCTGAAGAGTTTGTTTGTTTGTTTAAACGCGCTAATCTCAGGAACCGCTGGTCCGATTTAAAAAATTCTTTCAATGTTGGATAGTCCATTTATTGAGGAAGCTATAGGCTATATTTCATCATACTAATACTAATAGGAGCAGAGCACCAATAAAGAATGATTCAAAAACGGGGGAAAATATCAAGCTACGGGCAATAGAAGACGCAAACGAGGTTGCGTGGGTCAGCTAGTATAATAATATAGTAGAGTTCTATTCACAAGTCAAACGTAAGTAGGTATACGTATATACACAGGGTGCAGTTCATTTATAGTCTGAGTTCCCCTCAGCGTGCCCAATGATTTATTTCAAAATGTCAGCTTACACAAATATAAACGAGACTTAGTCTTGAAATAAAAATGATTTTATTAATAAATAAATATAAAAACCGTTAAATTAATAAACGTAACATTTACAAAATTCATTTTACAGATTTCGCAAGCTATTGTCAGTTTAATTTAATTTTGTACTAAAAACGTCTTTGCGAATTTGTTTGTTTTAAATAACTGATAACTTCATCTATTTTTCCACAAACGGATGAATCATATGATACCGAGTATTAGATTAAAAATTCCAGAATCAATAATACTCATCTACAAAGTTACTTTCAGCAACTCTTGACTAACCTATGCCTAAGTTTGAAGTCCAGTTTCTGTACCAATTCGGAACATGTTCGTCAAATATCTAGACAATGGCTCTAGCTGTAGGCTAGGCTATGGATAGGTTATAGGTATTTGCCGTGATGGATGGAAACGACCGCAATACGTTAAAGGGGAGCAGTTCAGTCCCAGAGCTCGGTTGCATGCCCGATGCTGTGTGCATGCGAAATGACCGCCGACTAATGAAGATATCGCTTGGAATTTGTACGTTTTAAGCGACAAATTAGTTGCATTGCAGTTGGATGAACGACTGATAAACGCTCGGTACATGTTTTGAAATGACATTTTGGATGGAATGCAGTAATATCGTTACACGAAACGCACGATTGAGAATAACGTGCCTCTTAACGGGATTAAAAGCGGATTGTTGTTTAGAAATCTTTCTAAGAAATTATTTGATAATTTAGAGGAGTAAAACAACGTGTATATGCCTTTAGATTTCCTCCGAATTACGCAAAGTAATGATTGCATCGCTAGCCTGTGAGGCCGTAGTACGACTAAGGTTGAACCTGCCCTTACATCGCAAAGCATGGTTCTCACACGATAAAAACTCTACTAATATAAGAACTATCTTACTACCTCGTAATATCGTAAAAGCGAAAATATGTGAGGATGGATGTATGGATGATTGTTACTCACGCTAAAACCACTGAAGGAATTTAGATAAAACTTTACAATAATAAAACTTATTTATTAGAATAACTCATAGTCTATTTCCCGACATAATCGACATAGAAGTTAGTTGTTTATATTATCGACGAATGTGGCTCTAAGCGTGCTTCGATCATATTAAGTGAAAACAAAATAGAGTACAGGCGACAGTACGTTCTATTACCCCGTAATGTTTATAGTTACGATCTGACCATCTATGATAATTACTACCAATTTCAATGTATGTACCTACACATACGAGTAGCTGTCTCATGGCGAATTTCTGTGATTCTACTAAATTCAAAATTCATTTATTTAGTTAAAAAGGTAGAATAAATTACAATTAAATTCTTAAATTCATAAATAAAGTACGTTAATTGTTATTTGCAAGAATAAAAATACCATAATCTATATATATAAAAATGAATTGCTGTTCGTTAGTCTCGCTAAAACTCGAGAAAGGCTCGGCCGATTTAGCTGATTTTCGTTTTAAAATATTTGTATTAGTCCAGGGAAGGTTTAAAAGGTGAATAATAGTTATAAAATAATAATAATTGTTTTACAAAAACGGGAGAAAGTTATTACGCTACGGGCAATAGATGACGTAAAGGAGGTTGCGTAGGTCAGCTAGTATTATATATAATTATTTAAAATTATAAAATAAAATACGAGAGATAAGTTAACCTCAACGTCAAGTGAAGTAGTAGTCGTTAATAAAAACTAGTGGATGTAGTTGTGCATCTTTGCATTTACATTGTGCATCGCTGTGAAAAGAGTGTACAGGTCTAGGCGCGTATGTAGAAGAAAAAAAAAGAAAAAAATGTCTTGTATCATCATTAGGTAGGCAACTTTTTAGACCACCCACGTATGAAGTCTACAAGCCTCATTAAACGACTCCACAAGTAAAACATGTTACTGAATCTACATTTTAGTAGAATTTCCGTTACCCATTTGCTGTCGAACCGATAAAGACAGCCCTATTTAATAGGTTTGGACAAGACAAAGCCTTGTTCTGTGTGGGGTCAGTGGCGTACATACTAGGGAAATATATTTAATTTAATGCTTACATCTATACTAATATTATAGCTGAAGAGTTCGCTTGTTAGTTTGTTTGAAAGCGCTAATCTCAAGAACCGCTGATCAGATTTGAAAAATTATTTCAGTGTTGGATAGTCCATTTATCGAGCGGCTATAGGCTACATATCATCACGCTAAGACTAATAGGAGTGGAGCACTAATGAAGAATGTTACAAAAACCGGGGAAAAATATTACACTACGGGCAATAAGAGACGTAAACGAGATTGCGTGTGTAGGCTAGTTTTTATATATAGGGACATGAAAACACTAATTTTAAGAATCATTAATCCAAGTAAATAAGGTTTTGTCAAGGTGTACCACTTTTTTTTCAACAATTTCAAAACGTTCTATTGTTGTCTGGAAAAGATTGGCATTTTGGCAATAAAACCGCCATCGGTACTGACCTAACTTTAAATTATATATTTAGTTTTCTGGTGTACAATAAAGCGATTCATTATTATTAGTACACGTGGACATTTGTAAAATACAAATGTTCGAAGGTTTTCTTATTGTATTACTCTACTCTACTCTTATTTAGGTTCTATTACCATTTTTTTTTTTGGATTCCAGCGATAATAATTGAAAAGTTGTACATGTGATTATTGTCCTATCTTGAACATCAAATCAATAGTAATTGGAATAATATGAAAGTTTTTACATGAAACGATCCAACGAACTGATTCATAATCTGAATAAAAAAAATCTTTATAACAAAAGTTTTAATTAAACTTTTATACATATTGCAATTGTGTTTCACATGTAATATTGAACGTGTTGTTTATTTTCATCAGAATACCAAATTACGTTAGGTTTTGCTTCGGAACATAAACAAACCTAGATTCTTATGATTTGTAATTATTTATAACGTGGATATTGCTTCAAAACTGAATTTTTAATCAAATTTAATCAAAGTACAGAAGATTCTGCTTTAAAAAGGTTTACTACTGTGTGTAAGCCTAATGTCGTGTAAGAACGTACGATACCTAAGTTTCAAGACCTGAAGATAAATTCGTTGTCAGATTTGTACGATTTCGGTGTCAAAACCCGAACACTTAAGTAAGCCTTGACAATGGGTAAAACGACATAATCAACTTGTAAATAGACGCTATATTACTAATTCTATATACTGAAGAACATTTCGGAGAGAAAGTCTTACTCAACAATGAACCCAAATTAGTACATGTTACCCTAAAATCATTGTCTTTACTCCACCTAAGGAGCCACCGGCCACAAATGATGACCAAACGGGCAGGGGCGGCGCTAACATTTCAATTGCCACTGAACACTTCACGGAAATTTCATCCTTAACTCGCTTAAATTGAGTACGTTTTGGATTAGAACTATTTGTTATTTACGACACTTCGTAAAAGCTCTTAGGGGGTTAGCAATCAGCTTCGAAGCAGACGCAATTAATGGTTCTCAGATGATAATGTACGGGATAACAATTTACTGGATGCACCTTTTTTGGTTGTAACTTGATTAAAAACTGTCATAGGTGTTGTAAGTACTACTAGTTGTCACAATCGGTTGTTGCTGTAGTAAGCAACAAACGACAGAAGCCACAACAAGCTGGTAATAAGCTTGAATATTTTATGATAATAAAAAAACTGTTATTTCGTGTCACTACGACTTTGAAAAATACTATGTTAGTTAGTGAGTTAAACGTAAAAAACATTAGGTGCCAAAATTTCAAGTTAGTAGCTCTGAAAACTTAGGCTTTTCGTTTTATTTATTGATCAAATACATTTGTTAGTGTTGAATCATATAGCCTGTATTTGTTTTTATTTTATTTATAAAACCTTCTGATAATTACGTATAACTATTTTAGTGTGTGACTGCACGGTTGGCCGAGTGGTTTCAGCGGTCGCCATGCCGCTTGCTACTGCGCCAAGTGTCTTGGGTTCAAATCCCACGTGGTACAACACTTTGTGTGATCCACAAATTGTTGTCCCGAGTCTGGATGTTCTTTGTGTCCGTTTCATGTATGTTTGTAAAGTCCCCCACGACACAGGATGTTGTTCCTAATGTGGGAGTTGTCTTTTAAAAAAAAAAAAAAGTGTTCTGCACTTTTATACGTTAAAATATTCAAATTTTGACTTACATTCCATAAAAATGTGTATAAAAAGTTCTCTTCGTGTTTTTACATTTAAATATATCAACTAATATCTACATCGAATATTAAATCAATAACGAAAATATTCGAAGCGTTTGTTACGCTTGGGTGCAGTAGTCTAATTTCGTTCCCCTTCATAATTATAGTACAGCATTACAGAGGGTGGAAAGTTCCAGAAAGTGTCTAAAAATATTCCAGTAACAACGTACCATTATGACTTTTTGTGTCAGTTGATGGTTAAGTATACTACAAGTCAAATAATAACATAGTAGACACGAAAATAGCATTCGATTATAGATATTAGAGTTTAGACACGTGATTTTAAAGGATAAGAAGGATTATTTTAAGAACTTTGGAGGTATGGAGATATACCTAACGTTCGCTAGTAGGCCTTAAACTGTCTAAATAAGAATAAGAAAACTTTACTTGGCTTTATATTACCCAGTTACTTATAATTAGTAAGAGTTTAAACAGTGACTGTAAAAACAAAATAGTCTTGGACTCAGCATATGGATGACGATGCAGGGCATGCCAGCCGCTGTTATTCTGTCCAAGCCAATCATGATTAATATAATCTCAGAATAAGCACAATGTCACCATCCTGACCACGAAAATAATAATTACTACACATTTAAACATTAATGACGTAGTAAGTTGTAAATCTCTTTAATCGAGAAATTCTTGTGAATATATTTATGTACAATATAAATCTAGGAAACGGATCCAACGATTTCAGCGGGATTCCAGTAGATTTCGGAGCGAATATTTGTCAAAAAATCATAACATAAGTACACTCTACTTATTTGTATGTCTAGGGATAAATAGCATCAATACAAATTCACTCCAGTTTACTAGCAAGTAGAGTATATTTTATTATCTGGCAGGAATACCATAATTGTACTTTTGGGCCCTCTAGCTTAAAAATTACCTTCATTTCAAAGATAGCCGGCTCGTGTAGACAAATTTAGTGTTGTATTCCCGGAATAGTCCACATTTATCCTACCTTTTACCCCGAAGTGGGGACGTTGAAAAAAGATACGGGTATCTTTATACGACTTATGTGGGTTTATTATATAAATGGAGTTGCTACGCTATGGGTACTTTTATTTTTCTTTATTGCAATCTTTTGTTCCGGTGACGTAATGTAAGGGTTACCATTTTTTAAGATTTAGGCCATTGTAAAACTTGGTGAAGTCTATTTTTATAGAGATATGCTAAGGTTGTCAATGTGAAGTATGACACTTAGGCACAAGCACAAGTTCAAAGCACGCCTGCAGTTTTAAACCAGAGAGAAAACATTTTTTTTTAAATATTAAAAAATAAATAAAAGATTCGCAGTAAGTTTTCCTCTTTTCTAAAAGAAAATTCAATTACAATTTTGTAATAATATTTAAAAAGATAAAAAAGAAAAAGATAAAAAAGGTTTTAATATTAAAGAAAGAATGAAATTTGAATTCAAAGTAGTCCACAGTAAGTATTCAACACGACTTTACACAAGGAAATCATTATCATACACTCGATATGACCAAACAGGAGTTAAAAATAGTTCACCCTCTCCAGGGTTGTCACACGCGCATTATTCAAAACACCCAAGCACTTGTAAAAGTTAAAATTCATGAGGATCGTACGGGTACGGCGAGCATATATTTCAGTGACAACCCTACTTTTATGATGTCACGTATTACGTTAATACAAGAGACCAAATTTTTTATGTAAATAAAAAGCGTAGATTATTTGGCGCTAGAACGTGAAAAAATATGTGACCCTTTTTTAAGTATGTTATTTTCATTCAGAGGGTTTTCTTTGTTCCACCTATAGTCGTTTTAATGTTTAAAATTGGAGATATTTATAATTAATACAAGATAATAGAATTTATAATGTCAATTTCTCATAAAACCAGACTGTTTCATCAATATTCTATCAAATGTAGTAAGAAGATTCCTCAAACACTCGTGAGCCACAGTTTAATCCTTAATATTGAATGACGAAGTATAAAAGTTGTTCAATATACCCGAGAGAAATGCAAATCCCTTGTCCTTAGTTTATAAATAATGCATGAACATTCGCGCGATACGTCGCGAGATAAAAGTGACACTCCTGCGTTTATTTATTTACGTCGCACAAATCAAAAAGGAACGTAACCCCCAAATGTAAGGATTTTTGACAGGAAAACGTGATTAAATTTTTAACTTCCTGGTGTAGTAAGGACTATAGATATAACAAGAGACACGTTGCCTCTTTAAGTAGCCTTTTCCTTCCAGAATCTTTGCAATTGAAGTAGATGGAAAGAAGGTCAGTTTAGGAACCAAACTCGCAAGGTCAAAATCAACGAAAGAAATTAACAAGGGTTTCTTGAGAGCCCTTAGTATCACTTAGGTAGAGACGGCCATTTGTCGATTGCATATTTTTTCTTCTAAGGTGGAAGGAGAAGACATCATCAGCCACCAATAGTAAATAAAAAACGTTACTTTAAAATTAAAAAAAAAAAAAAAAACTATTTTCAAAAACATTTGATTCCAAATTTGAAACCATCCCATTACTTAATTCATCCAATACACAACTAGGTTTAAAACGATTGGTTAACTCACACGGGATATAATGTTCGGATGATATATTCAGCGGTTGGTAGTGTACACGTTGGCGGTTTGGTGACATTACCAATGATTGATGAGCGCTTTGCCCCTACTGACTGTTTGCCGCATAATCCCGTTTGTATCGGCACGTAATCCTTTGACGTACCTGAATTATATATCTACATATGTGTCTTCATTTTAATGTTTGTCAGAAGATAGTTTGTGTTAATTAAAATTTAATTTATGTCATGTTAATTGTTTTTATAAATTAAAAATAGCAACATTGTAATGTTGTTACTCGGCTCAATTTATCTGCTTGAAATTCGGCATAAAAATGTAATTACTCTATCATTGGTTTAAAGTCTGTAATACTTTCTGCCGCGCACAACAAAACTGTGAAATGAGCTGTCGCCTGCAGTATTCCCGAACCAATACGACCTTCAAACCTTCAAGAAAAGAGCGTACTCCTTCCTAAAAGAACGGCAACGCACTTGTAACGGCTCTGGTGTTGCGGGCGTCCATGGGCGGCGGTAATCGTTTACTATCAGGCGATATGTCTGCTCGTTTGCCACCTATATAATAAAAAAAAATAGAAACCACTTCTGAGGAATAAATTGATTGATTTCTTTTTACATTAACATATGTAGAAATATTCTATTTTTGAGACCACATAACCCCAAGGGGTTAGGTAAATCGAAATATGTACCGTTAATTATATTTCTTCGGTTAAGATTTTGTAAACTAAACAAAAAACTGTGGGGGGAACGGGTATCATGTTCCACCCAACACAAAGGGAGGATCCTCCGACCAGGCGAGGTGATCATGCCTGGGGGGGCCACTGCCCAACAGTTGATGTTGGGATGTTGTACATATGATAATCGGCGCGAGAACTATTTATTGCGCGATTCAGGATTTGTAGTTACTCCGTGTAGTGGATTACTTCGTAGTTCAGTGTATCTTCGGTAGATGGCGCTGTAGTATCAACAACTGTTGCGCTGTAGGTGGAAGTCGCCACAAAACAATAAAGTTCTACAAGACTCCACTCGAGACTAGAACTTAGAACCTCACTATCTCATGCAAACAAAAGCTTCAAATTATAAAACGATTCGATCAAGTTGTCTATTAATTATAACTTTTATAATATCCCTTACAAAAGTTTTATTAAGTTTTAGAACGTAACACCAAATTTAATTAACTAAAAGTCCATCTATCTATGGAAAATTTTAAGTATTAAAATTGACTAATAAAATATGGAAGAACTGCATAGGAGACAATATAAGTAGACCTTGACTGCCTCGGTGGCATAGTGGTAGCGTATGCGACTGCTAAGCTTGAGGTCTCGGGTTCGATACCCGGGTCGGATCTGCAAATATTTGTTTCGGAGTTTGGGTGTTTTCTATGTATAATATGTATGTATTTACAAAAAAAAAGTATATATGTATTTATATCAGTTGTCTAGTACCCATAACACAAGCTCTGCTTAACTTGGGGCTAGATGGCGTTGTGTGTTAGATGTCCGGAATATTTATTTATTTATTCATTTACCTAGGTTCAATATAAGAGTTTCTCAGTTTACTGTTTACTCCTAAGCAGTAAACTGAAGAATGAGATTGAAAGGACTGAATGAGGATTCTTAACAAAAATTTGGCCATAGTGAGATTGTTAAAGAACTATAGTACTAATGAAGGTTCTTTTATTTGCTCGATTTTATATTTGACGCCCTAATCGCTTCAATAATAATGGATATTTTTTTATTGAAATGAATAAAGTATTGTCTATGGAAGGTTATATGACATCGAGATACGATAATCACGAGCGGTGCAGTGACCATCATAGTAACAGCTAGTTAATTATTTAAATATAAAAAACAAAAGACTTTTAATTCCAAATGTATTCGGTTCCTGATTTTACCCACGAGTTGTGCAGTGGTGTCATGCTATGTCACGTTAACATACAATCCGTCAAACACGTCATACAAGACCGCGTGACATCATACACACCAATCCCGCCAATCTAACCGCTCGCATGTGAATGCAGCCCGTCCCTATGCTCACTATTATGAATAAATATTCGATTAGATTTCAAATTTGAATAATTACGGTTTGAATTATTCGATTTTTTTATTGATATTCACGCGGCCATGTTTTTATTTTGATATTGTATTTATACAAAACGTATTACATAAACTTTCTAATAGAGTTATAACACCGCTTTTGTTAAAATTTGCTCGGATACAAAACAACTTTTTTATTTTGTTTTTTTTTTTCAATAGACTTCTCCTTCTTGGAAGGTATCAAAACCTCTTTACAGTTCAAACCAGGTAGGCTTCATAGTTTTCTTGTGACGTCAAACTGTTTTTGACAATATAAAGAAACATATTACGGCATCTGATAATAAATGCGAAGGTTTAAATAGGTAGATGTTTATGGTTACTCAAATAAGCCAGTATAACTGACACAGATCCGTATCGAATTTAGTATAAAAATTACTCAAATTATAGAACAGGATTCAGTCTTTACCTTTGTTTAAAAGCGCTAGTAAAGTCACGAGTTAAACCTAGTATCCAAACAGAACCTAATTGCGAATGTAATACCTACCTAAATCTACCCGTAGCGACAACACGAAGGCAGTAGTCGACATCACCTATTACCACCTCATCCAATATTAATTATAATTTATAGACAATGTACATAGGCGCTGATTACGTCACAGAGATAGCGTCACACGCCATCGCAAATTGCCGCCATTAAAATTCAACGGAGATCTAAAATACGAAATTGTAGGTAATGAATCTAAACGTTCCCTGCAAATTGAATTTGGAATACATTGTAATGACGTATCACTGTCTCGCTCGCACTCCTTAATAAATACGACGTTAATTCCCACTGTGAAGCTGGCGTTCAACATTATCTGATTTACATTTGCGTATCAATAGAACTTTGCGTACTTATTGAGCTGTAATCTATACAGGACAGACTACGGCTCTATTATTTATAAGACGACTGATATTATTCACCAATTACCTAACAAAATTTACGGGAAAGGTGTTATGCCAGAACTGGCACTGTTGGTTTGCGTTCGAAAGTTGTAACGGATTTCTTGGTAAAGGGTGGATTTTACGTTATTTCTTTTTTTTATTTGCAGAAAGTAAATTTAAGTTTTATAGCTCTTGATACATTAGAACAATTATATGTACTAAAGAATTGTAGCTCTTGCATTCTGGGGGTGGTTCGCGAGTATTATACTCGTATAAGTAAACTAAGAGAGATGTTATTACTGATAAATTGGTATTTGTATAGTAAATATACGAGTTTAACATTCTCATTACGTTATGACAATCAAAACAACTAAAATATGAACAAATAAACCGAACTAAAAGCTTTCCATTCGTATAAACATCTTCAATCAAAATTTGATAACGCTGTTAAGTCTATTTGCGAAATGTAAACGTCCTCTAATTGGATAATTGTAAACATTTTACATGATGTTTGATTTTGGAATTCAAACTATTCATTTGTCTTCGGTAATGGATCTCTTGACAGTTAACAAATTGAAATTATAAAAGAAATGTCTAGTCCAATTGTTTTGTACATAAGGATTCGTTCACATTAGTATAAATTGTGATGAAATAAAATAAGAAACACAAAGTAGACTATATCTACACTATGATCTAACTCTATGGCTTTTGTATTGCATTTATAAAATTGGTTTAGGTATGAGCAGGTATTAGATCTATCCTTAGACCTGTCCATGAGGAGCCGGAAATCCTAAGGGATTTTTAACTTATTTACCAAAAAAGGTGTTTTTGACTTAAAAGATTAATGTAGCTAGGGACTTTCCCTGATAGATCAGTTAAATAGCTTATGGGTTTGTTGGTCAATTTTACAATGAAAATTTCAAATTCTATTACTATTGAGTTGCAAGAAATAAATATTCAGTAATTCGATATGTCAATTACTAGCAATAAGTGAATATGTTTAGCAAAGAGCCTATGATTTACCTCCGATATACTGTATTGCTCCATAAGTTTGATTAATTTCGATCTCGAGGATGATACTTACCTGAAAATAGAAAAAAAAAACATTAATAATCCACGTTCAAAAGAATACAAGGGTTCTCAACGGCTTTATTATTAGTCTTACATTTCTGTTTTATTGCTCTTCAAATATTGCGAATAAAGAAGTATTTTAACGTAGTCTATTAAAAAGATCCCTTAACTTTTATGTTATTCATTAAAAATATAAAAATAAAGTATTTTAGAGGACCCTACTACATAATTACTTATAGTACTTTTTATTTGTTTGAAGAAAAATAGGACGGAGAAATATTGAGTTTATTAAAATGGCCGTTTAATAAACAGTCTATTGCGTTATTTAAATGGTTACGAAAATGCATATTAAGCTTTAAGAGTCTCGGAAATTGAGCTAAATTGTACATTAGTCAATCTATCATTTACCATTTTTATATAAGATAAGTAACTAAGATGGTTTACCAATTCATTTGCTTTTTAGTATTACTTTTAATTTAATATTATTAAGTATTCAGATTTTCTAATGATCGTCTCTGGCATCTTAATCATTAAAAACTAATACTTAATTATGATTTTTCATTTTTATTTTAAATTTACTTATTAAAAAAAATGTACTTAATATTAATGTGCTCAAACAAAATGTACAGATAAAAAAATGCATTTTTTATCAGAATTTTTTGATGGTAAGATCTCAGAGAAAAAAACTAATAGTTTCCAATTCTATAGTTTTTTCCTAAATGATTATGACATGAAAAATAAACGGTAAATATATTACAGTGAAATGACGTCACAGTCGTTGCGTTCTGAACACAACTTTGACTAAACTCGTTAATGTGAGTTACTACTCGTAGTTTCCGAACGTGTCAGTTCGCGTTGGGAATTCGATGAGACGGAGAACTTTGTTGTATGTGACGACGATACCTACGTATTTCAAAAACAACTTTCCTACGACGGTATAAGATTTAGAATCCGAATACGGAATGGTTATTTATCCGCTCCCGTTGCAATACTATTTCTTTAACACCTTTAGTTGGAGAAAAATGTGAAGCTGGGGTAAAATAAACCTTCATATCTTTTAGTTATACTATCCAACAAATAATATTTTATTGTCATCGGCACGAAAAACATTAAAATAAAAATGATAATAATCGTTACCATTAGCAATAATGTAAAGAAAATGAGATTATTTCTAATCGCTTCAACCATTGATTCTCGATATCTTACTCAATAAACGTGGATGACTAAACTTATGTAATGTACTACAATAACCATGCTAATGGCAGGGACCGGTAATTAGTACACAGAAATGAGGTGGGGCTCGATCAAATGTAACGACTGCTTCCCATCTTGATTGCCTCTTACGTCTAATCTTTACCAGCGCTAAGTAGTGCGTACTTGTAAGCGAATGGGAATTTCGTTAATCGTACGAAGTAATGCGATAAGTTTGTTGTGATAATTGTTGAAGGAGGTTCTCTCTCTTTAAGGCTTTTTAATAAATCTATCTAATATCGGCACACAAAAACCGTCTAAATTAAAATGAAAAGTTATGGATGACAAGTGTTCTCGCATGTGGGGATTCATCTCGCTACACTCAATTCATCAGGAAACACTATGTTATCTGTGCAGTTAATGAATAAAAAAACGAATTACAGATACCTATAAAAATGTTTAGTCTGTATATAGATCGGGCAAAGTATTCCCAGGCCGTTTCAAGCAGGCGTATCGTTTGAATTGCGAATGGTATTCAAATAGCGAACGTTAAACGTCGGAACGTGTCATTTGCAAAGCGGCATTTAGAAGCAGAGTACAACAGTGTATAACAAGCATCCGTGATTACTTTTGTTTCAAACAACAGATGGCCAGAATAGGCGCTAGCAGTTGTCAAATTGATCAAACTTAGTCTCGAATTAATAGAATTACGAAAAAAAGTATAATTGTATTGGTACAATATTGAAAGGATGAACAGAGTCTACACGAGTAGGCGTGCCGATGTAGTGCAGTAAGAGCAGATGATTAGAAGGAGTCTTGTTAAAAGCAGTGAGTTATGATGAATATGGAAGATATGGTTAGGATTGTGGCAAATGAAATTTTATTTACTCTGCCTACCCAGGACAGAATTGAGACGGACTGCACCTATGTAGGAACACCTGTTAAATCTCATAATTGGAAGTGATAATTTAGTAATTAAATGGGAATATACCTATTAGTAGTATGTCAAAGCGACATCACTTCAAATACAAAGCAATAATTAATATACAGTACTCGCTCGGCATAATACCAAAACTAAGAGACTGCATTAAGACAGTATGACGTACCAGATTAACATATTAATCAGACGTTGGAAGGAACTAGGAACACTTCATATAGAACGCTGGAATATAGTTTGCAAACTTTTAATTACTGCCAAAGCAATGGAAATTAACCTTTATGTAGATGGTGTTACGATACAATTTATGTGAAAGCAATGTTTTAATAATTAATAAGAGCATTCGTTTGGGTGTCACGTTGCTGCAACGTTTTAAGCGAAATATTTATAAGGGTACGGGAATGTTAAAGTGGCACGCCCAGACGCTATCTGAACGTGTTTCTAACTTTATAATCATATATTATAATGAAAGGGGCAAATAAGTACGATTTCTCTGATTGCAGGAATATCCGGAGGATTTTGTTTTCCAAAAATATTGACTTGATTTTTGTAGTACATAAGGTGTAGTTGGTTTATGTCAATGGTAATTTTTGAACAAAGTCACATCCGTCAGATGTCAGATGGGAAAAAGTCAGTAAAAAGGTGTCACCGTAACAAATCGAAAAACATCTGCGTAACGACAACACTATTAGAGGCTGCCATTTTTTTCGCACACAAGCCAAGCGTACAGAATGTTATATCGAATTCGTTACCGACGGAAAATCGTTAATCATTCGAAAAAAAATCGTTGAGAATGAATGACGCACTAGCTCACTCAAGTTGCCAGCTGTTTCCGCTGCACAGCTGATCGACCGGATATTGGCTGTTAGAGAGCCTAGCTCCATCTCTTTTGCACCCAATTTCTCAGTGACTCGTGGCTTTTAATTTTCACTTTTCATTAATGGCGGGTGAAGATATCAAATGAATTTTCGTTTATAAATCTTACGCGTAACGGCTGGTTGTGTTACGTCATTTTATTGATGTTTCGAAAAATCTCCAAGTATTATGTTCAGTCTTTATGAATACATTAATATTAATATACGTACGTACGTATATGTCCAACTTAGATATTTGAGTATTATTTTTTAATACATGGATATAAGGAATGTTTTTAAAACTTATCGACACTTAACGACACGATCATTTGCTATTGAGATGTGACTTAATTATATCATGTTTATCAGTAATCAATAGTCAGTTTATAGGTTCTGCCTTTTTAAGGAGCAAATTAAGTGCAAGTAAAGTAACAGTTCACTGCTGGACTCGAAACCTCTTCGTAGAAAGGTGGCTTTGGCCCACTATACCTCACTGGCCTCCTCCTTTTTCATTGTCAATACATTTTATATACTGTTTGTACATATGTGTTTACTATATATGGATATTAAATAACAAGAACACCTACAGTTAAAGTAACTATGAGTAAAATTGGATGGCGTACCTTGGTAATTACCAAGTAATGTCGAGTTCTGTATTAAAAAGCTTTAGGAAAGCTGAATTATGCTATCAGGAACACGTAAGGTGAACCATTTGCACCTTCTTCGCGTGATGCACTTACAACAAAAGTATTGCAACTTTGCTCTTTTACACGCGATTTGAATGCGGCGTTCGAATTTTAAAATGAATGAGTGTTTTGTTCTTTTTAATGACATTATAAATAAAAAGTTCGAGACGGATAAGGTTCTTTGTAAAAGGAACTAACCTAAATTATTTTTCTTTTCAAATTATGCTGCTAGTCCAAAAAATATATAATCGTACAAAATTTTAAGAATTTTGTAATTTAAACATCATAAATTAATATTTAATTTAAAGTTTAAAACAATCTTCCTAAAGGTACATTTCTAAGGAACGCGAAACAAAACTATATTCGACCATAAACAAGTTATTTATGGGTGTCCATTAACAGAGACCCGTAAGCATACCTAATTGATTTTTTTTACTACATTAAGTCTATTTGAACCTGAATATGGAAATATTCAGAAATTTAACTTCGCCCATGTGTCGCGTATATTTACTTATTGTACACATGACACAGAGTACCTGTGTCCCACAGAGCCAACGTTCCAATAGAAAAATAAGGCAATAAGTAACACAGTACTGCGTTGTTGGAAAACATAACATATTTCACATATTCTTATGAAAATTCATGTTGCAAAGGTTGGCTAAAAGGATTTCTGGGTTGTGGGAAATGTAGATTTTAACATGTCGTGTCGAGAGTTTATATTCGACTATATTTTACAGTTTTAACATTAAATGATTTATGCACAATTTAGATGTAATGCAAGGATGCAACATAACGTTCATAAAACAGTGCAGTATATTTTAGAATTCGCGTTTTGAATATTTAAAAGGCTATGACGAACATTTTTGTTAACAATTTCTCAGTTTCAAAGAAGTTTTTATTCTTTTTTTGTGTCTAAAACTGAACGTATATTTATCTTGGTAGTTTACTAGAACTACTAGTAGTTATACTTTTACTAATAGTACCTATTGGTACTATGGGAGACTCACAAATCGAAGAGTCATCGGCTCGAATGGAGTCATACCACGGCCTCACAGAAAACCGGTGTGAAATAGCGCTTGCGCTGTGTTTCACCGAGTGAGTGAGGATACCGGAGGCCCATACCCTAACCCCTCCCCATTTCCTCTCCCCATCCCCTAAAGGTCGGCAACGCACTTGTGACGCGTTTAGTGTTGCGGGTGTCCATGGGCGGCGGTAATCGCTTACCATCAGGTGATGCGTCTACTCGTTTGTCACCGATTCAATAAAAAAAAAAGGTGTTAAGCAATTTTTTATTACTTTTCAAGTGCTAGTGGTTACATGAGTCCAAACTCCTTCTTCCCTCCGATTCTGGAAGGCGGGAGGAGGCACATTGCTCTTTTGTTAAAAACTCAAATGGCACAAGTTTACAATTTTCAATAAAATTATGATCAGATTAGAGCAGGGTTTGGTTTAAACTGTTGAATATTAATAATAAAAGCGATTATCTTAGCGTTCGCAGTTGCCCTGTGTCCCTGTGGGCCTGTACTGGTTAGCTAGATAGCTGCATTGCGGTTCTAAACACGCCAACTATTCCTACCATCGTTATTGTTTCACCAGTGTTTTGTACTGAACTTTTTGTCATACATTCTGTGCCATATTTGTTCTGTAATGTCATTTATATAAAATTATACCATTAATTAAAAATATTGCCGGAAATTTAACTTTAAATGGTCGACTATACCTGAAGGCGTAGTTTACATAAAACCTTAATGTTTTTATTATTAATTTCAAATTAAATTTAGAACTTCTTTGAATTATAATTAGAACTAGTGATGTGAAGTGAAATGTCGAATGAGTTTTGATTAAATGTACCAACCTATATCACGATTATATCTCGATTTTAACATATAACTTGAAAAATTAAAATAATAATTAAGACATACTGTTAATATTAAGTTTTCAACACAGCACCGTGTGAGCATCTGCTCTCACCCGCGAGACGCATTACAGCCTAAATACGCCTCCACATCGATAATAGCATCATATAGTACTGATTTATAGTCCCAAGCCGATACTATTATTTATAGTCGGGACGTGATTAGGCCATGTACACACTGAGAGAGTTTAAATACACAGTAGATTGTCGAAATTATGTTCGAACACATTTTTCTATCGTTTAGTGTAGGTGTTACGGCTTACATGTGATTTCAGCGATAATCACGGTTTAGTTGGATCATTTTACATTTTTTTTTCATACAGTAAAGTAGCGCTACATACATTTGTACTGGTATAGCACACGCAATTAGTGCGGTCAATGATTGTCGTTGCATTTATGATAGATTTTAGGCAATTTGGCCGCATAGGCATATTGCAAGCTTTTATTTACCGAATAAATAGTTTATTTTAGGTATCACTTGTAACTTTATTGTTTGGTATTGGCGCTGATGTTACTTTCTTCAATTGTTTTTTATGTGTGTAAGTAATTTCCGTGTTTGTCTTAAACTTTTTTTTTTTTAAGGAAATGCCTATGGCCAGTAGTAGACTGTTGTTGGTGTAATTTATGGATTTATCACTTGGCTTCCATTACATTATAAAGCCGTAAAAATGAGAGCCCTCAAATAATATAGCTTGTTGCTAATTGTATTACAAAACTACAATGTTTTTGACATGTATGCACGTTTTTTAATTTGACCGGCGTGTATCACCAACCTAAAGTAAATTTTATTCTAGAAGTAAAGTTAAACGGTATACGTGTCCGAGGTACATGCAATCCGGTCGCGCAAGTTGTGATACTTGTAGCGAGCTAAACTGTTCGTACAATCGCGTTTTAAGTGTACGAAATTATGATACAACAAATGTTTTCAGTTTTTATACATTCATATTTTATGTTCGTAGTTTGTAAATGTTGCATGAAAGTTGATATTGTTTTAAATTTGTCATTGCTTACCTACAATATTTACAAGCATTTTATTAAATAATGGTTCTATTTCCAAACATGAATGGACCTCATTTTACTAAGTAATTTGATTCGATTTCCCTAACAATAGGAGATTCTTACTCTTCAATTATTTTGTAAATAAATTAAACGTTTGAAATAGTATAAGTAAATATTCTATTCTGGGCTTTCTAAATTTACTTTGAATGTATGTTTAAGTGTGTCTTATTTAATCTAAATTGAATATGTAATTTCGAATTTGACATTATAATACATATACATAAACTGAACAGTAGATTTTCGTTTCAAATTTCTTTGTTGCTATTTTTAGTTAAAATAATAACACGCGAAGTTTATTTACGAATGAAGATTTAATGTTTTTGATACCTAAATACTTCCTGTATTAAACAGCGCATATACAAATGTCAATTAAAGTAACAGAGGTAATGTACGTGACTAAATGGGGTTTCGATACCCCAATCGGAAATACCCACTCTACCGACCCCTATAACGCGGCCTAAGCCCAAATTTCAAAGAAACTTAGGAAATTTCGTTTCGTATTCATGAATTATCCATTACCTTGAAGATACTTGACCTTTGGTTAGTCGATTACTTCGAAATTGGTTTTACTGTAAGTGAAATTCCTAATTATGCTAAATTAATATTAAGATTACATACCGAGAATTAGAAATAACCGAAAGTAGAATATATTCTAATATCGAACCGCCTCTAACTGCAGGGTTCTAGAAAATAGCGTCTTCGTATTAAAAAACAGCATTGGTAATCGCGAGAAAGCTCGCAGATCGCAGAAGAAAGGGAGATTTGGAGCCATCAACAAACCTTAATAATCCATTGTTGGACCTATGCCTCTGCTTACACTTAGGCCTACTATGCCACGGCCACACAACAAACATGTAATAACACAACTCCACAAAGTTTAAAGTAACATTAAAACGAAGAACAGAAGCAACAAGGATAAATAAATCTATCGAGAACAAGCCCAATAAAAGTTACATATTATGTACACTACACACACTTTAGGTGCTTATAGCAACAATGCACACAAGATTTATCGTGTATGTTCGCGTTCAATCTTATTTCCTGCCCCCTAAAGACCTGTATTGTCAGCTGTACATGAAGGAGTTCAGCAAACATTTCTCCGCCGTTCTCGAGTTCATATGGACTGAAATTGTACGTATATGTCATAATCTTTATTACATTTTGACTGGCTGGGGTCTCAAATGCAGCTGCTGTGCGCTATTTTTGAATGCTGTTCACGAATACTTGAGGGAATTCTACGTGAAACGAGTAATGCGCTCTGGGATAACATTTGGTCTGCTTTTAACTGAAATGTAATGTATAATTTGTAAAAGAGCTTCATATTTGCAATCCATTATATACGTATTTTTATTGGATGATTGTAGTGATATAATAAAGTTATTGAAACAGCGGAATTAGCTGTTGAAGATATTTTAACTCTTAGCATAGTTTTAGGTACATGCCACAGAATAGTTCTAAAAACCAATGTTAATAACTTAAAATGACGTAAGCGAATACTTTCATTAATAAGGGATAAGAATGCTATAAGATTAGCAATAAAAACCATCACGTTTCGATGAATTTCAGGAGAACAATATAAAAGTGTATCCGATAAAATTGCGACTTTCTATATCCTGAAACACATTTAAGATAACCAACAAAAAGGCACCACAATAAAAAAATAACACAATGAATTACACAGTAGAACATCGAATCAAGAAAATTCGAGGGAACCAGCATCGGGGATTGTTAGGAAGAATTCCTTTGGACCAAAGTTTTATGGCACAGAAAGCCAATAAAATTGTATAAAGGTTACGGATGTTTCGGACAATGGCACTCAGTGAATTGCCTTCTCCTATCTGAATGACATTTGATACATCGAACTTGTTCAGACACAATTTTTTGGCCCAACTTTGCCGAATTCACCCCAAGTGTCCGGTCTCCCTCAATTAATTCGAGATACAATTCTTAGATTTCTTTCTTATTTGTTTTGTTTGTGAATGCGGCGGTATGGAATTACTTTTTGTTGTAATGTGTCCGTTCTTCCATTTAATTTTTTTTAATGTTATTTTATGCCAAGGCTCATCAAGTAAGCTTTGTTGGATATAATTTATTTTAATGTACAATTAAGTTAATAAGCAAGTACACGACCAGTCTGATGGTGAGTGATTATTGGCGTTTGTATCTCTTACTTTATTGTCCTAGAAATAAGATACAATATGAGATAAAAGGATTTAGAGGGTATTCCGGTAACTTTAATTTAAATAGACTAAATAACATGTATACAAAAAAGGTTCCATAAATAAACTCACGTACGGAAACTGTTGCCTAGGGGATTTCAAAATAATTATGTCCATTTATTTTAAAACAACGTGAGATTAAACTCTAATAAAATAAGCGGATTATAAAACGAACGAAAACAATTCAAACACCAGTCATTCAATTTATCGTACAACATAACCGACAGCGGGCCAATCAACGAAGCATTTTAACATTACTACTGCAAATCCATTATCCGAAAACGTCGAGAGCAAATACATTAACTGATTAAATTGCAACGGGGATTGTCCCTGACGAGTTGTGTAAATGGTCCCCGGCAACAGGGCCATAGATTTGTATTGTCTGCTTTGGCCCATAGGGATTTGGCAAATATCGATACTCGTAATGCTGGATTGTCGAATATAATTTTGCAATATAATATGTACACACTCAGAATGTTTTTATTTAAATAGAAAAATATGATGAAAGTACAAAATATGTTATACAATTATTTGTTAGTATCTCGTAGGAGAACCAGCAGAGAGAAAGAGATACAAGTGTAGTGTAGGAGTAGAAAGTGCTGAGGCTACTTTCAGTTTAAGCGAGTGAGGTCTCTATAATAATTTCAAAGAATTCGCTACATTACAAATTCAGTTATAATTCGTTATTTCAAGTTCACTTACAGAAATCTTTTATAAAAATAAAATTGAAAAGCATTCACGAAATCTATTCGAATTCAGCGTAACTCCAAAAAAACACAATCAATCATCGCCCATCATCCATCAAACATTCAACAAGTAAAAACAAAATGTTATCGGGTGGGTCCTGAAAGCAGTGTCACACAATAAAGCAACACCCTTGACGTTGCGCAGCAAGGTGCGTGCGCGTGTGTGCGTACAACTCAGCGGTTTTTATATTAGTGCGTGTGACAGACCGTGTCGGTACACGATCGCCCATGTGTGTGCACTATCTGTGTATGCGCTAGGGTTGGCAGATGTGCTGTTCACACGCAGCTGTCGACATTTCCCCCAAGCTGTAAAGTACTGTATTATAATACGGCACGCTTTCACGTAATTATGCATTATTATTACTGTCGTTTTTTAAGCTTATTATTTAACGATTGTATTTTTTGTTTCTGTTGCAGTTGTTACCTCGTCATTGTGTCTCTGGTAGCATGGTCGACGAAGGGCGACAAGAATTAATATAAATAATACCTTATATAATGCTGCTAAGTAAATGAAGGTATTGTGTTCTAAAGAACCGTAATATTGTAGTCCAATATATTTTCCAGTTTAACGTTTTGATTAAATATATATATATATATATATCTACTTGCTAACAATATCTATAATAACATACGTTTTAACGTAAAGTCGCAAAGAACAACATTAATCGCAATGCAACATATGCGTACATAAATTGAATGTTCACGGAAACTTTTTGACTATTCAATTTTCAGATAATAGGAAACAAATGCTAATGTTTTTAATAAAAATACAACACTTATTACAGGCACGTGTCTGTCTGCCTTTGAGTGTTTTGTCTAAGGAGACAGAATGTTTGGGTTTGCAAAATACACAATATTAATAACGGTTTAATAAAAGTTAATACAAATACGTACGTGGTTAATAAACTTAAAATGAATTATAAGCCAAATTCACTTCATTTACTACTAATTCAACAAGAAAAACTACAATAAGATTTTGTATTCAGAGGTTGTAATTTTTTTTTCAAAATTAAGATAAACTCCGACCGACGATATAATGTCTTTTCTCGAATCCTTTTTACGTCAAATTGGTGGATTAACAAGATTGACGACAAAGAAAAAATATCGAGGTATTTTTTTAACGTATTCAGTACTAAGTATTTATGATTAATTTTATGAAACAGAAAGTAAAAACAAAAGTATTACAAATCCAATTTTCATATGTTTATTACATTTGATTGATTTTAAACTCATTTATTAATTAATTTAAGTACAACCAAAATCCGTTATAATCTTGTTTTAATATTAATGAGTATATTATAAGCAATTTCCCGCATATATGAAATATTGATAACTGGATAAAACTGATTTGGTAATAGGATTTAATAATTAAATTAAATTGCCCACAACAGATGTCCGAATATGAATCGTTATAGTTGTGGGTTCCGGATACTAAACACTGTAATATTTTTATATTGAATATTTTGTACACCATTATTGCTCGTATGTCCGGAGATTTCGTATATTCTTAATGCATCTTACATAAATATTTTACATACAAAATATAAATCCAGAATATTATAGATAGTTTATCATACTACATTAGACAGCTACCCAGGTATTGCAAAGTTTCATCATTTCTGCACAACATCGTCCAAGATTTTATTTACTACCATAATTTAACCTTTAAAAAGGCAGGCAATACCTCCTATTAAATTTTATAGTGACTCAGAGAACTGAGTACCAATTGTAACTCAAACATACTTCATTGGATAATGAAAATAACATTGCAAGCTCACTTACCTCATTCATTCGTTATATGAATCATTAACAAAGATACCCCACGCAATAAACGTAACCCCCATTTACTACCGACATCTATAGGTACCCAAATACTTTACCAAAACATATAAATTAAGTTAATGTGTTCATTCTATCTTACTTGTTCTCGTGTATGTCTATCTTTGTCTAAAATTACCACATGTAAGTCCTTCACACTGCACTTTCCTTGTTGAAAAATTACCCTGTCTACACACAGAGGGCGCTGTTCGCAAGTTTTATGGGCGTATAAAAGAAAATATCATTCTGTTGTGAGTGCGCGGACTTGTACGTTGTAAATCATGACATATTGTAAGTTATTAACTTATATATAAAGTCCGTTCGGCAAAATCCTTCGTAAGATGGAGGAGTGTCATTTTTTACAGGGAAATAAGGCACAGCGAATTCTCTATAGGAAAAACATATTACAGTAAATTCATATATGGAACTTTCACAAAAGCAGGAGTAAGAAGAAACCTTTGTTTAAGTAAATCAAGTTAGAAGTATGTGTGTGTTACGCCGTTAATAAGTTATTATTATATCTCAAAGTTTGAAAACAAACTTGTCCAAACAAACAAACTATATAAAGGCACTTAAAAGTGTATACAGCGAGGTCGCCGCACTAGAACATTGGTGTCGTGACGAGTAAACAAGCCTTGTACAGACAGACGCGCCCTAATGATCACGTTACAATCGATATATGTCCACTACGTAAATTGTATCTGGACAACGCCCTTATGTTAGTGGAAAGTTTGAAAGCTTTTGAGACTGTAAATCATTGAAATTGACTTGGTGGAATGTAGAAGTGTCAGGCTGTGAAATATGGTTCCAAAGATCAACAAGTTTGCAACAGACTGGCCACAAATTAACTGCTTTTCCTATTAAAAGGCAACATTTACGGATAACCCTTGATTTGGCAAGGCGAAAGTTTTGATAGAGAAACTCAACACAGCGTGAAAAGCTGATAAATTATTTCGATAAGTTAGACGGAAACACCTAAGGATCAAATGCCATTTTGAATTTGACAATGAAACATTGATCGAAAGATTGCTCGTTGGTCTAGTGTTTAGCGAAACTGACTAATAATATGTATGAACTTGAACTTGAAACTCGCGGGCTGGGTCACCGCAACTCGACGACTTCAGTGCGCCTATTTTGCGTGGTGTAATATGTATGAATTTGAAAATGTATGTTTATCAGAAATTTAATTACTTTTAGCTCTGTCTAGTTCAGAAACAGGCAGCCGTGTGGGAGATGTGTCAAATTATTAGAAAGTTAATATAGAAAACAAATACGAAACGCGAAGTATTATTTAAAACAAAGGAACAATGTTAGTTCGTTAATAAAATGACAAACAAACTGCGAAACGAACAAGATGAACAGAAAGTTATTAATAAGAACTTACTTTGTTGATTCTGTCAATCTAATGTTGAAATACAAGTGTCCTTGTTGTGAAATAACTTGTAACAGTTTATCAAAATCCCTTTAATCTAAAACACAATAATCAAATGACTATTTATGCAAATAGGTAAACTTTGAGCCACAGATCAAAAATAAAATGGATTGGCTTGTATGAATTCATTTTAACTTTGTAGACTGCTTAAGCCAGGACTACCAAGTTTTTGTTCGGCTAAATTATTCATGAGCAGATCTCCATATGCTGCTTTCCGTGTGTTTTGTTCGGTTTTAATTTAATATTATACTGTAATCCTTATATATTCTATCTCTGTAGTTAAGTCGAACCTTATTAGTTTAATTTTGCATATTATTATCTTAGAAAACCTTGTAGTTTGTTGTAGTGAAATAAAACTAACGCCGAGAAGGAAAATAGTGTATGGCTGAGCTTTTTGGGTTATGATTTATTGTTGTCCTAATTTCTGACTAGAATGTTATTATTCTACTGATGTATTTATTATATTACCTTGTTTACATCTTAGGATCCCGATTAAAACTTCTAAAAATGAAAGTGTCTTCAACGATTTTATAAAGCGACGACGATTTAAACCTGACACAACGGGGAAATATAATACCAACCCTAAAATAATGCGTTTTCGTTTTGAAGAACAAATATGAACTTATATTTGAAAGCTTTTATACAAAACACCTCTTTCACTTTCTATAAATGAATAGCAAAAACCATTGAACTTAATTCTTTTATTCAAACGTTACAATAATACAAATGTTTAATAAGCGACCCATTTGTTCTACAAAATAACTTTACAGAAATATTAAATGAAATGGCGACTACGAACAAAGGATTGCTCTAAGCCACACTTTTCTTTTACACACCACACAGAAGGAAAATGACATTGCATTTTATCCACCAATTATTCAATTTTAAACGAAGGGGTGTGATTAAATGGTACAAATTAAAACGTTTACATAAAGCGTTCATCGGCCATTTTGGATTCCGAACTGTCACTTTTGGCGCGCATTTTGACAACCAATTAGCGTTCCAAATTTGAAAGTGTTTGTATGGAATGTTTTAATTGAAACAGTGAACAAACGAATGAGCAACTTGTTACAGCAGTCTGTTATACAGCGGGATGCAAAATTTTGTTACCATATCATTTTGTGCCTAGTCACCCATCAAGCACAGAAGGCTATTAACACGCTGCCAGTGTCGTATTGACGCTATTTTTTAAGCTCGTTACATTTTTTCAGTGATAAAGTTACTTTATTACAGCTTTAGTATGGTGTTGTTGATAAGTACCTTTCCGTCACTATAGATAACATAATTGTGTTATTTACGTGTTACTGTCTTGCCATACGTGCTGTGTTAGTGGAATTCAATTTACTGCCTACCTTATATACCATAACGTTAGTATTACATATTTTAAATGCACAAGTTCGAATGGATGTTAAAATGTCTGAATGCATATTTACGACAACGTAGGACAAATGATAGTTTTAAAAATAATGCTCGGATATTCTTTTAGAGTTAGCAACACTGCGAGTAGTTCTAAATATGAATTTGTAACTGGAATATGCTCTATTATTTTGCGTTAGCATGGTGTATATAGCTGAAAAATATTAAATAGCTTCATCCGTCATGAATCCCGCTGACATTTAATTTAAATCAAGCACACCGTTATCATGGTAATATTTTATGCAGTAGGTATTTCAAACCATAAAGCCCTTAGCACTGCTATATTTAAGGCAGCAAATAGCTTACTATTATACAATCACAGGACATCTTTATTATTTTGGAACCCTCGTACAATGTCGGATTAGATAGGCGTCTCTTTCATACGAGCTTGATTTAACAGTAGTATGAGTAGGACGGTCGTATTAAGCTCATAGAATACAAAAGGCAAATTGGTTTCGCTAGGCACCCCTCAGTCGCACCCCAGCTTTGCATGACACGTGGCTGCTTTAGGGAATGAATTTGAAAAGGGCCTATTTATTTATTCCCTCCGCTGCACTCTTCAATATACTAAATTTTCATTTATTATTATTAACTAACAGTTTTCTGACGTTTTGACGGCGAGTAATGGTTGAATTTTGATCATGATATTTACAATTGTATATATTGCCGTAGACGTACGTACCGTACCGTAACGTGTACATCTTAAAGGGTTCAGTCTTTTAAAAGTATGTAACTACATACGCATAATTTTATATTTCTTCTATGGTAAGTAATTATTTTAAGTATTACTTTCCTCAGACTGTGAAATTTGATAATAAAGGCAAGATAATTCTTGACTAGAACTTGCAAATTCTATGGCTTTTTTCTTGTATCATAGGTCAATTGAACATCAAAACTCAACATCTAGATAATTATTATGTTAAGTATATTAAAAAAGCAAAACTATTTTTTTTACATCTTTGGTTAATGGAATGACAAATTCTACTAATATTATAAACGCGAAAGTTTGTGACTATGTAAGTGAGTATGTTTGATGCTTTTTCACGCAAAAACTACTGAATGGATTTTGATGAAACTTTACAATAATATAGCTTATACATCAGAAAAATACATAGGCTACAATTTATAAAGATACTAGCTACGCCTTGCGGCGTTACCCGCGGCTGTTGTAGGTAGCACCGCGGGGTTCAGCTAGTGATAAAATAAAGCAGCAACCCTTACAAATCGGTCCCAGAATAAATTGTTCATTCAGTCCACACGTATTTTGTAGTGTGACGTCAGCATCCCTTACATGTTAGTAATCATTGTATTTAATCAACGGGCGGTCACGTGCGGGGTTGGGATCAAAGGGTAGTTTACTGTGTCCCATTGTATCACCAACTGTTGGGTGTTCTGAAACTTCTGCGATAGCGATCTAGTATGATTGCGGGTGAAATTGGTTCGCGTAGTTTAAATTACATAAGCAGACCGGTATAGGGATTACAGTGAACAATGAAACCGAGTTTTAGAATAGCTTTCAGTGTATTGGGATAACAATATGTATAGATTGAGATAAAATATATTTACCGTAATGCCACCTTTGTAGAACTGTTTCAAATTTTAAAAAGTATAGAGAACAAAGGTCTATAACGTTCGAATTTTGAAATGAGAATCCGAAGATTTGGAAATAGAATGCAGAGAGAAAAAAACTAATTAAACTATATTAGAAAATTTACGCTTTTTAATGTAACAACCTGTTAATAGACTTCTTGCTGGCTTAGAAATGTTCAGCAAGTCCAATTGAGTACAATTAATCCAACGATACTCATCTAGTCAGCAACACAACTAGACATTCATCAGAACAAGTGTATTCCACAGATTAATAAACTAATTTCCTTTTTAACAAGGTTTAAAAAGCATTTATCATTTTACGATGAAACTGTCACGACACAGCTAGTGGCAGATTTCTGGTTGCGATCCTTTACCGCAAAACATGGAAATTGAACGAGAACAATTCAACGCATAAATTACTTTCTACTGTGTCACACTATTACATACACTATTTCTTTATTGTACATTAGATTACTTATAAAGGTAACACAAAACTAGGAGGTAAAATAAGTAAGATTAAATACTTATTTCTACTTCTGTAAAGTTGTATTTTCTTTAAAAATAGAGTCATCTGTCTCGGTGGCGTGGGCGTGTGCGACTGCTAAGCTTGGACCAAATGTTTGTATGATCTGCAAATATTTGTTTCGGAGTTTGGGTGTTTTCTATGTATAATATGTATGTACATTTTTACATAAAAAAAGTGTTATATCAGTTGCCTAGTACCCATAACACAAGCTCTGCTTAGCTTGGGACCAGATGGCGTTGTGTGTTAGATGTCCGGAATATTTTCCGGAATGTATTTATAACTTTATTTAATGTACCTATGCCATTAAATTAAAAGAAATTATTAATAATTATAATTAATCATCCACGTACATCACCAAATTTTAGTTCACCATCAACTTAAATTATTTACAATACCTATACCTACATACATATACACGAAAAAAAGTAGAAAACTCAAGTCAACCGTAAATAATTTGCCGGTTCAACAGCCATAAAGAACCGAAAAGAACCGCTAATAGCGATGATCGTCACGAAGCCTTACCTTTTCTATTTACCCCCAATAGGATTTAATATAAGCTTCGTAGCCATAAATAAAAAAATACGCTCAAAGTGAGAATAGAAGGGATGAAATAGATTCCGCTCGGGCGATACCGAAAGGGACATTAATTTTCTGCCTACTTAAATTGCTGGGACGTGTTTAAGATAAAGGAAAATAGCGTTTTTTAAATATCCTTAGTAGTAAAACCCAGCTAGGTTATGCACTTGTCTTCATGCATGTGAACTTAGCAAGTTGATAACTTCATCGAAAAGAGTACCATTTTCAATGTGTGTTTGGGCATCAAGAAAACTATAACACGTGTGTTAAGGACACATATACCTACAAGAAAGGTATTCGCTAACAAAACAACAATCTTTAAAAACAGTACTGTTAAAGCGCTTCCGTAGACTTATTTTTGTTAATTTGATAATGTACAAATAAAGTTTCAATTTTTGAAAGTTTCAAAGTATGAAAGAATAGTGCTTAAGTGTACAAAGCACTGGCATTGCTAACTTTTGAAGAAGAAGAAGAAGACTGCCTCGGTGGCACAGTGGTAGTGAATACGACTGCTGTGCTCGAGGTCTCGGGTTCAAATTCTGGGTCGGATCAAATGTTTGTGTAATCTACAAATATTTGTTTCGGAGTTTGGATGTTTTTTATGTATAATATGTACCTGTATTTACAAAAAAAAAGTATGTATGTATTTTCATCAGTTGTCTAGTACCCATAACAGAAGCTCTGCTTAGCTTGGGACTAGATGGCAATGTGTGTTAGATGTCAGGATTAATAAAAAAAAAAATTGTTACTATCATTATTTTGCAAGAAACCTACAGTGTGTAATCCTATGTGTACAATCACGTTATTTCATTCTTCATTAAAAGATACTTTAAAATACTGTGATTTTTACTTAATATTTCTTAACTTTTTAATACTTAGTCGCTTATGTATTATACCGCAGCGCACATTGGGACACCGCGTCTCACCACCTGTCATGACCAAGCCCGGAACAGGGGATTCACCAGCCACATTTTACGCTTAACTTGCAATTTAATATATATGGAATGTGTCGATCGTAGAAATACGAAATATAAAGTCTAAAAAAGACCGTTTAGAAACAATAGATTAAGGAATTACTTATAAGAATGAATGAGTTTTGTATAAATTACGAATCGCAAATTTTAATAATCGCATCAAGAGGGTTAAACGGTTTTTCCCCGTTTTTTGTGCGTTTGCGGTAATAGGATAGGATGGGATTTATAATATGTGTGTGTGTGTATAAAATATGTTTATCGCCGATTTAATAAAGATTTTCAAGCACATTTATATCTTTTGAAATGGAATGCGATATAATAAAAGGGCTCTCCGTTTTCGTTTAATGGTTTCTAAGTGAATTAATATTTATGAAATTAAACTTTCACTTAATTAGAGAGGAACATTATTGATGAAGGTAAAATGAAATGAGAAGAATTTAAACAATCAATAAGAGTATATTCAACTTCTAAATTGAGATTCAAACTTCCCCTTAAACCAACCCTTAGGCCAAGGCAATATTGAAAGAATTTCATCAAGTTTATAAAGAATTCCTTTCATTTGAAATGTTATAATGTTGAAATCGAAATACGTAGTTCGGTAAACAATCTTGTGTTCACTGTTCACTGCAAGATATGAAGCCCATTGGTGTTTTAAAATACAACAAAGTCGTGTATGATGCCTAAATATCTGACATCTAAGCAACCATCGTTTCGATATTATCGAAGGTACCTTTGATAATCCGTACTAATATTATAAATTTGACCTGTCTACCTATCTGAATGTCTGTTAAACATGCACGTCTAAACCACTGCACCGATATTAGTAAAATATGGAATGGAGATACCTTATAATTGAGGAAGGACATAGACTAGGTACTCCTAGCCGCGATAATCATCATACACTACGGCGGAGACTCAGACACAAACTAGTAATTTAATATTTAGTACTGCAATAAGATGAAATAGCAGTTGATAGAAGCGCTGACAATCGAGAGTGTAAATTATTAATCACTGTAATAGTATTTAAAGGTGGTAAATAGTATATCTTTAAATCGCACAATTCAAATAATTCGTTACGGCCGAGCACTGTCTATTATCGATATCATACCTGTTACTTCTATTAGGTATACTCTATTTTACGTCCATCCATTAATTTTGCCTAACACTTTTGAGTTATACGATTAATAATAATATAATGAATAAACTCACCTTAGATTATAATGTACGAGCTCAGCGCTAATATCTTTAAATTAATATTAGAGCTTCAAAATTCAATATTAAGGGAACAGATGTCAACATTTCTTATTAAAAGTATTAGAAAAATTGCGTACAGACTCAATTTTTAAGATAAACGGCCTCTTCTGATTTCTTACTTACCTGAAAAAAAAAGAAAAATAAATTAGAAAAACATAGTTACAAAAAGGTAAAATATAACAAAAGAAAATAGAACACAGAATTTTTCATAATCAGTATAAAGTATTTTGTTCTTACGAATTTCAACTTTATTACTTAATGTTAAAGTGCAATTCTACTTGTGTTACCAAGTTTGTAAGTAACACAAATCAATAGACGGTTACAGGACAACTAGAAAATTAATAAAACATTACGTTGGGGCGAAAATGATTTGCGGAAAAATTAATTACTTTCCGAAGAATTCCTATTAAGAAGTCGACCTTCGATTTGAGCTTTCCATTGATTGAATTAAAAAGCGATGCTATAGAAATGAGGTGAAGACATTTTTTATCGACCGCCCATTTATTTTGAAGTGTATAAATATAATTATAGAAATCAACTGTTGTAAACGACGTAATACATGTAGGAGTTAGTCTAAATAATTAAAATGGTTTTGATCGAAGTTATCTAGGTGTTAGTGGTATATTTCTATTTAAAAAAAAAGATTGTTTATGCGCTAAACTCTAGAAATACTGATCGGATTAGAAAAATATTCACAATTTGTTAAGATGCTTGATACGGAATGGAGCAGTGATCATAAATGCAAGTAAAACTGCATTGAACTGCTAATTGAAATGCACTTAATCCACTTTATCAAAAAGTAAAAAAAAATCGATACCAATTTTTCCACTTCAGTGATTTTTACGAATTGACATAAAAGCTCACTCTTTGGCTCGACTCCAGACTTTACACTTAAAAGAAAAGGTGAAACTAAGTAAACAACTTAAAATAGTGAAAATGTTGAGAATTCTATTGCTACGAGTATAAAGGGGCTCTTTGGACCCCTTTGTGCCCCAAACCCGTGGAATAATGGTATCGAAATAGGATCGATTCAACGCGACAAAGCACAGATTGAAGAGACTCGAGAGGTTTTCCAATTGCGATCGTGCATGTTATGTTTGTTGAGCTGGCTCCGACTTCAAGTGTTCAACTTAATTCGTGAAACTCTTCATTATAACAAAGGTTATCTGGATTCAAACTGTATATTATTTCTGATGTTTATTAACTTAATTAATTGTATTGAATTACGCTTTATATTCTATACGAATATCTTCAAGCTTGTACCCTGCCATTGTGCCAGTAAGTAATGAAAAACAATACTGACGAGAAATAAAGACTTTTATATCGAGTCTCACGTAGAGCTAGATGTAGGATATACAAATATAGAGCAATATAATAACGAAATCTGTTATTGAGTCTGACCCTACTTTCATGTTACCCTAAAACTTCATAAAATCGAGGTACATAACTTAACATTTTAACGTATTTAAGTCTCTTTTCCTTTGTTCATAATAATTAGAAACTTTCGTACACTATACCTACCGCCATTTTCTGACTAACCCCTCGGGGAAACCCCACGTCCAGTCGGGTGAGCAATACAATTCGAGGCCATCTAATAAATTAACCATTATCTACAAACTACAACTAGTTCATTACTAAAACACTAATTCTATGTCCGTGACCTTGACCTCGTCAAATATTTGATGAAAGTTTGCAAACAAATGAAACGCGACGTCAAATAAACCTCAATTGGACGAAAACGGTATTGACGATTTAGGGGTTTCTTGTATACAGAATTACGATCCTTTGTTTGGAGGAAGGGATAAAATTCGATACGATTCTCAGATAAATAGTGTGACTTGCAAACGTTTCGGGCTTGGAATGGCTCGGATTTTTGTTAGTATTCAATTTTTGGCAAGTCATCTTTCCCGTGTGTATTTGTATAGAATTTATAACATTAAAAAGGTCAACAGGTAGAGTTATATGATTGTGAGACAGATATCGAATTGAAGAATTTTCGGTTGTAATTTTATCAATATCAATGTGTCTGCCTTAATGGTGTATTGAGTTACGTATGCGACTTTGTGTTATCGGGTGTTAAGGGCGTTCAGACATATTACGTTACATTTGTCATAGCTAAAATACTGTGTATTATTTGGAAGTATTAAAAGAGTTTCCAGGGTAAGTTAGGTCTATGTCAAAAGTATACATTTCAGTCTTGCAGGCTAGCAGTTATTTATAGAGACAACCTGACTATCACAGGTCGATGGCAATCTTATTTTATAAACATTTAATGAGTTTTTCTTGTAATCTTCAGGGCTGGTAATAGAATTATTAAATAAGCACAAAATTCAAAACAAAAATACAGTGTGAAATTCGTTAAGTCGTATTTCTGCAGCATCTCATTTGCGTCTCAGCAACAAGATCAAAGACAACATCATTAGACCTATGTAATATTTTATAAAGTTTTACAAAGACGTTCCGACAGGAAAGGAACGGTCTGCAGCGAATTGTGTCGTCTCAGTAGAAATACACAGCCGGTATGTCGGTACGAAATGTCTGTGCAATTATAGTGACTTCTTTATGAAACAGAACAATGTCTTTATATAAAAATGTTAGGTCTCAAAGAATGTTTTATTTCATGAGTTATTGCAATCTACTTTTAAGCAATTCTATTTTACTTTTTGCATTTGTTGAGTCAACCAGACGACAAGTATTTAAAAAGCTGAGATAGGTCGTTATATTCCAGTCAGTCTGTACAAAGAACAATAAAACTTTGAATACGAATAAAAAAGGCAAATCGGACCATTTTCTTTATGAAAACATTCAATTATTTACTCCCATTAAATACGATCAAGGAAATAATCATAAAAAGTTACACACAGTATAAGATTTCCATTATAATGAGTCGTTTATCAATTAAACATAAAATTAAAGAAAGGAACCAGCTAAATGATTTATTTCAAAACAAATTATTAAATAATTGAAAAAAAAATGCTTGAATGTTGTCATAAGACCTCCGTGGCGTAGTGGTAGCGTAAGCGACTGCTAAGCTTGAGGTCTCGGGTTCGATTCCCGGGTCGGACCAAATGTTTCTATGATCTGCAAATATTTGTATCGGAGTTTGGGTGTTTTCTATGTATAATATGTATGCATGATGACTTATTAAATTATGCTTATTTCATCATATTTACATCATGTATTATATGTATAAGTTTGTGTTAAGTATAGTCTTGTTACTTAGATGTCTATAAAATCTTCTATACATAACATTTGATGCACGTTTGGCCTAGTGGTTTAAGCAATCGTCTCGCCGCTTCCTACTTCGTTAAGTGTTGTAAGTTTAAATCCCACATGGACAAACACTTTATATGATTCACAAATTGTTGTTCCGTGACACAGGATTTTATTGATTTAAATTTTAATTTGTTTGTACGTTAGTCTCACCAACACTCGGGAATTACTAGATTGATTAAGTTTTGAAATATTCGTAGGATTAGAGGAAAAGTTTAAACGGTATGGATAATACTTAATTTCACGCTGCTTAGAAGCAGATAATAATAAACGCTTTATTTCATGCAAAATTACGTACATATTAATGTTTTGTATTTACACTAATTTACTTATTTTTGAGAAAATGCTTAGATTAGGTAATGATTTAAATAGAAGTTTGATTGCATGAACCCCTCTTCAGGTGAAGGTGAAGGCCTCCTCTAAAGAATACTATGTGTCCCTCTCTTGAGCTATTTGCGGCCATTAGAAGCAGATAAGGTATACTCGTATAAAAGCCCTAGGATGATTACTATACAACATCAAAATGAGCCTCAAGAATATTCTAAGCTTTGTAATTTGATCTAATCACTTTCAAACAAATGATGTGGCTAGTACGAATCTACTCCTTAAAAAAAAAGTTGCGTGTACTAGCGTACACTCGTAAGAAGTGAAACTTCTTTATGACGTTATTTTTCGAAAAATAAATATCATATGTCGACGTAAGGTTTATCGACAATTCTTATTTCAAGTGCAATAAAAGTTAAGGAGCGAGACCTGAGTAAATATTTCGCGATCTGTGGTGTGAATGAAGTAAGTTTGTGGAATGTGATGTGTGTAGTTATTTACATTGTGGACTAAATAAAATAATATTGTTTGTAATGTGATATTTCATTGTAGTATTAATTTGGTCCTGTTTGTGTTTGAAAATGTTTTTTGTTTTATTTTATAAATTTTTTTTGAAGGATTGTATATAACTACTCTCAATAATGATAAAACATTTTATCATGGCCGAAAAACGTCAACGTCCACCATCGATTTACAAGCAGAATTTAAACGATTGTCTCTGAATAAAGTAGAGACTATAAATGAACAATTGTTTCAGTTTATAAATAACAGGAAAAAAACTCAAACGTAACTACTCAAAACGTAACTACTAAATGTGACGCGTAACGAAAAAAATGTGACGCGTAACGGATAAATGTGACGCGAAATTTTTTGACAACCCCGATAAAGAAGTTTCACTTCAATAACTATATATAGCCCTGACTGATAAAGAATATAAATAGAATGTATTTCCAGATGCCACTTGAATCTTGTAATTGAGGCCAGTTGTTTTAATTTTTTAACACTTCTATTTGTGGGGGAATAAAGCATCGCGGGGGACCACGCATAGTTTACTTTTAATTTAGTTTAACGTTTTATTATCTATACTGTAGTAAGTGTTTTGTGTGGTCCATTGTTACTAAAAGGTAATCTTTTTGAGTTTACTACTAAAATATGTTACATTTTTACATATACCAATATGTAACAACAGTTCAGTTTTTTGAAGTTATTCTTTTGGCGCGATGGAGAAAAATGATGAGAGTGAATTTTTACGATACGCGCGCACACCGACACCTGAATTCTACATCGTGAAGTTAGTTCTAGTTGGCATGAATATCGATAACTATGTGCAAGTTGTATATTCTAGTATTTTTATATTTAGAATACGTGTTTCGTAACAGTACAATTAAACAGTGAGAATAAATAAATATTATTTATTTAAATAAAATCTTTTTGATATTTATCGTTAACCACTACTGCATTTTAGTTTTTTTTTTCCATACGCCATAGAAGTATAACTTCTAACGCGTGTACACATAAGTACACACACTCATATTTTTAATAGCTATTATTATTATTTTAGCTATATTATAAGCTCATATTTAGTCAGATTAAAGGTACCAGTGTGATGATACAGTTTATTAAATAAATAAATTTACATATAAAGATAAACGAATTAATCATCTCCAGAGAGTCATCCTTCGGCATTTTGAAATGAACCGAAGCGACAGGGGTGATATCACGATCTAATAGAATACTACATTACATAACTTTATTAAGCAATTTAATTATGGAGAGGTCCATGTTCGGCAGTGGGTACTTAAAGCTATTGATAATGATGAAGGTAATACACCATATTTACATATCCACACCCATAGACCCAAGAATCAGTAATCAACGCAGGTTTATACCTTTTCAGTAAAAACCACCAAGCAATTCTATACGTATATATATTTACGGGAGAACGCATTACGCGAAGTGATTCCGAATAAAACCGATATCTCGATATGCGAACGAGTACAAATTAAAATCGATGCTTAACGATGCCAAATGGTGTAGAAAAGAGCCCAACTTGGTAAAGTACGGCTAGGGGTGCGTTTTTCAATTCTAATCGAAAATATATTAGCATTTCATTATTTGTTTACAATTGTACATTTATTTATTGCATCAAAATGTTTATTAGTTTTTTAAATATAGAATTAAAGTTTTTATTTGTTGTAAGTGTGTTATTATATTTGCAGTTTCAATGAATATTCCGATAAAAAGCTTTGAGCTTTTATCAGAATATTCATTGCGATATTAAATATTTACTTTACAATTATAGAAATCAGACTTATTCATATTTTTCTACCATACAAAAACTATTTTTACACTTGTTATACATACATACTTAAATGTTTCACAACCCTATCTACATTGCTGACTCGGCTCATTGCTCCAGTTATCACATAATCTAATATCGAATTGAGAAACTTACATCAAATATTAAGATATTAACGTCGATATCGAATATAAGATTAAATATGTTTATAAATTATTGATTTAGAACTTATCTAGTAATAAAATTGTAAAGCTCTCGTAAGTAAGATGTATAGTTTGTTAAGAATATTCCCATGTACTCTCGCACGGGTTCTAATCAACCTGACACTGACGTCATCATCATGAGTCCACTGTTGGACATAGGCCTGTCCTTAGAAAGGAAGTATCGGCCTACTATACCACGCCAGACGGATTGGTATAGGGTTTGTTCCGAAAATCCGTCACCAAACAGAAAATCCATCACCACACAGAAAATCCGTCACCACACGAAAACGGATAGTCGCTTTACCTACAGAACAAATGATCATTACACAATATTTGTCCTGGACGCGATCAAACCTTAGGCTAACTGTTACGATATACACATTTCATTATATACTTAATTATGTCCTTTATAAACAGATTCAGCCCTTAACAGTCCACTGCTGGACATAGGCCATAGGCGTATAAACAGGTAATTGTTTCAAACTAATTACGGTACGATAACATGAAGAGAAAACATAATAAATACGAGGTAATTACCCACAATAAATTAAAATAAGCTTGTTGCAATTCAAAATGGCGTCCGGAACAACAGCCCGGTAATACATTATACTGCATATGTACAGAAAGGCTGAAATTAATTTGTGTCAAATTTGTGTGAAGTCGTAAACTGTTTACTTTTCATTATTTCATAGCTAGGTATTATATTATTATACACGGGACATGGGGTTTTCCTTTACGGAAACCCTCAAAAATCGTATAAAAAGAAACTTTCATAGCTTTAAATATGAATAAAATGTTTTATCTCTTTTAAATTTCATACTTTACAACTTATTAAGTACTTCGTCAGTGGTATAAAGTAATAAAACAGCGAAGTACATTTTTAATGTGGATTATCAAAACATGGTGAAACATTCAGATAAAATATAAATTTAACATAAACATAAAAACCGACTTGATATAAACCTAAAAAAAGCTCTAATACTTAAAGTACAAACCACATCCACCCCCTTTCCTGTGAAACTTTGAAAAAGTAATTAATGAACTCCGTTAACGCTGTTCTTAACAACCATTTTACGCAGAGCTGTAGTGGAGAAAGTTAAAAACTTAACACTGCTTTAAATGTTCGCGTGGTCACGGTTTGTTAGTGATAACTAGCGCTGTTGTCAGGGTTCAAGTAATAGTGGAGGTTGGAAGGGAAGTCGCGGCGTCCGTTTACGGGGCATGATTTAAATACAGCGACGCCATGTTTTATCTGGCATCTGCTACGTGACGGAACAACTAAGCACGCTCGTTTTGACGCTAATCGGGAGTCGGACTACGTTCCATGTTTAAAATAAGCAATTCCTTTTTTGACAATATGGCTGATTAAGAAAAATGGTAGAAATTCATTTTAATAGTAGAAAGTCATTGTTATTGCAGCTTTTGCATATTGATGTTTTATTTTACAACTTAGTCGTAAGCTTACAAGGAAAATGTATATTTTAAGAAATAATCCAAAAATATTAAATTTTTCATGTTTTTCTTTGTGCTTAAATGAAAATGTTGAATTAATTTGAATCTATCTTTCATGATGATTAGATTTACTGCGTTTTATAATAGTGTGGGAAACTAAAATCACATGTACTACTAAAAATAACAAAACGTGAGCAAGATTTTTTCGCACTTTAACCCCCACAACACTAAAATAGTTCCACTTTGAGTAACACCATTTAAAGTCCCACGTTATTACATAAATTCTATCAAAATTTCAACTAAATTTCGGCAACAAATTATGTATAATCAAAGCGTTAACTTTATGGAAATGTTTCAGGGCTTTGAACCATCCGTGACCTTGAGGATAATCTTCAAGGGCTGAACTTACTTAGTAACTACTTTTATGACTTAAAACATAAAATTAGAGTTGAAAACGAATATTTAAATAAATACTAGGGTTTAAGTATTGACTAGGAAACCGAGACATGTTGAAAACTAAACCTTCTCGAACAAAGAAAAACTTGTCATTTTTCATTTACTTTTTATTGTCTAAAATATGGCTTAAATATTTTAAAAAAATCAGCAAAAGCGTACGTAATTGTCACGTTTATATTTAATAATTACCTCTGTAGAAATTTTACTCTTCTGAAAGTACATAAACCAGCTAACCAACTTAAAATCATCTAAAAACAACTATAAATCTATTGTTTTTAGAACCTACAATTTGTTGCATGGTACTGGCCATTCCAAACATGTGCTCCCAAACAATAATACTGGCCGAAACGAAAAAAAAACAAAGACAAAAACTCACTTTTAAAAATAAGGCTCTGTAACGTTTTTTTTAAAGGCTATTATCGTGTCTTGTCACGGTAACAGTCCATTAATCCAACGAGGGTTTCGACTAAATTAAAAATGTTTCCAACGGCTAATGGGTACTGTTCGGCCACATCCGGCCATAGGAAGACTTATATGAACAGGTTTTAGATAATATTATGTATTCAGATCTAGTTTGTTCTTGAACAGTCATTATTTTGTGGCATAAACTATGCAATGAATATTTTATTTACTAATTTATTTTAGTACTTTTTACAAAGGTTCTAGCTCTTTTTACTGTTACCACTTAAGTATTATGATTTGCTAAAGATATTAAAAAATATCAGCAATAATATTATTATCTAATCTTTTAGAGTAAAGTAAAAAATATGGCCTTTTAAGTAATTAATCATTTCGAAACATGGGCTTCTATTTTAATATTCTACCTCACTACTTTGAATTTTATTGTTAAATTTTAATAACAGGCTGGAAAATCTTCTCACAATTGAAAAAATACGAAATAATTTAAGATAGTTAAAAAACAAATAAGGACATTTTTAAAATAAGAACTTTATACAAAGATGGCGTACGTCGTTATACCCAGTTAAAGTTAATGAACCAACAGTACATGTTTACGAAAAAAAAAAATACTTTCACTTATATTACAATAATATTCTCGTTAACAGAGCTGTCTGTGTGTTTCGATTATTTATGTCTCAACCGAGTATTTGTTTTACTATGTTTACGAGGAGACTGCGGAGATGGGAAACCAACGAATCGAAGTTCATCTTTACTTATGTAAAAGAAAGTATAAATAAATATCTCGAATGTGTGTACCAAGTCCCTTTTCGATATTTATATTTATTAAAATATTCGTAGCATACGAGTATGTCTCTACTGTTGTGGATTCTCGTATTTTCTGATTTAATACACATAACTATATATTAGATAACGTACATTATTGCAAGATTTTGTACATATCAAATCAGGATTGAATCGTGGTTTAAGAAAAAAATATATCAGATTTCCCGCCAAATTACGTCTAATACTCGTTTTAAAAATATAATTTGTTTTGTTGTTTTAAAAGAAAATAACTATCAGATTTCTTTTTTAAACTTGAGTATATTTTTTGTTTAGTTTTAGTTTTGAGTTTAAATAACCTAAACTTGAACACATTATCATGTAAAACCGTCGAGCTAATATCAAGGTTTGGTAAACACTCCCGTTTGCTTACCCCTCCTTTCCGATGTGGGTTGTTCTTCAATTTAATTTTACAACTCCGGAACACGTAACCGTGATTTTGTTAAATTCTGTATTATTTATGGGTTTTGGTTTATGGGGTGCGACCCCTAGCGATTACATCACGCATTACTTTATAACGCAATAGAAGTCGTATTTTATATTCTTCATTAGACAGAGTGTGAGATGGGTATCTCATTAAGTACGGCCAATCATTATGAGATGCCTTTGAGAATATATAATAATGTGTTACTCGTTCTAAATCGCGCGTTTAAAGTTCTCACGCGATTAAGTCATAAATATTGTTAAATTTATATGTGTTTTGCACAAAGGTTGTCTGGAAGACATCAGTTGTAGCAGTAAGGACATACCGACTTAATGATTGCATTTACATTTTTAAAACTGTGTATAATAAAAAAAATAGAAACCTACTCCGAATATTGATTGGAAACTCTTTCTTTCTCAATAAGAATATCAACAGAAGTCACATAATAACCATGAACAAAAAACAGAAACATAGACATTTGGATTTTCTTCTTTGAAATAAAAATAATCTTCCCACTGAAACGAGAACTTATTGAACTCAATACATAATAAAAACTCTTTAAGATTCAAGAAAAGTAGACGCTATTATAAAGTGCGAGCAGCGTTAATATTTAAGAATAAAACTTGTCAACATGTGGCAAGGTTCAACGACTCCATTGTGAATAACAAACAAAGACTATTTAAAACTATACTAGGACCCCGACCTACGATAACAATGGCCACCGCATCTTACACGGCCACCCCAAAAACTTCTCACAATCATAGATTAATTCACATAAAAGACGGCATGAAATAAAACCGTTACGGCGCCATTTTGAGACAGGTCTAGTCCCAAGATGGTAAATAGGCACCTGATCGTGAGAATGCAATAAACGGGGCATACATCTCAAGGGGTCGCAAGAATAGTAAAAACCCTATAAAGTCAACGGTCTATCGTTCTCTAGTCACAGATACTGGATAAATTATTTTTTTGGTCTATTGTTATGATGTAATTTGTGTAAATGTTCAATGTTCCTTATTTGAAATTTCGTGAGAAAGAATCAACGGTCAAATTTGAGTAATGTGAATTCTAATTGCAATTTTTTTAAATTTATTTTATGGCATAAAGCGTTTTATGTCAAACCAGATACGTAATATAAAGAAATACTTTACTGTAAAGTGGCAATTCTTTGCTGGTATATTCTTTCCGAAGTTCTTTTACTCAAAATTTATCAGGCGAATATTTAGCTTTCAGTTTATTCATGAGACTCTACTTAGTTGTACTACTCGTACTAGTAGTTAACTAAACAGTTGATGAGCGATTGAATGTAATGTAAAAAGTATTTGGAAAAAAACATTTGTCTAAAGAAATGGAAGAACAAAGCAGTTTATGTAAATGTATAATTAGTTTTGTGTTGTATCCAAACATAACATTGGCTTTCTTGGTGTTTTCGTCAGTTGCTGTCAACCGTATGTCAATACGAAATTGCCGCCAATAATAAACTTTATTTGTTATTGTATTTCTTATTTTAATGTGCCTTGGCCCTAAATACAATAGATATGGTTGTACTACGAATGGCGTCGAGCAAATAAACATTGCATTATTTGTTTCAATTATTATATATGCACTTTTAAAAGGACTTTAACAGAAAAAAAAACTGAAAATTATCACACGAAAAAAAAAAATTTCTGATAAAATATGAAAACAATGAGTCACTAACTGTTGAGTGATAGTATTGTTTTAACTTATCAGAACAAAGAATTTTAGTTTTCGATCAAATAATGCAACATCAGGTAATATTTACAAACGTTATTTTGTTACACAATTATGTAAACCAGGTAACCGACATACCTGGTATCCCAAACCTACTCCACAAAAAACTTGGTATGTGTTCCTTTACAAACACAACCACTTAACTACCTGATTTTTGATCAGGGTGCTTAGCGTTTAAAGTACCGACCAAATTCTTTTCTAGTCTACAGAATCTAAGAGCAGTGGTCACCATACTCATTGCAAATGCAGACAATGCAATAATGCAGCATGGTGACCCACACTATTGCGAGGGTGTGAGAGAGAGAGAGAGATGAGATGCTTCTGCATCATTGTCTCGTGTCTCGCACTTACCGACGAAACTCAACAGCACGAATGCTGTCATTTTAGCTTGGTCTTCTGTAAGAGGGTATACCCTGGTCGAGCAGCCCCGTTAGTGCTGAAATTAGCCAATTACCTTCAAAAATATACACTTAACTTTATAAGACGGGAATTCAACTTTTCAAGTTAATAATATTTTCTTCCTATTACAAATGGCGACTTAAAATCGCAGCACTCAATTCCTTCTCTATTAGTAAGTAATTAGTTTAACTCATGCGCCTACGTCACACGCCTCATATATTTAACTAAGTTCCCTCTAATTGAGTTACAACTCGCTTCGAGGCAAATACCCAGGAATCATATTAATCTATTGCTTGTAAGTGGACAACTTGAACCTTTAGTACTGCTTACAGTCCTAGTAACATTTAGGTGTTTGAGTTTCTTGTGTCAGCTAGTGTTACATATTGCAAGACTGATTTGGTGTCATCTCCTTCTAGGAGGATACTAATAGCAAGTACACATTAAAAAAAAAAGAATTTTCATTCCATAAAGCTTTCTTTTTTTAATTTATGGGCTTAAGCGCAAAGTGAAAACATTCGAGAAATGTAATTTACATCTGGTTATCGTCTGAGAGCAGTGGTCGCATCTTATTAAGTGACCAAGTAGGGTGCTGAAAACCATAATATTCGAAATGACATTCGAAGTAAGTAGATAATAAAATTTATTACAGGTACAAATGTAAGTTTAGAGCGAATTGTTATCTTTTTTTAAACGTTTATATATCAATTGTTGTATTGTATGTTAGGTAATTTAAGATATTAATGTAATAGACACACGACAACCTTATAAAACTTTAAAACTAAAAGACTTATTAATGAGATATTTACTTTGAAAGTAGAATTACAAAAAATATAAACACAGAATGTATAAAATGTGTTATTTAGTATCAAAATGAGCATGTGCTATATATGCATATAGAGCGAATCAACAAATCAGGATTCGTATTTCTGTATAAATACAAGTCCAAAATCAGGAAAAGAAAAGAATGATCTATAGATACTAAAACTTGTATTTCAAGAGTCCACAAGTACAGAATACAGAACAAAACCGCTTCGTTGTATCTAATTAAGCAAGGAAAGTCCCTAATCTACCTATCTTTGCAAGTCCATAGACTGAGATAAACATCGTTCATTTTTTTTCTAGAATATTCTAAACTAAGAACAGCTTTACTTTTTATCATAAAAAGCGAGGCACGCCTTGTAAAACGCTCACGTTCAAACCTCAGGACTTCCAGCCTCTTACACTGGGAAATGAACGTAATTAATTTGATTAATCTCGAATGGCGTCTCGAAGGGCATACCAGAGATGAGTAATGGAGAATGCTTTCCCTTTTTTCTCAGCCGTGATCTATAGTAGTTCCAGAAAGTCAAAATTAAGGGCACGGTGAGGTTTTCTTTTCAATCTAGCAAATTCGTAACAATTTATCTATGTACGAGGTAAGTGCTTGCGAATATGGAGTCCGGTTGCAAGTGCTTAACCTTGTATTGACTTACTTATCGTTATTTTTAATGCATTATCTAGGCTGTATTACGTTAATATTTCGGATAGATCGACATTTAGACAAACGTGTACAAACCTAACTTAACAAAACAAATATTATAAATTCGAAAGTAATTTTGTCGCTAAACCGATTTCAATGAAATTATGCATTGAGATACTTTGATTCCTGGGCAAGGACATGGGTTACTTTTTATAACGAAAATCGATACTAATCCGGAAGGAGCTAGTAATTAAATGATTTTGAATAATATTTTCTACGGAGAGACTCAACAATAGCCTATTAAAGGATGGTTATATGCCTTCTACGTGATTCAAATACTACATTGCAAATAAAACGAAATAAATTAAATATACGATAGTTTTTAGTGAAGAGGATTGTCGAAGCTAAATAAGGCAAGTACAAGATTGGAAATTAGATACAAGTTACCACTTCCCATCCGGTGGCCTCCGAGTTATTTAACAGCTAAATCTAGTACTATAAAATATCAAAGTGACCGTTTAGCGAATTTTTCAATTACATCATCCTTAATAAAGTAAAACCTACAATCTTATATAAAATCATTTTTGAAAGTGAATCAGTATGAACAGGCCCGACAAGGTCTATTATATTCTAAAGATTATGACAATACCTTGTAATATTACCTGAAGTTATTTTAAAAGGACAAAAGCTTCGTTACAACAATACCAGAACAGGTAACTACAGACAAGTTGCTTGTGACGTTGCTAAATCGTTTAGTCATGGAAATTAAAGGGTAAACGGTCGTATTTTAAATGCAAATACAAATTTGTAAGTCAAACTTCTTAGAAACTAGTTCTGGTTAACTAACGTGGGAATTAAAAAGACTAAAATATACTACTCAGAAGTCTATAAATCGCAAGTTAAATAAAATGCGCCTAAAGTTTTAAGACATTTGCTTTCATGTTTACAAATCGTTGCTGTTATTTTTATATCAGGCGCTTTGATGTTTTATTATATTGACTTTATTACTAATACCAGACTAGTTGGCAGTTTAAAAATCAACAATTACTAACCTAAAAAAATTAATACGACAACTAAAATATCAGTATACAATATCGACAAACGATCAATAATCATTCGTAAGTTTATCATTCTCATAGATCTCACATTCATTTAATTAAAGAGTTCGATACGGTCAATGAGTTAATTACAATTGAGTTTGTTTTGACCCTTGAAACTGTACAGAAAACCATTATGAAGATCATTAGAGAACTTCTGAGTTTACAAGCGAACATAACACAGACATAATTTAAAAAGTATTTATTTAGTATTTTAAATCAGTCAGGTTCGAAGCGGTTATATCGTATCGAATAGAGTATTTATTGAAGAACGCTTCATATACCTAAGAATCGCAAATACAGGTTTTTCGGGAACCGAATAATATTGTAGTATAAATTGCAAGAATCGGACAATTAAACTGGAAAAATAACAAAAGTTAAGACATGTAAAGTCAAGTCATCTCGAACAAGTTCTATTTAACCACATTTCTTCACAAAGAGGGTCTGATGAAGTACAAAAACAGAGATACCAAGTGGAATAGCCGCCAGAGAAAGCAAGTCTCAATGTAAACAACAATTCTTTTGATAGATCAAAGAACGAGTCTACAATCAACATAAACTCCTTTGTGACTTGTAGATTTAATAAAAGGAATAAGTTTTGCTTGTAGTTTTATATGTATATAGCCATTCCATACTGGGATATATTCGTATATAAAATCGAAGGAGAATGTTTTGGAATACGAGTTTGGAAGATATTCGATAATTCCCTGGAGTATATTTTGAATTTATAGTTTGGGGATAAACAAAAGAAATAAGGACAATATATCTGAGATAATACGTTTTGGAAAATTCTGATTGATAATATTGTAGTGAATATTAGGATTGGTACTACGCAAGTAGGTATAATGTAAAAATCAACCTTTCGATGAAGATTAAATTTGCTTTTGATGCAATTTTCCTAAATCTGATAGAGATTTGCAAAAGATACAGTCTCTGAAAAAAGGCAATTTAGATCTTAGCAGAAAAATTACTAATCAAGTAAACACCATGTTACACGCTAATGTCACCATCACATATTATCATTACTATGTATTTACCTTCATCATTCTAAAGTAGTCCACCGCTCGGCAAAAGCCTCTCCAATTGCACGTAAAATTTAACGGAGAATATATTATGTAATTGAATTAAAATTGATGCTTTATGCTACATTGGCATATGTAAGTAGGTACATACACCCAATTCCCTGAAGGTAAAGGCAGGCGTCTATTAAATATCCTTATTTTACCACTTAATTTGGTTTCCCATACATAATAGGGGACAAGCCTTTTGACGCTTAATGGGCTTTTGGGATTGAAAGGTGAGATAATTCCTTGGCGGATATCAATAACGACACACAGACCTCACACTTGGACAAGCTTTCAATACATATGTATATAACAACAGGATTTATTGAATAATTTGTATAAAAAATTATAACTATATATTCCTATAAATGCCCTCGAATATAGGTATTTGCCTCTACAATATTATGTATATGTATTATTTTAGTTTTGTCTTAAAACTTAGTTTGTCTCAATTCACATTCTGAAAGATTGATTAAAGAAATACTTGACATTTACGATGCAATAGAATCGTCAATACATCAATATATTTTGCATTTTTGATTTTCGGGCGAAATTATTAAGCTTGAAAGCTTATTATACGATATTGGACAGGCAAATCCAGAAATTCTAAGATATCATAATGTGCCTAAGCTTATTATGTCGATCGGCTTACGATAAACGTGGGCAAATTATATAAAAAAGATATGAATTCATGACAATCATTATAGATAACAATTAAATTGCATTATCGCGAAATATTGTTATTTATTGATTTTGATGAACAGTTTAGCAGATAACAATATATAAAGACAGTTAAAATTTTATGAAAATGATTGTTGATAAGAATTGATTTGCTGGACCGCGAATTTTTTTTTTATTGTTATTTATGCACAATTTAACTGACGATAATTTCAATTAAGATTACAACTTGTTTGATATACATATGTACTATCGCACACGTATAATCTTAATGCAATCGATTCTCTTGTTTGCAAAGACTGCACAAACATTCAGACAACATGTTATATTCATGAATAAAAGTGTCATTTATGATAGCATTTTCTAGTTTAACTTTGCAAAACGGTCTGTCAATTTTTATGATTAAATTGTCCTTTCCAAATGTCTGCCAGGCGTGGAGGATAGGTAGGAGTTGATGAGCTAAATACGATGTAGTTAAGTCTCTAGATTACTGACTTATATAGTCAACTATGTGTTGTGACTGGGCACCTTAAAACGATGGGGTTCTTTCGTATAAACAACACAATTGACGGCTTTAATGACAACTAGCGCTTTAGTTCGTTCCTGTGCTTATTTAGACTAGTGATAGAAAATGACAATCTATATATATAAAAATGAATTGCTGTTCGTTAGTCTCGCTAAAACTCGAGAACGGCTCGGCCGATTTAGCTGATTTTGGTTTTTAAAATATTTGTATTAGTCCAGAGAAGGTTTAAAAGGTGAATAAATATATAAAAATAGTTTTTTTTTAAGAGGAGCATCAGTAAAGAATGTTATAAAAACGGGGGCAAGTTATTACGCTACGTGTGATAGAGACGTAAACGAGGTTGCGTGGGACAGCTAGTTAGTTTATAAAACGAAACGTATAGTGTGTTATAAGGTCTATTTGCAAAATAATTCATTATGATTCTTATCAAGATAAAAATATAAGAGGTGATACGATCATATCACAGTGACTCACTTATTTTATATCTCTTTAATCTCGAAGTAACATAGAAGTTAATTTTTTTGATAGATACATTTAAAAAAATCTTTTTACAATATTGTATTAATTAAATAAAAGAAAAGGAAGAATAGTTTTTTCTTCTGAACGTATTTTTACGGCGTCTGTCTATGTACTCTATATTATAGCGATCCGAACGTTTAGTAAAGAATTTGTTTCCGAAAAGTAAGGTTAACAAATTCTATAGTTCTAACATCATAAATATTTTTAACTTGTTTGTTCAATAGCAATTGTAAAAGACATTTTAAGTATACATATATGGCCAGCTATGACTCAACAAAACTCGGTAATAAAATGATTGTTTATACGGTTCTAGTTATTGTCATTTTTTGTGGACTTTATTGATAATTCCAGGTACTTTTAAGGTAGGACAGTTTCATTTTGTGTCTATATATTTTTTGAACCTGGAATTACCTGAAGATGGGACTGTGAAACCATCAGTACCAGTTACGTTGTCAAAAGCATTCTCACAAACAATACACGTAACTTTTTTGCAATCATCATTCAACGCTCTAGCTGTTTATCATTTTTATTTGGGACCAGCGTCGTAGTTTTTTTATTGCAAGCCACATTCCCAAGCGATCGTTTTAGGAACGAAGGATATTATATTGGGGTAAGAAAACGGTGAACTACAGAAAGGGACCTTGCAAGTCTTGAATAGTACATTTCAAATCTTTTTTTCTCAAGAACAAACTAAAAGTTATCCTAAAGCAGCAATCGTTGACATTTCAGCTTCGATACCTGATAATATCGAATAAATCTTCGTACGCGACTGTTCAAATTCGAATTAGTACCGAGATTTCGTGTCACTAAAGTAAAGGTGGAGACGTATTGCAAAGGAAGATGAAAATCGCTAATCGCTTAAAGAATTATTAAATCTTTTTTAATGTTTTTCGTTAAGGTAATAGGCTATACATTTGTATTTACGTCGCCTTTGGTTAACTTTTTTTTCTCGCAACCTTTTCGCGCGTTTTTGTTCGCGTGCATATTAATTACAAGGGATAGTAAGCGAAGCCCAATCCCTATTTTGTATTCCTATCAGTAGATTACCAATGGTCGCTTCTATTTCATATTTTTATTAAAAAACTTTACTACTATTGAATGTGATTATAAAACAAAGTGTCTGGTATCTCTAGACAACAAAGGAAGGAGTAAAGACGAGGTTTTAACAAGTTTCGTTCAGAAATAACTACTACTAGTGCGAATAAAGAGTTATCATTTAAGTACTTCTTTCACTTGCGATTACCCAGTTAGGTATATCGGAAATGTAATCTGTGCCTTCCACCCGGAACCGTTCAGTCGTTTCGGGTGATTGAGTACCAAACATATTTATGTATATACGAATTTTAAGGCTGTATTGAAGATTGTATGATATAATTTTCTTCAGTGGAGTCGCTCCATTAGCTCAGTCACGTGGGGTTTTATATTCAGATTTCAGTTAGGCGTTTGGATTTGATTAATGGCTTCAGCAAATATCAGTACACCGCGTTTATAACTTTGAATTTCAGAACTGGTCACGATACAATTCATGCGGAACCCAGCCTTTTTAGAAAAAGTACATTTTTAGACAAAGCATTTGAATTTCATTTTCCTGTGTGATGTTGTTTTTGTACGTACGCATGTATTCTCAACGTTTTGTTTTTTTTTCAAACAATAGAAATATTTGTTGGTGGATTTTTTTAATGGATGAATAATAGGAACAGCATGTGTTTCAATGCACGAGAAATTTCTAGTATACGGAAGATTTTTTTGAGTCTCACAGCTATACACAAAACTGTACAGAATTAATAATTTATCATTACGTTGTAGTACTTAATTGTATAATTGAAATTGATTAAATAATGATCGACACTAAGGCTAAATTTATATTACACTTACAGTTTACATTCGACTTATATACACAACGTGGTCACCGTCACCGCTCGTGGTCACGTTTAGCAATCGAACATACGAAAGACACCATCATTGACCAGTTACTATAAAAATACTAGCTTTTGCTCACGGCTCCGACCGCGTGTATGTCAATAATGGCAGTAAAGAGTAGTCCATGTTATTCCTCAAGGATTAAAGTACATATCCTCATGTCAATTGTCATTGAAATGTGGAAGAGCTATGCTTCGACATGAATGGGTCGGCACGTCCGGAGTGATACCACGGCCTCACAGAAAACCGGTGTGAAATAGCGTTTGCGCTGTGTTTCACCGAGTGAGTGAGGATACCGGAGGCCCATACCCCTCCCCCAATCCCCAAAGGTCGGCAACGCACTTGTGACGCCTTTGGTGTTGCGGGTGTCCATGGGCGGCGGTAATCGCTTACCATCAGGTGATACGTCTGCTCGTTTGCCCACTATTCAATAAAAAAAAAAATCTAGGCAGCGGTTAACACGTGGAAGTAAAACAATAGTATGGATGTATTTCCAATATTTACAAACAAAATTAAGAGGTTGTAACTGTTAAAATAGTTATCAAAATAATATTATGTTCAATATATATCTAAAGCCATCTGTTCACAACTATTCTGTAACTACCCGATATTTAATTATTGTCTATGTACCTATGAAAATAAATCTTTAGTCTTTGAACAACCTCTCGCCGTGTTTCATTAGGTTATGGGCCCAGACCCACGTTTATCCACATTATACAAAGTTATTCTGTTTAATTGTGTCCTAAAGTGTAATATGTCGACGTCGGGCTACCTAGTCAATGTGCCGAAACTCAAAGGTCGCGAAAATTATGATGATTGGGCATTTGCTACAATTAATTTTATGTTGCTTGAGGGAATTGACTTGGAGAACCTGCCAGCGGAAATCAGTGAAGCCGAGATGAAAAAAGCCAAAGCAAAACTCGTGATGACGATTGACTCTTCATTATACGCCCATATCAAAAGCGAGACTACAGTAAAAGGTGTATGGAATAAATTGAAACAATTGTTCGATGACACCGGATATCAACGAAAAATCAGTTTGCTTCGAACGTTAATTTCAATTCGCCTTGAAAATTGCGATTCTATGACAACCTACGTATCTCAAATAGTTGAAACGGCGCAGAAATTGAAGGGGACAGGATTTGAAATCACAGATGAGTGGATCGGATCATTACTTTTGGCGGGACTCTCAGATAAGTTTTCACCTATGATAATGGCGATCGAACATTCTGGAATCGCCATTAGCGCTGACGTCATTAAGACGAAATTGCTCGACATGTGTGAGGAGGTTGGCACTACTGGAACAGATTCTGCATTTTGGTCAAAACAACAGCGCTGGAAAGTTGGCAGCACTTACCGCGGTATCAAATCGCAAACGTCAAAGTCAAATAATGACAATGTAAGTTTAAACTGCAGTAAACAAATAAAGTGCTTTAATTGTAAGAAAATAGGCCATTTTAGAAATAAATGTCCCGAATTAAAAACAAAGAAAACTTTCAATGCTTTCAGTGCTGCGTTTTTCAACGGAAATTATAGTATAGAAGACTGGTACGTCGATTCGGGTGCAAGTGCACACATGACGGCAAGTCGAGACTGTTTATTGACAAATAGACCCGTGCATGAAAATAAAGAAATTGTAGTTGCAAATCAAATGACTGTGCCTGTTGTAAGTGTTGGTGAAACACAGATAACAACGAATGTAAATGGTTCTCAGTATGATGTTATTGTGAAAAATGTTTTGTACATACCGAAGCTCACGACAAACTTATTATCAGTAAGCCAATTAATAGCTAATGGCAACAGAGTATCGTTTAAAAAGGACGTTTGTTTGATAAATAATCAAGTGAATGAGCTCATAGGTGTTGCAAAATTAACAAATGGTGTGTACAAGTTACAAATACAAAGATCAGAGAATGCATTATCGGCCATGACAATGTGGCATAGAAGGCTAGGACATGTAAACAGTAAGTCCTTAGAAAAAATGAAAGAAGGTGCTGTAGAAGGGGTTACTTTTGACAAGAAAGCTGATATTCGGATCCAGAACTGTGAAGTGTGCTGTGAGGGCAAACAAGCTCGTTTCCCTTTCCCATCTGCTAATCATAGAAGTGATATACTGCTAGAAGTAATACACTCAGATTTATGCGGGCCGATGGAGACCAAATCTATTGGTCAAGCAAAGTATTTTCTTCTGTTCGTGGATGATGCCAGCAGAATGACTTATGTCTATTTCTTGAAGGAGAAGAACCAGGTATACCAGTATTTCAAAGAATTTCGCGTTTTGGTGGAGAATCAAACAGGAAACAAGATAAAAGTATTGAGAACCGATAACGGAGGTGAGTTTTGTTCACGAGAGATGGAACATTTCTTAAAACAAACTGGAATCATCCATCAGAAGACTAATCCTCACACTCCAGAACAGAATGGACTCTCAGAAAGGTTCAACAGAACTGTAGTTGAACGGGCTAGATGTTTATTGTTTGAAGCAGATCTTGACAAAAGTTTTTGGGGTGAAGCAGTAAATACTGCAGTATACCTAATTAATAGAACGCCAGCTGCCAGTTTAGGCATGATGACACCATTTGAGAAGTGGACAGGCAGGAAGCCAGATTTGAGCCATGTCAAAATATTTGGAAGTAAGGTAATGGTGCATGTTCCCAAGGTGCAAAGGCAAAAATGGGATAGGAAAGCTGACAAATTAATTCTAGTTGGTTACCCAGATAACGTCAAAGGTTACAGATTATATAACCCCAAAACTAGAAAGATTACTACGAGCAGGGATGTCATTATAATAGAGAAAGAAAAATCGGACACAGCTCAGGTAGTAGTAAACAATGAAAAACAAACATTAGAAAACAAAGAAGAAATGTTAGAGAGAATTGAAAACTCAGAAGAAGACAGTAGCATGTCAGAAAATTCAGTTATGGATGATAACGATCCTACGTACATCTATGACCAATCAAGTTCGCACGAGGATTCATATCAATCAGTGTATGAAAATGATAATGAGTCTACCTTAGAATCTACTTTAGAAGAAAATGTTCAAAACTTTGAAGAGCTTGGTAAGCGCAAGAGAAAGCCAGTAGAAAGATTCGGCTTTTCCAATCTGTGCATGGTAGATGAGGTGGAATCATGTGGTGAAGAACTGAGTTATGAAACAGCAATGAATGGACCGGAGAAGGAACTGTGGGAACAGGCGATGACAGAAGAACTGAAGGCTTTTGAGGATAATCAAGCATGGGAATGTGTTGACAGGAAAGAAGCTGATAGGGTTGTGCAGTGTAAGTGGGTTTTTAAGAAAAAGTTTGAAAGTGATAATAAAGTGCGTTATAGGGCTAGACTGGTTGCAAAAGGGTTTACTCAAAAAGAAGGCGTGGACTATACTGAGACATACTCACCAGTGCTTCGTTACTCTACTTTAAGACTTTTATTTGCATTAAGTGTGAAACTTAATCTTAAAATTAATCACTTGGATGTCATTACAGCTTTCCTAAATGGTTTTCTTAATGAAAATGTTTACATGCATGCTCCTCCTAACTTGGATTGTAAACAAAATTGTGTACTTAAATTAAAACGTGCAATTTATGGTTTGAAACAATCGGCCAGAGCTTGGAATATAAGAATAAATGATTGTTTATTAAAGTGTAACTTTGTTAAGTCAAAATTAGAACCATGTTTATATATAAAAAGGTCTGAAAAGAAGCTAATTATAATAGCAATTTTTGTTGACGATTTTTTTCTATTTTCTAATTGTCAAAATATGGTAAATGAGATTAAGAATGTACTAATGCAAAAGTTTAAGATTAAAGACTTAGGGCAGTTAAAACAATGTTTAGGCATTAGAGTTCAAATGCATAAAAATGGTTGTATTTCACTAGATCAAAAACATTTTGTGGAACATATATTAAAAAAATTCAATATGACAAATTGCAATGGTGTTGATACTCCCATTGAGAATAATTTAAAACTAGAGAAAAGTGTTGAAGTTTGTAAACAATACCCATTTCAACAATTAATAGGAAGCTTAATGTATTTAAGTGTCCTAACTCGCCCAGACATTTCTTATAGTGTGAGTTTTTTGAGCCAATTTAATAATTGTAATTCACTCATACATTGGAAACATGCAAAACGAATTTTAAAATATTTAAGCAAAACTAAATCTTATGGGCTTATGTTTACTAAAGATGATTGTAATTTAGAGGGTTTTGTCGATGCAGACTGGGCCTCAAATACTTTAGATAGGAAATCTTATACAGGTTTTTACTTTAAGCTTTCAGGATCTGTTATCTCATATGAATGTAAAAAACAGCAAACTATAGCTTTGTCCAGTACAGAAGCCGAATATATGGCAATAACTGAGGCTTGTAAAGAGGCTATATATTTAAAGAACTTATTAAATGAGATTGTGGATTGTTGTAATTATACAATAACTTTGTACAATGACAATCAGGGGGCTCAGAAGTTGACAGAGAATCCATTGTTCCATAAGAGAACCAAGCACATCGATGTGCGTCACCATTTTGTTAGAGAAGCGGTTGCTAACAGGCATGTTAAGATAGTTTATCTGCCAACATCTGAAATGCCTGCGGACCTACTAACTAAAGGCTTGAGTAGCGTCAAACATAACTATTTTGTGAAAAAACTAGGTATGCATATTATTGTGTGATCTGGATATAAATATAGGACTTAATAGTATGTATAAAAAAGATAATATATTTTAAGTAGCTAGGTATGCATTTACTGATTTGTTTGATGGCTGTATTTTTTTTTTGTTGTTTTTATGGTTTAGATTATTTTGATAAGTGGAGGTGTTAAAATAGTTATCAAAATAATATTATGTTCAATATATATCTAAAGCCATCTGTTCACAACTATTCTGTAACTACCCGATATTTAATTATTGTCTATGTACCTATGAAAATAAATCTTTAGTCTTTGAACAACCTCTCGCCGTGTTTCATTAGTAACTATATAGTTCGTAAAATGAATATTGAAAAACGTGGCAATGCTGGCAGCCTTTTGGGAACGCTACCAGTAGGTGATGATGCGAAGGATGTTTTTGACGTTTGTATGTAAATATTGTTGTTTCTAACATTTATATTTCAAAGTACTTTCCTGTCGGTAATTGACTTGAAAAATGAGTAGGTTTCCATTTCGATAAAATATTTTCTTTGTATAGGTTAAGTACCACTATTATTTATATATTATCATTTTTTATTCAATTTTATTTCTATCAAGATTAGTCTCTCCTGAACATGGAGAGTTTTGAATCACGAATTAATACTATTCAACTTAAATTGTTTAAAATTGTTTTCATTGTTATTTAGAAGTTGTAAACACTAGTAATAGCACTATTAATAAAATAAAATGTAAAGTAAATACGTACCTACATAACTACGATACGTTTTAAAATAAACTTGAATTTTATTGCCCATTATTTAATGGAGTCTGAATTACTCATTACAAAGCGTACGTTAAGTAAAGTCTTATGTTTAGAACCCCACAAAACACGAGATAATATAATACGCTTAAATCAAGTTGGTCACGAAAGATAAAACACTTGATTGGGCTATATATCTTTTCAATTTATACGGGTTATAAAAACGTCGCGTCGTTTGAGTTTCCGTGACGTTTATTGGAGACCACCAATTGAAATGGTTTGATGACGTTATCTTAAGGCCTTGAAGTATATATATAAATGTATACGACTATATACACATAATTATACCTAATATTTTTATAATTTAAGCATTAATTTAGTAAGTAATAACTCATTCTAAAGTGTCAAACAAAAATAACATCTGCGCCCCAGCAGGTGAGTTCATATTGTGTTTTGACAAGCTTTAATAATATTTTACACATTTTTTCATGTAATTGTAAAGTTAGTTCCATTAATTCGCAAAAATAAAACCATAAAAGAAATATCACAAGTCATTACAACATTGATAAATACTACAGAAAGTTTGAAACTTACCAAAGTAAACCAAATCCGTTCATTAAATTCAGTTTTTTATTAAAAATATTATAAAATTTAATCTTAAAATTCACAAAACTTTTAACTGCTAATTTAAAACTAAGAACGTTTATCCAACGTTCAGAAACACTAGTTAAAACTAAGTAATTTTGGACACAATGACTAGAATTCAACCGTTCGCGGAGACACAACCGCTCGCGTCGACTGTCGAATCATAACTGGCTGGTAGGGGTCAAGTTTTCGAAAAAAGTTGTGCTGCAGGCAAAGGCACCCACCCATACATTACGGACGAGATCATTACAACAAAAAGAACCCTAAATATTATCGGTCGACAAAGCAGTTCTCAAACTTTCTCATACTTGGTTTTTATTACTTGTTGTCTCGAATATTTTATTTTATTCATTGGTAGTTTTTTTTTAAAAAGGATACCCTGACAAATCGTCCTTAGTCGTAATACATTTTAAAGTGATACGACACGTTGTAATATTAGTAATAGACATGCTTAACACCTCAAAATTTTAACATTTTTATTATTTGTAACTCATTTTTAAACACTTTTCAAGGCGATCGAGTTGAGTTCATTACTCTCGTTACGTAGGTATTTGATTTATTTAAATTAAATTTGTTGAAATTGAAGTTTGAGTGAGTTATAAATTACTTATCAAATTGAAGGAGAACGAAATATCATCGTAAATAAATACATGAAGCTAGTTTAAAATACACACAATTCTATTCGCATTTCTATAAATAGAGTACATTTTGATAGTAAAACATGTGCAATGTCTAGACACCTACAACTTAATGGCTTTACTTAAGCATTACTAGTCTCAGGTAAGCCAAAGTCTACATTACACGTAACTGAATACAGTTTTCTGAAGTAGAAGTGTTAAAATATAGACATTCGGCTTCAACTTGAACAAAAACTTGATTTAATTTACCTCGGTTAATGTTTACACAAAGTTCAACAACAACTGAGCATGACTTTAAAATATCATTTGCACGTACAATATTACTTCATCGAACTACAACAAACAAAACCTCTGAAAAGCTTGGAAACGTATTATTAATTCACAGGCGACGTTTGGCGCCTGCATAGTTAATAATAAAAGTTTGGTATTCACAGGCGTTTGGATTCAAGTTTTGCAGCTGGCGTCCCTTACTGTACACATACGGTGTGCATGTGTGCGGGGCACGCGCTGTTGCCCTGTGTGCTTGTAATTCGTAGGGGTGCAACGATAATTTATTGATTTTTTTTGTACTGCCACATAAATTGATATTACTTCGTGTAACGAACTTTTTGTTTATAATTTTGGCACTGTTGCCATGTGAAAATTATAGCTTTTGGTTATTTATTTTTTATTATTATGGCAACTGTTAACGTTGGAGATTATATTAAACGTTATGTGTGTGTAAATTTTTCATGTCATGAAGCAGATTGGCTATTGATTATATTATTATTGGGTATTTGTTTGGAGCTTCAAATAATTAAGAAGGTAGACGTTTGGTTGAAGAATTTTCTAGATCGGTTTTACCACAAAAATGATGTGTAACTATCAGAAAATATTTTTATTTCCAAGAAAATTTCTGACTCATATCACCAGAACTGATGAGTACCTAAATATAAGATCTAGACCAGTTTGAATAAACGTTGGATTAACAACTCATTTCAAGGTTTTCGTTCGGATAATGGCTCATGTATTAAAATGGTTTTTATTACAATACTAGCTGAACCCCGCGGTGTCAACCGCCAAAATCGGTCCGGCCGTGCCAGAGATTACACAGAACAAACACACAGACAGACAAAAATGGTGAAAAAATATTTTGGTATATATCATGTACCGTGTATACATACATATGCATTTAGTAAAAAGCGGTTATTTTAATAATACAGACAGACACTTCAATTGTATTTATTTGTATAGATGTATAGATAAAATGCGAATACATTGTTTACTCATTATGCAGTAGGTATTAACAACAAATCTTAACGTCAAAATATTCATACCAGATTAACTCTCAAAATTCCAATCACAAAAACAAACAAATGTTTGACAACTACAAATAAGGACTAAAACAAATGACATAGTAGAACTTAGATACATGTACAATCCACATTATTAAACTAAAGTAAACTTTGATGTCCTATTATAAAGTAGACTTTTAGTTGTATAGTAACAATTGCGAATAATGTAAGTCTCGATCGTGGCATGTAAAATAAACGCATCGGTATATGTTGTGGCAGGCCGGATGCAATAGTTAAGTGTAGGCACTGTAGGGTCAACAAACCGGTGAGTGACCTTACTGATGACGGAGACGATTTATCCTTTGTTGATTGGAGAGGTCAGTGCGCGTATTGATCTTGCAATGGAATTGAGATGTCACATTTTATATACGTTAGATTAACATTTTGTTTTGATGATCTAAATATACACATTGGAAAAATACAAATCGTAGGAATTATCCTGTGTCGGGGGGGACTTTACAAAAACTATGAAATGGATTTACAGACAGTGTGGTCTCATGTGAGGCTCAAACCCTCAACACTCAGCGTAGCAGGAAGTTCCTAGGTGACAGTTTAAACCAGTACATCATCCCTGTAGTCATTAAAAATATATAATTATTCGCCCTGACTGACAGATTTTTCAACACAAAGCCTAAATCGCTTGATCTAAGAACTTTAAATTTTGGCAGTTCATGCTTACTATGTTATAAATAAATATTTCGGACATCTAACACACAACGCCATCTAGTCCCAAGCTAAGCGGAGCTTGTATATGGATACTAGACAACTGATTTAAATATTTATATACACTGTTTTTGGGTAAAGATTATACATAGAAAACATCCAAACTCTGAAACCAATATTTGTAGATCTTACAAACATTTGAACCGACCAGAAATTGAGTCCAAGACTTCAAGCACAGCAGTCGCATACGCTACCACTGCGCCACCAGTTATAAGTGGGTAGATTGTGTTTTTAGTACAAGGATTTTTGGCAATTTCGCTCTTGTCCTCCTTGAATGCAAAACGAAAGATAAACGGATGTATAGAAATCCGTCATCGTAGAATTAATACATTATTTTATTATATACATTTATATAACTAATTAATAAATAATTAACAAATTCATGTTTTAGTGACGACAATAAAATTTAGGATCAGTTTTTATTTTATTACAACAGGGGTCGCCTTTGTTTTCATTTAAGAGACCCCTTATATATAGCTTAACAAAAGCCCTCAGGTAGAATAGCAAAAGTAAGTAAAAACTGCATCGGTGGTGCAGTGGTAGTGTGTCTGTGTACGACTGTTGGGTATTCTCGGGTTTGGACCAAATATTTGTATGATCTACAAATATTTGTTTAAGAGAGTTTGGGCGTTTTGTATGTAAAATATACATTTATAGAACTAAAAGTATTGAGTCAATCTAGCTTTCATAGTAAAACTTCTACTTAGTTTGAAACTAGATATCGTTGTGTCAGGTGCCAGAAGAAAATTGACTTTAGTAACGTTAAAATTTAAAGATAAATAGAGGAATCCCTGAAGTGTCTGTAGGATGTCAAACCCCCATGGAAGGTGAACGACCGGGTAAATGACCTGAAGATGACTCCGGTGGTTTTTCACCAAGTCATATGAATCATACCATATATAAATTATATACAAAATGTTTATTCAATGAATAAGCATCGTCTGAGGTTAGGGCTGTCAACACCATAACTTTAAAATAACATATTATGGAAATGCAACACTAGTTTATACGTCTGACCGTGTTGTGGCGTAGTGTAGCATATTTGACTGCTGTGCTTGATATTTGTATGATTTGCAAATATTTGTTTCGGAGTTGTTATAATGTATTTACAAAAAAAAGGCATAAAAGTATCCTATCAGTCAATGTAACTGTCATAGTATAAGTTCTGCTTAGTTGAAACAAGATGGCGTTGTATGTGAAATGTTCGAGTACCGCCATATTTATTTTGGTGAATATTTTCTATATTACCAAAAAAACTTCTTTTAGTATTTAATTCTGCTTTAAGTTGCCGCAGGGCCGTAGATATACTTAAGACTAAGCGGGCAAAGAAAATATAAAACTTCCTAACAATAACAAACACATAAAAAAGATTATTCAATTTAGTGCAGTCGATCGAAAGGTTATGTACATACATTTTTATTTATATCTATGTAATATTATATTTATATCACATCAACGGCCTTTACAATCCACTACTGGATATAGTCTTCTCTTTAGCAAAGAGGTTTTGGCTTTAGTAAGCCAAAACCACTATACCACGCTGGTCAGACGAGTTTATTTCAAGTTTTCCTTCTCTTTACAGTGATGTTCTCCCAGGCAGTTTGTCTAGTCAACTTTTACAGCATCCACAGAATGAATAGGAGAGGTGAAATCGTATTCTTTCCACGAGAATAATACTCCACGATTGTATGTGGATTGGGTATTTGTCTAGTAACAGGTAGATTTATCTCAACACAGGTAAACTAGTCTTTTAAAATATATAGGTATAAAGAAGACTTAAACTTGAAATGTGGAAAAATTCTCGAAGCATTAAGTCATCCATTGTGCTTAATGGATGACTTAATGCTGAAAGCTATTTAGTCACAAAAGTAATACGTTGTATGAATCACAACCTTATTGTAAAATAGCATAAATTTCACTTTAGAGAATCACCTATCTGCTAGTGAAAGCCCAGTCAAAATCGGTGGAGCCGCTCCAGAGATTAGCCGGAACAAACAGAAAAACATTACATATCTTTCCATAGGCATTTAGTGTTGCAAAAGCTGTTAATTGGTAACAAACACACACATATTTATTTGTACAGATGTAAAGATTCAGCGGAAAAATAATCTTCTAGAAGAAAATAGTGAGTTGATAAAAGTTAGGGTTGTCCGGAGACCAATCAAGTTACTCTCAAAAGGACACGATGTCAAGACTCAAGTTCGCGACGATATAAACTTTTTTGCTTTTGAAAGGGTATATGTACCTCTATATTCATATGCAGTTGATCCCTTTTTGTAATATTGTAAAGTTTAGATTGGACCTTAATAAAAAATGTCGGTTATGTTTTTTTGGTGCTGCCAGATGACTCACAGTTTTAGTTTTTTATACATCTACCGTATACTCTTTGTCTAAAATATGCGGGCTAAACCTTGAGTGTTTCGATATTATCAATGACGAATTAGTCAGGTAAGGTCACTGAATTATATTAAGAACAATATGTTCCTTGATAATTGATATGTATACCAACACATCGAGACATGTTTATTTTTAAATTTTTTATTATTTTCCACACCAAGGGATACCAATAACAAAACTGGTTTCAACAGTTCTATTGCTGCCAAGATCATCGTGTAGTGATGAGCAGAACTAATCGATCCTAAATCGTGCAATTGAAATTTACTTGGTAAATTACTTTAACAACTGAACGTCAACGTGTTGATGGAACCTGTTGTAATCTCTCAATTTATGGGAAAAATATTATTTAAGCTGCAATTTAATAAAATTTGATCAACAATATATGTGTATTTTTACGTATTTATATACGGTTTCAAAGAAAGTCCTTTTCTACCCTACACTAACTGCGTTCAGAAAAAAAAACAAGAAGAAGTATAAATAGAAAGAAAAAATAAAATAAAAAAACGGGCCATTCTCGTAACACTATCATTTTACGTACAAAGAGTTGGCCGTCAATGACTTATGAGGAAACATGTAATTACCAGAACAGTTAGTCGAATATTCATTGTCAAACGATCCTCAAACGAATAAAAGAATGAATGAATACGTTAAAACAAATTGAATGAAAGTTAGCTCGACTGTTCCACAAAGCAGTTTGTCCGTGTCTCCAGATCTAGTCATATATTCGGAGATTTGAGTCTAGCCGGGAATTTCGCAGATTATCCAATGTTGCGGAGAAATAGAGTTTCAATCGAAACGTTGGAACTATGTTCAGTGAACGGAAATTCGAATGATATTATTCGCAGGGGGAAAATTCGAAATGTGGAAATGTATTGTGGCGTTGGTAAAAGTGTTAAATGATAATCTTGGTATAATAGTAGATAACAATTTAATAAATGAAATAAGAATTTAAAACTGATTTTTATCGAACAAAAGTTTATATACAACATTAGATTTATTAATACATTTTCGATTAACGTCATACTTCTTGAAAATTTATGTAGTAAATTGATAACGCCATCTGTTACGCAAAAATATCAATGGTTAACAACGCCATCTAACGATTACTGAATAAACTAAATATTAATTTAAATGGAACAATCATTGTTGTGGTCTGTTGCATTACTGAATTGTGACTTTGGTGGCATTTTTAACTTTGTTTCAATAAATTAAGTCGAATAATAAAACGTTCATATAATCGTCTACTTGTTTATGCATGAAGTTAGTTTTTATTTCCAAATTCTTTAGTGATTGATTGATTTTCGGTCATTAAAATCTTCTCAAAAACTATTTACAGCTATCTTATTCATTGTTAATTAAATTGGAGAACCTCAAACTCCCAGAAGAGAGTATTAGTGAAAGTAAAATTCTGAGGGAGGTACGGATAGCGAGTACAAATAAAATATTTGGTCTTTCGAGCCAACGACAAATGGGACACCATACGTTGGTTTTTAAAGTTAAGGAGCAAAGAGGACAGAAGAGGAAGAAAATCAGGATAACGCTGGCTTGCTAAAACGAAGCCATTTATTTTATCCGAGTAGAAGCAGAAACCTCGCAAATCGCCTTAAGCGTTGCGATACACACTGACATGGACAGTCCTTCCGTTTGGATTCTTATTTCACCACAGTACATAATATAGGTCTGTATATACGAAGGAACCGGTATCTGTATCGGTAATATGAGTCGCTTGCATCAAGCGGTGTCGGTTGCAGGTGTCTTCGAGGTCTCGGAGATCGAATCATAACGTTCGATTTCATTTGGATTATATGCTTCTCGATTTTGATATTCTGTTTCTTTTCCAACGCTGGCTTTAGGGATTTGAGTTAATGAAGGCACTACGACTTCGAGTTAAAGAATCCAAACTAATATGATAAAAGCTAATTTTTGTTAGTTTTTTACTAGAACACCCCTAAATTGATTTTAAAAAAATCCTTCACCAATGGAAATTAATATTAACTCGACTTACATTAATAATAATATTACCAGCGGGTTAATACTAGTTAAAATACTACCCTTTGTACCAGAATACTATTTATGTCGTTCATCTAGTAGTTAGCCTGTGTGTTATTCTGATAAACATGCTACATTATTGTAAAGTTTTATCTAAAGCCGTTTAGTAAAGAGAAAGAATATACATATACGAGTACATAATAAGAAAATTCGCATTTCGTAGGATTGTGACCTAGAATGATATACGGATTGGATCTTTTTGAATATCATGTTTATTACTGGGATTGACACATAGAATTTACCTAAAAAATATTAGATTTTTGTCGGGTAAACAAAAAATGTTCCGGAGTTCACGCCAACGAAGTCGTATTAACAGCTGATGCGATAAAGTACACAAAATTGGAACAGCTGTTATTTTTTGTTAATTATATTGATGACGCCCTTTTTTGTGTTGCTTTCGAAATCGTTACACCCTTAACGATAATTCGAACATGTTGCCGTAAAATACCTACCTACATCGAAATTAATTAATTTAAAAAGAAAAACTAATTTCTATTTATGGATTTTCTTCTATTACAATTCGAATAAACTTTTGTTTTGATCTACCTCATTTTCGTCATAACAGAAAATTTATTTTAAAACGTTAGAGCAGAAAATATAACGCATCATTCATTCGGTCGCAAATAAAAACATTCGGCAATTTAAACAGAATTCAGTTATAGCCCCTTCAAAATGTAATTTATTCCTTTATATTGCAACGGTAAACGAATTTTAATCGAATACGTATAAACGTATACAAATCGATTATCATTACATAATTATATCGAGACATACATAACACTCTGATTAACAATATTTGATATGGCAAATGTTTTGTCAGAATTCGTTTGATTTTTTTTTTTTTTTTTTTTTATTCTTTTTTGTTTTGGAACTTTTACGCACAGCGTATGCCAGTTCCATCGTATCCTGAACCAGTTACTACATACTTATCGTCTAAAAACAATCGACATGAATCTGAACAGAGCCTTCGCATCATCGCTATTTGGTTCCGATAGGATTCTGTGAAACATTCCTACGTCGGCCCCATTCAAATTCAAGTCGGCCACTAAACTCTTTCTACTAGACTCATATCTGACACACTCCATCAACAAATGGTGTAAGTCTTCAACAACTCCACATTCCCCACAATCAGGCGAAACGGTTTTCTTCATCATAAAACAAAATTTGTTGCATGGGATGTGTCCAGATCTGAGTCTATGGGCAACAACAATTAGTTGTCTGCTTAACCTACTGTTCATGCACCAGGGCACATGATTCGTTTGATTTATACACCTTGTGGTTGGAATTCATACGTGACCGTTCTCAAATATTTTTGTTGCATTATCTATTTACATTTAACTTACACCAATGTAATGGGAGTTTTAAAATTACTCAAAATAAATAAATAAAATCAATTTGAGTTTCGTATCCGAACACCAAAGAATATATTAAAATAACCTCAAAATAAAAAGAAAAATTATTTTGAAACACGAAACAAGTAATTTTGTAATATTCACCAGCCCCTGTGACGGCAAATAAGCGCCTAATTATACATTTTCATGTCAGCGTTAGCGTGTTCAACAAAGAGAAATAACAAAGAAAACGAATAAATTTCACCTGATTGACAAAATAATTAGTTAAGTTGAAAACGATGTTCAAGGAACTACAATGAGAATTTTAATTTCGAAAATTGTACTGAATAATAAACGTACAAAAATGTTTCTAACTCGGCCTGGAGTCACGAAGTGGTCGCTCTAGCCGAATGCGGCTGTGACAACAAAAAAAACGGCTATAACAACAAAAAACAATCGAATTGACAACCTCCTCCTTCTTTGAGCTCTCTAAAAAATGGTCGAAATTCGTTTCTCGATTGTAATTATAGTAACGTCACACATCTCGCACTCGGCTATTTAGTCCCAAACACCTCAGTATAGAAACCAAACTGCAGACAAATATGAAAAAAAATTTCCATAGACACATATCAACCCAGACACAGATCAAATGATTATGCTCGTTACTCAATTGTTTGTACTGGACAATAATCTAACCCAAGACTCTACAGTCACTAACTACTACAGGGACAGGCTCGTTACAGACTTAACTATGTGTTACAATTAATTTATTGACTTGCAATAAACAAAAATTTTGATTGCATGACAGTTTACATTTAACTGAATGTCGTTTATAAAATATGTTTATTCCGAATCCGTTCCGCATTCAACTTAATGATTTTTTTAATTTATTCGACAGGCATTGATAGAAATCTTTGCTTTAAAATACTCAACAAGATTTGTGTATTCTTATTCTATATCTCCAGGTTACGCGTTTTATTTTGTTCTTAATTTCATCCAGTCTGCTGCGTTAAGCGTTCGTAGTAATCGAATACGAATTCCCGTTGCATTGCCGGTATGTAAACAGGAAAGCGCAGCGTAGATCGATATGGCGGGGTAAACACGGCGGTTGTCATGGCGACCCGACGGGAGTTTCATCACTTCCGCCCCCGGGTCTTTACTCCCCCATGCAACCCTCCCCGCGGCTCACATCCCCTCTTCCACCCGGCGCTGTCCGCAGCAGGCTTTTCCGTACCACAGTGGGCACGCCACAGCAAGTTAAATTGGCTTTGTCCTTGAATTAATGGTTATTTCGACGAAGGTCTACTTCGTGCGAATAATGAGATTAGAGTATCAAAGGCTGTAGGCTTTTATTATTATTATATTCCTGTTTTTTTATGCTCTTACTTATTACAATTACACAGACAGAGTATGTAACTCTTACTGCTTATTTGCTCTACTAGAATAGTAACTTAAATAACGTTGATTGTAATATGGTAATACACACCGCACACTCTATTTCTATTTTAATTAAGTTTGAAAATAATAACATCAGCTTCAATATTTTAGCCACTTTACGGCAACAAAAACTATTTTAATAAATATACAAGCCGCAAACGTTTACATCTTCGTAGATGTAGTACGATAAGGTTGTGTATTTAGGAGACTAATAGTTTTCGAAGTAACTGTGTATAACTTCTAATATACATGTTTAGGTACATATTATGTATATACTTTACACTAATATACAATAGTTATTACGTAAGCTACAATACTTTCAAAAATGTTTGCTTTTCTTCGTTGCGTTTTTGATGTAGTTGGTTTACTGTTAAAAATATTTATCGTGGCTTTGGCGATCTATTGTCAACGCGTCGGCAAATTTTAAATTGTTTATTACAGCCAATTATTTAGGCTAAGATAATTAGTCTTTTGTAAAGCATCGGCATTGAGACAAAATGGTTTGATAATGCTTGATGGGGGCTCGAAGTTTAAAAGATTTATAAAACGAAAGAGGAGTGGGGGAATGGGATTTATTAATTTACTCATATAAAGATTATTTTAGGGGATGGTAGAGGAACGAACAGATGAATGGTAAGCGATTACCGTTGGCAACCTTTGATTGCCGTTGGAGTGCAACTGAACAGTCACAAGTACATTATGTACTGCAATTCACTCCTCCGCCTCGGATTGGGGAGTAGGGACGTCACTAATTTGGTGGGAAAACAATGTTTGTTTGTCTACTTGATTACCTCATTCAAGATTGTTAACAATTATTTTTATTGAGTTTTTTAGGTATACTATGGTGATCTGGTATTTCATTACTTAGGCCGATTGGTATTTAGTAGATAATACAATATGCTATTATATAAATTTCTTATATTATTAAATATTTCTTATATTACATGGTCTATACGTAGTGGCATTTTACGAAGCGCTTCCTCGCGTTGAATGTCATTACTTGAACTACTTGTTTGAATCGGTATTTATTATATTTTATTCATACGATTAGAAAGAGCAAGTAATGTTAAGTCACTACCGTCATGTAACCCATAGAATTTCACTTAAATACGTCGTCGTTCTGTTTACTTGTCATCGTAATCCCATTTTTTCCGTATAGTACCTAAAACGACTGTTATACTGTTGACCCCCATTAGATAAAGGGACACTAAAAATATAGTTAGTTATATATTATATGTTTACCGTGGGAGAGCCACGCTTCAGCATGATAGAGCCGGCTCGACCGGAGTAATACCACGGCCTCACAGAAAACCGGTGTGAAATAACGCTTGCGCGGTGTTTCACCGAGTGAGTGAGGATACCGGAGGCCGGCAAGCCACGTGTGACGCCTCTGGTGTTGCGGGTATGCATGGGCGGCTGTAATCGCTTACCATCAGGCGAAAAAAACCACTTCTGCTTACTTTTTGCGGGCATTTAGGTGTGAGTGCATATTTGTATCCATAGCAAAACCGCTGCCCTGATTACAATAAAATTTGGCATGGACATACCTCATTTCTTGAGAAACAACATAATCTACTCTTAACCGCGATAACTGACATACACCCGGGCGAAGCAACAGGTAAAAGATAGTTTATGTATACATCAAATCGGACAAAAGAATAATACGCACATCCTCCCGTATCATTGTTCCTTTACATCCGGTATTAAAGCAAATTTCCGTACAAAAATAAACGTTATTATGTGATTGTTATCATTTTATTTCGTTACGTTATTTAACGCGTTAACGTTACTGCTAATTTTGTTAACTTTACGTTAATGGTAACCGTGGTCTGTATCTGAAAATATTGTGAACTTTTTTAGGTTTAAAAAACATCTTTTGAAATGGATTAATTGGTCTACTATGAAACAATATTACCGAGAGATGAAGGTGAATATTTGGGTTTAATTTATTTACATTATTTACTAGCGAACCGGCCCGAAATTCTCGAGATGCTGAGAACTGCATTAAAATCGATACATACCGTGGGAGAGCCACGCTTCAGCATGAATGGGCCGGCTCGACCGGAGTGATACCACGGATTCACAGAAAACCGGTGTGAAATAGTGCTTGCGCTATGTTTCACTTAGTGAGTGAATATGTTTACTAGTAGTGTATTAGTTTTTTTAGTATGAAAGTCTGTGAGATATGTATATAAATTTCAGTTAAAAACATACCTACTTGAAGCTAATACTCACCATTTTCTTGTAACGCAATTAAAAGCTATTGCTCTATATTACGCACTTACCTGTAAACAAAAAAAAATACGTTATAAAACAATTAAAAAATAAATGAAATTAGATATTCAGATTATATATACAAGAATTGCTTTAAAGGTGTTAGATTCGGTTATTTGTTACGATTAAACAACCCTATTTAGTAGAGACTTGACACAAACCCTATGGCAACTTGAAGTAAGAGAGGCCTAGGTATGTTTAGCGGTTGACAATCAAAAGCTATTTGATGATGATAGCAGAAAGGCAGACATATATACAAAGAGAGAATTGCAAACATCCTGGAATCTTACACTATTGCATAACAACACACATATATCACCAAAATGTATCGTTTCTCCTTATTCATACTCAGTTAAGGAAAGAAAATTATACGTATATAGAACAAAAGAACTAATTTTATTAATTTGAGACAATGAAAGTATGAAATAATGCTCAAAAAGGGATGAAAGATGAAACAAAAATCGCGACAAAATTTGAACCAATAATGGAGGCAAAACTCAAACAAAGCACCACTATATTAACCCTCGCAAAAGCGCCGTAAGTCCCTGTGGTGGGGGTCTTTATTTCTGTTACAACTTGGGGTCTGATAGTCCCCACCGGTAACAGCCCCTTGCAAAATAATTTTGTAATGCTGATGTCGCTTTATTGTGTTTCATTTTGTTGCCATTTTTATTATTGCGTTGCTGAATTTGCAAAAAACTAACCGCTGTATTGTCTTAAGAGTTTACATACACTATTACAAATAAAGATACACATTAATAACTCGGAAGAAGTTATAGATATTTGTTTGTTAGTTTGTCTGTTAAGAACTTAATTCAGAATGTATTAGATTTGTGAATTTAAAAACAAAACGTTACTTTTATAAAATAATACGTACGTACGTTAAAGATCTTTTGCATTTTTTCCTGGACATACATATACTTAATTTACTTTTATAAAATAATACACATTATTATTAGCCTGTTAATGAAGTAGATATGCTACAAGAGCATTATTATAATTCATAGACCATTTCACTCAATGGTGTATCAAAATATATTTAAGAAGGAAATACCATCGCTAGGGATGTGACGTACTTTCCTCAACTTCCAAAGGCATATTTGTTTACCACAAATAGTATTTCCTTCTTATATACTCGTATATTTTTATGCTACACCTCAATGGTGAAATAATCTATGTATTTTAATTTAAAACGGGTATCAATATTAAATTAAAGGTGAAGAGGAACAGACATACTTGTAGCAACGGTTCATAAACACATCACGAGGTTTTTATCAATCAACAACCCATGATGTCCCACTGCTGGGCTCGGGTCTCCTCTCAGGAGAGGGCTAAGGCCATACGTCCCCACGCTGGCCAAGTGCGGGTGTGGACTGGCTAGACAACGTTCTGGCTACGTAATTTTGAGGTGTATATAGCAACTGTATATACTTTGTAGATAATAATTTGGCGAGCGACCAAAACTGCACTTAGTTCGTTTACAACGAAAATTGATATTTATTTAAATGTTTTGTTAAGGAGAGCCACCTGTTGTGCCTAATATCTGAAGAAGCAGAGCGTATTACCTAAAGAGTAGATTATTACGTACATTTATGTCGCCTCTGTGAGTTGAAGTATCATTCTGTGTTTATATTGAGGTTCCCAGGATTTCCTGTCATTTTTCAGAAATATTTTCGTAAGTTTACCAAGCTTTATGTTATTAAAGATTGTTTAAAAGCGTTAAGGCTTTTTATGTCACGCTTATTGTTAAGTTCTAAAGTAACTTTGTGTGTCTGTCTGTTACACTTTCACGGTTAAAACGAGATACTTTGTTTCTTGAGGAAGGAGATGGACATAATACGATAACCAAATACCCACTGACGGAGACGCGGCCAAAAGTAAGTATATCTTATTTGGAGGCTACATGGTGATCTTCAAGTCATGTGTATCCTTTGAATCTTAATCCTGTTACATGGGTGACTTAAAAATAACGCGTCATCTCGGAATGACTTGTGAAGTGGATGAACTCGACCCGTCCCCGTCATCCGACGTCAATACTTAATTTGGCATTTTTCATGGTCAACCCTTTCGCTACTGAATGTCAAAGATCTGTGTTCTATCAGGTATTCAATATAAATTTTATCTATAAATATATAAGATGAAATCATATAAAAAATTGTTACCTACATACATACGTGTATGCGCTCATTATCATGTCTTTACCAACGAAAGATTAAGCGTGCACTTTTCGTTTTACATTATTAGTTTTACGATTACTTTCATAGCATAGCTCTGCCACCCAGATAGACCCTGCGAGGTCCACGTGGTGCAGTTTTTATCACTATCTGTGACTGTACGTGTATTGGAAACAAGTAAAAAAAACATAGAATATTCATTTTCCAATTTGTTGGTCAAATCTCAATCATATACAGAACAATTTCTTATGTTTCAAAATCATTAAAGGATTCTGGACAATCTGATAGCGGATTCTATATCTGTGAACCTGACCTAAATCTCACTTATCTAAGGTCCTGAAAGACCCATTCCATCAGAGCACCTACGGTCAATAAACTGCTCGTAATAGACTCTTAATGAAGTAATATATCAATAAAACGGTCAAATAAAATAAAAAGGTTACTCAATTTAATTCAACAAAAATACAAAACATCCAATAAGGTATTTACAAATACAGTACCGGCGACTAGTACTACGTTTCTGAGTTCACCCTTAAATAATTCAACGAAATTCGTTGAACATCATATGACGTCTCAACTATCAAGTGATACCTACGTGCTACCTAAAATTTATCTTAAAAGATTCGTTCGTTGCGCGACTCAGTTAACTAAAGTCAGTAACCCGATTCTCCCTTAAGTCAATAATGTGAACTTATAGAAACACTACGTCATCAAACTTCAATTATTAGCAAAAGCACAAGTTAAAGTAATCTCTACAAAACGAAATTTTCCGCAAGTACAACAGCGGCCTTAGCACTTGTCATTCCGAATTCGCACTCAACGATAATTGGATAAAATCTGTACAGCGTCATGGGACGTCCTATCTCTTGTTAGCTAAAAATTGGAGCTTTGGTTGAGGTAAGTAAATTATTTAGAATTGGGTTACACGTGTTTGTGATTTCCAAGTCCTCTGTTATTTTGTTAAAACTTTGACAAGGGAGAGAATTAAAAGCTTAATGCTTTGCTTGATTCTTGTCCTTGCCTCGGTGTTTATTAATTATGTTGTTCCAACGAGTTCTATTTCATTATCACTGCATCATGAGAAACTATTACGTTAATTGTGTTTCATTTTTTGGAATGTTTGCAATCATACATATATGGACGTATCATGACATCACCAAACGAAGTACGAGTATGCCCCTCAAGATTCGTTGTTCCCACTTCACTTTATATTAGGTTTTTTTTTTGTATATTAGGACGGCTTATCAAAATACATACATACCTATACATATTTAGATTTATTTTTCTTAATAAATTCTGTTTCTCAATAAAATAATGTTACTCCCACATTATATTGATTCGCTCCAATAAACAATATTGTTACTCGTATTTTGTAATTCAATGTTATTTATAATTCAGATTTTGTTTATAAAAATAAAATGATTTTGTCGATTTCAACGTGTCTCGTCACTTAGAGAAATTAATTCTCTCTAAGTGGAGTTTGATTGTTTTACACAAATACGACGTAAGTGTTAAAAATATTTGAATGAAAAATCTTTAAAAAGTACCCCTGCCTTTAATCACACCATAATGACCTGTAAAAAACCTTATTCTTTATCGCCTAATTTATACCCTTAGCGATGGTAATTCAATGAAAACCTTTTTAAAAATTTTGTTCATAATAATAAAACCAAAAAAATAATCTTGTTTTTTTAATTGGGTTAAATCTTTTGGTAGGTTATAAAATCTCGCCAAAACACATAACTCCAAACTCAGTATAAACGGTACGGTTAATGTAAATGTGTGCACACACAACACGAGTCTTAATTATGTATGATAATTAATTACATTAGCAGTTTAAACTCCAAGGGCTGTTTTGCATTCGCCATGAGACAAATCCTTAACTATTGTCAACGGTTTGACATAGTTACGTTGGCAAATTGTGTTCAATTATACAGCGATGTTTGGACTGAGGAATCTGTTATCAGTATAATTATTTGATGATGATGAAAAGCAGAGTTACATATAAATACATAAGTAGTTATATTTGAAACGCGAAAGTAACTCGGTCACGGCCAAACTGCTTCACCGATTTCAATGAAATTAGGTATGGAGATACTTAGATTTTTGAAGAAGAACGTAGGCTACTAATACAAAAAAATACGAAAAATAAACTCCTATACTATTTACTATTTGATATTCCGGACATCTAAAACACAACGTCATCTAGTCCCAAGCTAAGTAGAGCTTGTGTTATGGGTACTATACAACTGATATAAATACTTATATACTTTTTTTTTGTAAATACATACATATTATACATAGAAAACCACCCAAACTCCGAAACAAATATTTGTAGATCATACAAACATTTGGTCCGACCCGGGAATCGAACCCGAGACCTCAAGCACAGCAGTCGCATACACTACTACTGCGTTAACGAGGCAGTCATATATATATATATGGTAATAGTTGTATACGCCCAAATTGGTAAAATAACGGTGAGTTCCAGAACTTTAAAGCCTAATAATAAACATACTCTATGGTAAGACCAGATGTCAAAATAAACAAAAAACAAGGAGATTATTTTTTATAATTGGAACTAAGGCAAGCTACGACACGAGAACATCTGTTTATTATCAAAAACTCTCAAGTGCGTAAAACACAGAACACTTAAGACACACAACGAGAAATATTCCTATGTTTTTTGTTGTTTATAGAGAAGTTGAAAGGCAAAGAAGTGGATACAAGCTTCCGTTGTTAAGTGTTTTTATAAAAAAACAACATTCATACCGCTGTTCGTTTGAAAAAATACCTTTTGCGGCATTTCAATGTATACTTAGTTTTATTTTTCCTAAACACAGGATCTGAAAGAATGAAAACATGGAACATTTCTAGACGCTTCACAGTTATTAAGTTATCAAATTTTAAATTGCTTTTTTAATTTATACGGAACTGCAATATGCTTCTTTCAAGATTACAGTTTCCAATTATAAAAACAAAATGAAATAAATACAATACGGCTTTACAAATATACCATTCAATATACTACAGTAAACCATTTTTTTATTAAACAATTCGTTTATTAAAAGTGATAGTAAAAAGCATTGTGAAAGAATATATAGCCGTGTTTCGTGACATTTAATTATCTAATTTATTTAATAACTTTTGGACAAAATGTATAACGTTGGACTTAAAGCCAACAATATTCTCCACCACTCCACCAAAGTATAACTTGTTTAGGACTTGTAAACAAAAACTAGATATTAAGAAATGTGAGGTACAAAAAACTAATGAAATATAAAATGTAATAGAAAAGTATACAAATCAATTTACATAACATTAAATATATTTACCAATGTATGCTAAATTCTGCTATATTAATGCCACATGAATTGTGTATACGAGAATTAACACAATCACTTTACATGTGAACTGTGACCACGACCAGTATAATCTGCTCGTTACTAAATATTGTAACAACTATTATGTCATTAATATTATTTCCTGCAGATATATACACATATATATAATTATCCCCTTTCCCACATACTGTTTAAATCCAGAAAAAATGTAAATCAACTCAATATCAATCATTCAAATTTACATCTTTAAATACTACCACGTGAAATTTTGAATTGTACTTCAACAAAAATGTACCACAGTTTCAAGGCAACACCGAAATTTCGAAATTTAAAAACTGTCGTTGACAGTTACCGAGATTCGCCCGCGGTTTTCTATGACGCGTCCCGGAGTGACCGCATCCGCAACCGGTTGATAAAACAATTCAACATTTAATCCGCATTATAATATGCTCAAATTGTATTAATGCCTAATAAAAAGAAATTTTATCATGTTTTAGTTATTGCTAAAGCAACGATTTTGTTTATATCCACTCTAAAACTATGAATGAAATTGTAAGAAAGATTTTCATAATTTTTTTGTTATTTGTACTATCAGTGTAATATTTTTTTAGTCAGAAAGTCACTTTTTAATCGACTAACTCGATCGATGCAACGAATGATAAAAAAAATTAAAAGCTAAATACAAATTCAAAACTTTTTCAGAGACAAAAGACACAACTGATTAAAGAAAAGGTAATAATAATGTATTCGCCGAACTCAAATGAAATTCGAAATACGAATTGCTAAAATTGTTTCAAACGATTCTCGCAGTCGGAGACAAAAGGAGTATACGGTTCCGTGGCCCTTTCAAGGATTTTAAAACAGAGCCGTATTATTTAGTCCTGAATTCTATAATTAAATTCGAATGACAGCTTGATATTATTTCTATGAAAACTATGAAAAATTAGTACTTTTTCGTGAGAAACTTACTATTTCAATGAGGCATATTCTGCGAGACCTCTATTTTCGTGTTAAGTATCTAGTTAGTACATTATTGCCCCTTTTTGCGTTAACATTATAATTTTATTATGTACTAGCTGTGGGCGCTACTTCGTACATGTGACATTTATATTTTCAAATTATATTTAATTTTTCAATCGTTTAAACCTTCCCTGGACTACGACAAATATTTCAAAACCAAAATCAGCTAAATCGGACCAGCCGAGCTTCAGCGAAATTTAAAAGCAATTGAATTTTTATACATTAAATTTAAATATAATAGTTATTTAAATTGGTTTATCCTTATAGATTAGCCGTTGCAATGACCTCCTTTTTGAAATAAATGGTCAATGTATTGGTAAAATTATTTCATTGGCTGCTGGATTTAAAAACGATTTCAAACAATTTAAAAAATTTCTACAAAAAAAAATTTTAGTTTAAAAGATCTGACAAATATTTTGTCTCCTTTGCCATTCTATTTTTATGTTGAGCATCTGTTATTTAACATATTTAATGATTGTTATGACATTCATTTGATTACGTCACTGTGCAGTGTTCATTTGTTTTTTTTTTTAATTTTCGAACTAAAGCGATTACCTAGTTATTTAGTTTCTACAAGGAAAGTCGGTCAAGGAATTTATAGACAGATAAGGTTCGAAATTATTTGTTGAATAAAGTTAATAGTCAACGAATATTTGTTTTCTATACAAATAAATAAAATTGAAGTGTTTGTTTGTAATTTTAAATTTACAGATTTTCACTAAATTCATATGTATACGGTACTTACACAAAAAAAGCGTTTTAAATGTTTGTAGTTATATCTGTTTATTCCGGGTAATATCTGCAAAGACTGGACTGATTTTGACGGAACTTTCATTGGCAAAGTTGTGATATACGGAGTACCGCGAGTAACACCACGAGGTTTAGCTAGTTATTTAATAAATAGTATTGTACAACATAATTACAAGTAATTATTTGATGATTACTTTTCCCTGATAGAAACGGAATTCTGAAGGTGGAATTCTTTTGTTCTGAGATCATCAACATATGTTCGATCAGTAATATAGTCGATAACAAAATATCGACTATATTACTATAAAGAATATAAACAAAATAATGTAAAAAACATTTTTTGAAATAATCTCACAAAGACATTAATAAAATAAAAATATTTAGTTTAAATAACGCCATCTGTTATACATAAACATTGACTAAAGACAGCGCCATCTTTCGATAAGTGAATGTACTTTTAGGAGAAAAAAAAATACTATCAATTTTTTGTTTTTTTTTAAATTAATAGCTATTTTGCTATTCACGGAGAAGTCATTCTTAAGTTATATTTAGTGTTACCCGTCTTGGTATTATATATTAAGAAAATAAATGTGTTGTATTTAAAAACTATGTGCTATTCGGGCCACAGCGAAACGTGAGTTTAGCAATCAGTCGCTTATCTGCAGTAGTTACAGCATCATTTCTTAATCTTGTCGAGTGTTGCCAACTGTAGAATTCATTTACAGCAAGTAATATACTTTCTTCTTTTGATAAAAAAATACTCATTTAGAAATAGTTTAGATATAAAGCTGAAGAGTTTGTTTGTTTTAACGCGCTAATCTCTGGAACCGCTGTTACAATTTTAAAAATAATAGTGAAAAATTATAAATGTAATGAATTCGTTTAAATACGGGCTAAATAACCAATATTTACATATAAATGCAAGATTAGATTCGATAAAACTGAATTGTGTAAATATATGAAACGTTAAGTATTAAAAATACATATAACAATTAGATTAAAACTCCAATAGAATTTTTGAAAAAACTCGAAGCGCTTATGGAAATGAAAAAAAAATGTCGGATTGAATGAAAGCATTGCGCCGCAAAATCGTCGAATGAAGCTGGGAATAAACGCTAGACTGATAGCTTGCTTTCAGCGATATTTTTAAATAACACTCCAACCTGTGAATCGAAGTGAATATTGCATTTTTACATGCGATACCGCTATAAAAGGATTTCAAGTTACAAAAAAAAAATGTGTGCCTCACGGTCGTATCAAAAACTTTATTAAACTGTTTAGTTCTCAAATTCAAATTAATGTTTTATGTAAAATTAAAAATATTACGCGTACTTATGTATCTATACTAATACTAGCTGACCCGACAAACGTTGCTTTGCCATAAAAAGGAATATATGTTGTAGAGGCGGGTCAATAAAAATCGCGATGGAAAAATAGGGGTTGATCGTAGAGGGTTGAAAATTCAGGGTTGTATGATTTTCTAATGCTATTTAGAAAAAAATAAAAAATTAAAATAAAAATTTAGGAGTGGACTACCCTTAACATTTAGGGGGATGAAAAATAGACGTTGGCCGATTCTCAGACCTACATAAAATGCTCACAAAATTTCATGAAAATCGGTCCAGCCGTTTCGGAGAAGTATGGTAACTAACATTATGACATGAGAATTTTATATTAAAAGATTATAAAGCTGACAAGCAAACAAACTCTTCAGCTTTATAATATTAGTATAGATTTAAAATATACGGTTAGCGGTTTAAATAGATATTATAAAACACAACAGTACTGGACTCATAAGTTTTTAAAATTTAAGAATTTTCCTATTTAATATAATTTTTAAACGGCTTTAGAAGTTGAGGGCTCTCAATTAACCCGGCGTGGGAGGAGCCGAGGCGCGATCTCGTGACGGCCATCGGGGTGGGGGTTCTCTCGCTCGGTAACATGATTGCGGCCATGTTGCGGAGCGGGAGCGCTTGGAACTCCGCCGTTTCTTTCTGCGAGCAAGTTATGCTTGCCAAAGAGACGGCGGAGCGGGACCGGGAGAGATTTAGAACTCTCCCGGACCGCCGGGCCCGAGAACGGGCCAGGTACCGCAGGCGACTCAGGCGCCGGAGATCGCAAAATGATCTCCGTCCTCCATAAGCGCGGGCCTGGGGGGTGACAGATGGCCACATCTGTCACCCCCAAACTTGCAGCTAGCAGAAGCAGGGCCATGTGACGGCGCGGACGCTGCGGATCGTGCGTGTCCTAGGGGACAGTAAAGGGATCATCGGGGTTCCCACACAGTCGGGGGCCACCTGCAAACTGTTAGGTGGCCCGAGGTACGTCGGGGTTCCAGGGTTTTCCTTACTAGGGTGTACCTGGTTCCCCGGCTCCTAGTACCCAACAAGACGGCGTGCGGTTTTAGTCGGTTCGTGTCCGACATGCCACCAGTAGGTGGTATCCGAGGGGATTTCCGCATGGGAAAAAAAAAAAAAAAAAAAAAAAGGGCTCTCAATTAAGCGGCTTTTTTGGCCAGTAGTAAAGTCATACAAATAATTTTTGTTTGGGGGGTGGTGTTACTCACGTCCGTAGGATTTACCATCTGTTCCTAGACCCACCCTACACGTGCCCCCTGGGTGGTGCTAAACGAGTAACAGGGCTCATCTACATATGCCCAACGCCGAGTAAGAGGCGGCGGTAACTAGCCTCTCACCAGGTTTTCGCAAACCTTGACGGAGTAAATAGCCCCTAAAAACAGCGATCGCAGTGCCTTGGGAAAGTGCTGGTGGAACATCTCCCAAACCCCTTTTTAAATTATGAAAATGTCGAATAATGAGAAATATGTTATGTCATGCGAACCGGCTAACCCCCGGCGCTCTCTGGTACCCGGGCCGGAGAGTGTGAAATTGGCTACCGAAGACTACTTAGATGTGAGTAACCAGGCATCTACGTCAGTAAATACTACTGGAAAAAGATTAGTTCAACAAGCCTTTCACCCCAGTCTGTTTATCAATAGATCAAGGAGTCAATCCCTTGGAAGCAAACAGCAACTCGAAACCGTAAACGCTATTGCCCTGACAAGGGAAAGTGAAAATCGTACACAAACTGTCGACACCAATGATGTGCCGTGTCCTCCCGAATGGCAAAGAGTACCAACAGCCCGATGCAATAAGCGGAAGAAATTATCACATACTCCATCACCTGAAACAGTCACTACAACTAATAGATACAGTGGCCTTCAGATTGACCTCACGGACAATGAGCCTGACTCGTTAACAAAAAATAAAACACCTGAAGAAAGGAAGCCAAGTAAACCTCCACCTATAATATTGTACGGCATTGAAGATGTAAATAAACTCACTGAATTCTTGGAAACAGTTGCTGAAAGATCAACATTTAGCTATAAACTTGTAAACAAAAATCAAATAAGAATCATAAGTAATAACATAGATATTTACAAAATTCTCATATCATCGATTCGAGAAAAGGGTCTCATCGGGCATACATTCAATAGAAAAGAGGATAGATGCTGCAGACTCGTAATTAAAAACCTGCATCATACAACCCCACACAAAGCAATCACAGATGCATTTGAAGAAACAGGCAACACAGTGGCTGGGGAAATTATCAATGCAAGATATGGACCAGAAAAGAAACCTACTTCCACCTTCTTTGTCAACTTGAAACCTGGCCCTAGCAATAAAATGGCAAAACAAATTAGATACATTTTCCATCAACTGGTAACAATAGAAGATCCCAAAAAAAGAAAAACCATAGTACAATGCCAAAGATGCCAGCAGTATGGCCACACAAAAAACTACTGCATGCGTCCATATCGCTGTTTAAAATGTGCTGAATCGCACTTAACAAAACACTGTCCTAAAGTTGACCGCGCTACCCCAGCAACATGCGCTCTCTGCCTTGGGCCGCACCCCTCAAACTATAAAGGATGCGAGGTGTACAAAGAAATACTGGCTAGAAAAACTCAAAAACGCGAGGTAGCAAAAAAACCTCGTACTCTCTCAAATAAGGGTTCAATGGTATATAATCAAACCAAAAGCGTAACCAACAGTAATGATGACCAACCCAAACTCTACAGCGAAGCTACGAAGGGCCTATCAGGTCAAAATAAAAACCCTCCAATCACAAGAGAAAACTGCCAACAAATGTCATACAACAGAATGGAAGAGATATTTATCAAGCAATCTGAGAAGGTCGACATCATCTTACAACAAATGAGCAACATGATAGGGCTCTTGACAACTCTAGTGAACAAACTGTTACAGAACTAAAATTGAAAATAGCCACATGGAACACTAATGGTTTAACACCTAACAAAGGCGAAGTTGAAGTCCTGTTGATATCTCATAGACTGGATATCCTACTTATATCAGAAACTCATTTCACGGGTAGTAGCCATATTCATATAAAGAACTACAATATATATACAACGAATCATCCAGATGGTACTGCACATGGGGGTACAGCAGTCCTAATACGTTCATCAATAGAGCACCATGAGCTCCCACAATTCAAAACCGAACACATCCAAGCTACATCTGTTTCAATTCAAGATAGAAATGGACACTTTAATGTATCATCTGTATACTGTCCCCCAAGGCATAAAGTAACAGAAGAAAAGTTTAATTCATACTTTATGAGCCTTGGTCCACGATTCATAGCTGGAGGTGACTGGAACTGCAAGCATGTTCACTGGGGATCTAGGCTAATCACTACGAGAGGAAGGGAACTGAAGGGATCCGTTGATAAAAACCACTTAACAACTATATCTACATCAGAACCGACACACTGGCCTACAGATCTGAATAGGCTACCCGATGTACTGGATTTTTTCATTATGAAGGGTCTCCTTCGACTTTTCTATAGGATCGAATCCTGTCTGGATGGTTCTTCAAATCATATTCCGGTAATATTGTCGATCAGCACCAACATCTTGTATTCACAAAGAAATCCAAGAATCTACAACAGTGAAACAAATTGGGCCCTATTTAGGAATATAGTCTCAAACTCCATAAATTTACATCTGCCTTTAAAGACAAAGGATGAAATTGATACTGCAACAAAAAATTTCACAAGCGCGGTACAAGAGGCATGTTGGAAAAGTACAGAAGAGGAAATACGTAGAAATCCAAGACATTCTTGCGTGCCACAGGAAATAAGGCAAATGATATTGGAGAAGAGAAGGCTACGCAGAGTGTGGCATACCAGTAGGCACCCAGAGGACAAAAGAGCACTCAACAACTACACTAAATTACTGAAACAAACTATAAAAGATACTGAAAATGCTACTATTGAAGCTAATATACAATCACTAACGGCTACTGCTTCAACTGACTACTCTCTCTGGAAAGCGTGTAAAAATATGAACCAACCAAGAAACCCTAAGCCACCTCTTAGACTAAATGGAAATACTTGGGCTAGGTCTAAACAGGAAGAGGCCGATGCGTTTGCAATACACCTCTCTAAAGTGTTTCTCCCTAATGAACCTAAACCTGATTCGGAAGAAACTGATGTAGAAGAAATCCTCCAACGAGACCATCAGCTTGCCCTACCCTTAAAATGGGTAACACCGCAAGAGGTAGCTAGAACGATTAAACAGTTAGATAACAAAAAGGCGCCGGGATTTGATTTGATTGACAAAAAAGTCCTCATGGAACTACCACCAAAGGCAATAATATTCCTGACAACCCTATTTAATTGCATCATCAGAATGGGGCATTTTCCTGTATTGTGGAAGGTCTCACAGGTGATTATGATCCATAAACCTGGTAAGCCACCTCACGAAGTATCTTCCTACAGGCCCATAAGCTTGCTCCCAATAACTTCCAAGCTCCTGGAAAAAGTTCTGCTGCGACGGTTGTCACAGGCCGTGAATGAAAGCTCTGTAATTCCAGATCACCAGTTTGGCTTTAGACCAAATCATGCCACAGTCGAACAGATACATAGAGTGTGCAGACACATCAGTGACAGTCTTGAGCGTGGAGAGTATTGCTCTTCAGCATTCATAGATGTGCAGCAGGCTTTTGATAGGGTGTGGCATAGGGGGCTTCTCTGCAAAATTAAATTGATCTTGCCCCACACGTACTATCAAATTATGGAATCATACCTCTCTGATAGAATGTTCCAGGTGAAGGAATCGGATTGCACGTCAAGATTCTACGACATACTTGCCGGCGTCCCACAGGGCTCAGTGCTTGGCCCAGTCTTGTACACCATATTTACTGCAGATTTACCAGAAACACCAGGAGTCACTATCGCAACCTATGCAGACGATACTGCAATATTAGCCTCCAATAAAGACCCTACAGAGGCCTCTGCTCTATTGCAAAAAAGTCTGAATAATATCAACAAATGGCTGGACAAATGGAGAATCAAAGCAAGCGCGAACAAATCAGTGCAAGTGACTTTCACACTGCGTAGAAAAACATGCCCGCCAGTCAAACTGGATGGTAAAGACCTTCCTCAAAACAATGCTGTTAGGTATCTGGGTTTACATCTGGACCGTCGCTTGACATGGAGCAGACATATTGAAGCCAAGAGAAATGAGATTAATATCAAATACAAGGGCTTGTACTGGCTACTGGGCAGAAATTCAAAACTGTCTATCGACAACAAACTCCTTGTATACAAGTCCTGTATAAAACCAGTCTGGATATACGGGATACAATTGTGGGGTACTGCCTGTCCAACAAATGTAAATAAAATCCAAAGAACTCAGAACTACATCTTAAAACAAATAAGTGATGCTCCTTGGTTCATAAAAAATATTGAGGTCCATAAATACCTAAATATGCCAACAGTGAAAGAGGAAATAGTTGCACACGCAAGGAAATACAAGGTTAGACTGGTTAACCACCCTAACCAGTTAGCCCAGCAGCTCACATTACCAGACTGCATCACTCGACTGAAGCGGCGCAGAACCTTGGAACTTGGCAGTATTGATTGAGCTATTATGTTAATATAGGTGGATATTCTACTGGGAATACACCTAACCGCAAATTATTCTTAAACTCATCTGCTCATAGTCGGAATGACTGATTGCATGATAAAAAAAAAAAAAAAAAAAAAACAAATAATTTTTAATGTTAGATGTATTTAATTTTAATGAGATATTATAGTCAAGTTAAATATAAAAAGATAAAGAATACAGCTTACTTTAATTTACCATAATATGAGCTAATGGAAATAGATAATATTAAACATCACTCAATAAGGGGTAAGAGGGGAGGGGGAGTTAAAGGTTGATATGGCACTTGCGACTCTTCAATTGTTGGTGTCCACGATCGTCGGAAATCACTTTTAATCAGCAAATATGTAATTAGTAGTGAGTAAACTTCAGTTAGATATGATACCTTTTCAATATAAGCCGCAGGTAAAATCGTGAGTCGCAGTTGGTCTAAAATAAAAGTACCCTTAGTTACTCCTTATATTATCAGTTAGAAGCCCGCGAAAATTTCGTCATTAAATCGGTCAAGTCGTTCTAGAGATTAGCCGGAAACAGACAAGCAGATGTACATAAATATATAAAAATAATATATATTTAAGTACCGCATGTTAATTTGAAATTAAAGTCTATTTAATTATATTCATTTGTATAGATTCATATTAAAATATTAGCTGTCATAATTGATAGAATGCCAAAGTATACACTGCTGTATAATTTATCCGAAAACGAATGCAGTAGCACACTAATTGCCTTATGTGGCTCAGTCCTAAGCCGAGTTCAGATGGCCGACCGCGCGACCGGTGAAAGGCGTTGGAGCTAATACAACAACTGTAATAGAAGTAACTTGGTATTGGCCTAATAAATCATGGTGGTCTTATTGTTATAATTTCATGATGTATCTGTGATGACGTAATTACAAAAGGAGATCAGTGGCCCTATTTATCATCAAATACAAGAGCGTACCCCTTCCTAAAAGGCCGGCAACGCACTTGTAACGCCTTTGGTGATGATAGTGTACATGGGCGGCGGTAATCGCTTACCATCAGGCGATACGTCGTTTGCCACCTATATAATAAAAAAAAAGTATATACAATAACTTGCTCTGACAGACTGGATTCCTCAACGCAAGACCCACTAGGGCATCTGACACATCTTATGTAGCTTAGCACACCAAGGAAGGAGTGTTTGCTCCTTATTCCAAATCTCCTCTCAAAAGTCGATTACATAAGGTATAAGTGGTTTTATTGGAAGTTGCTTTTTTCAAAGTTAGAAACGAAATATTAGGTTATCGGTCGGGTCAGCTCAACCGGTGTACCCCCCTCTCAAAGGAGATAAACCTAAAATGCTATTACTACGAGGCCACCATGGAGTGGTCAACATGCTGCATTGTTGCATCATCTGCATTCGCAATGAGTATGGTACCCATCACTCTTGGATTCTGCTTATGTTTTCCATCAGGCAAAGTAGAATCACTTTGGCAGGCCCATACATAAATAAACACCATAAAAGAAATAACAAAACTATATGCAATAGCTATTAACGATAAAAGCAATGATACCAGAACTTGATTAATAATAATAACAAAAATTATCACACTGCGCTAAATGAGTCCTACTTAGATCTCGATTGCGCACACGCAGCGGAGTCCACATCAACCACGCAACTTATATAATGGCTACGTCACATTGAGAAACTAGTGCAACAATTAATGAGGCTTTCATATGCTTTGTAAGGGTAGAATCAGACTGAGCGGCAAATGCGCGAACACAAAATGAGAATAAATATTAAACATATATAGTTAAAAATCGTATCACATCATCACACATTGATTGATTGTCTTTGAAAGTTGAATGGCTGTCGCATGACTCAATCCTATGATAACTATCTTAAGATAGACTAGGTTTTCGACAACTATAACAAACTGGCCTGACGGGTTCAAATGCTGGGTCGAACCAAGTATTTGTGTTTCCTACAAATATTTGTTTCGAAGTTTGGATGTTTTCTATGTATGTATTACAAAAAAAAGTATATATGTATTTACATCAGTTGTCTAGTACCCATAACACAAGCTCTGTTTAGCTTGGGACTAGATGGCGTTGTGTGTTAGATGTCCTAATCTATCACCACACGGATAAAAGTTAAAATACAAGTACGCAACTGCTAAAAGTATGCTCGCTAGTTGTATAAATCTGCTTAGAATAATGAACCGCTTTATATGGACTGACCCTAAGGACCAATTAATAATGATATTTTTAAATTCATCTTCGTCACATTACATGTTTTATTGATTGACTGTGTCAAAAAGATTGCACGTTCTTGCGATCAGATGTCGCATTGAGAAAGTGATACCTGGTCTAGTTAAGGAGTAGACATTTGCAAATATATTGTAACTGGAAATCTTGCAAATCAGTTCTGAAATTGAGATGATTGAAGCGATTGGATGTGACGTATCTGATGCAAATTTTTTTTTTAACAAGTTTTACCCGCGTGGTATAGAAACGTATGTTCAGTAGGTAATACATTGTTAAAGGCTGTTGACGAATTTTTTTTTTAAAGTACAGAAATAACTACTCTCTTACTTTTCTGTTCAAATGAAGTTTTACCGTGGGAGAGCCACGCTTCTGCATGCATGGGCCGGCTCGACCGGAGTGATATCACGGCCTCACAGAAAACCGGTGTAAAACAGTGCCTGCGCTGTGTTTTACAAAAAAATGATAAAAGTTCAACATACGAGTATCACTAAGTAGATGAAATATAAAAGAAAAAGAAATATGAATAATAGGTACACATTTCTGTAATGAAAAAGCGTAATTTAAAGTCGACCTTAGTAACCACTTAGAGAGTAGTTTAAGTCTAGAGTTACGTAACAAAAGGACAAAGTTACGAAACGAAAGGTTACGAGAGGTCATCTAGACTTCAATAGACGAAGATACTATATAGCTATATTATATTATTATGTAGTGAATTGTATGTGAATCGTTTAAATGTATGCGCAGTTAATAATGTGAGCTGAAGTTTGCAAGTTGAATTAAGCTCGTTAAGAGAAAGCTTAGCACGTTAATGTAGATAGATTTTTCTTTAGTAATATGTAATGTATGTGCTTCTGCATGCATGGGCCGGCTCGACCGGAGTGATACCACGGCCTCACAAAAAACCGCGGTGTGTCACCCCAACCCCTTCTCCCCATCTCCCAAAGGCCAGCCACGCGCTTGTAATGCCTGTGGTTGTCCATGGGCGGCGGTAATCGCTTACCATCAGCCGATATGTCTGCTCGTTTGGCCCTTGTTCCATAAAAAAAAACGTTTGAACATTTTCCTTGATTTAGATCATATATAATATACATATACATATATATACAAAAATTGCTCGTTTAAAGGTATTAGATACGTATGTACTTAAAACATTAAAGTTTAATAAGTTAGCTAACGTTTTCTCGTTTACTTGTAAAATATACCGCTTCTATATTCCCAAGGGAGATGGTTTGTGCTAGACAGCTAGACGGTAATGTTTTTGTATGAAATTGGCAAGTATTACATCTATTACTTAACTTATACCGTTATTCTTTTGATATTATTTCTTGACATCTTAGTACCTGAATGTTTCTAGTTTTTAAGTACAATGTATAGCTAGAAAACTATTTATTTGTACACCGTTTTGCAATAAACAATAATAATTAATAAATATTCCCGACATCTAACACACGCCATCTAATCCCAAGCTAAGCAGAGCTTGGTTTATGGGTACTAGACAACTGATATAAATACATATTTATTTATTTTTGTAAATACATACATATTATACATAGAAAACAAGCTAACTTCGAAACAAATATTTGCAGATCATACAAACATTTGGTCCGACCCGGGAATTGAAACCGAGACCTCAAGCTTAGCAGTCGCATACGCTACCACTACGCCACCAAAAAAGGTTTATGTGTATTATTATCAGTTGTCTAGTACCCATAGTACAAGCTCTGCTTAGTTTGGGACTAGATGGCGTCGTGTGTTAAATGTCCGAAAAATATTTATTTATTATTATTCTCAATCCGCAATCACACTGAGAACGGTGAATAGTTTAGACCAGGTCGGGACCAGGTTGAATACACTTAATATGACGATCGAATAAATGACGATGAAATAAATTCGCATAAATGACTTCGGAGTACGATGCCTAACACATTCAATACTCATGGAGGTTACCGGACATTTGACGTCGTCTCACGTCCGGAACGGAACGGTAACGATCCTAGTCCGTCTACACTAACTCGAGCCGAAAATCTTAACCAAGAAATGTGGCAATGCACATACTACATTTCTATAGCAAGGTGAAGTTTTCAAATTAAAGAAATAGAGACTTTCCTTCCTACATAATAAAGTATAATTCCGGTTGTAAAACGATAACATATTATAAATAATTGCAGTTAGCTGTATCACGTATACGTAATTTGGTAAAATTATACTTTTTTTATGAATGTTATGTGTTTTGTAACAATTCAATACGAAAGTTCATATTTGAACTTCGTCTGAATACCTTAATTACAAAGTTACACCTGTCTACAATGCCAAACGAGAATTGTATTTTATAACAATAGGTTGAAAGTCTAAAATTGTAAAATTGCTGGTTCATTCATTAGTTAGTACAATCAAGGCCTAAGCAAACATCGTGCCGTCGGATTTGTTTGAATAATTATTATTTCTCTTTGAATTATTCTAAACAACGCGGTCCCGAATTGAAAATTCTTGTTCTGTGTATGAAATCTAATTAACTACGCAGTAAACCCTGCTTGGTTTAAAAGCGCTGTCGCTAAATGTGACGACATAAATCATAAGATATTTGCGATTTCGCGTTTTCTGTATTTGGTTAAAACACAGCAGCCATTTATTTATTTTAATAGAATTACCTACTAAAATACAAAGAATACATTGGTTGTCATTTTAAAACATGTATAATGATAAAAAAATAATTAGTAACTGCATTTTTTTTTTTTAATTAAAAGAGACAACTCCCACATTAGGAATAAACATCCTGTGTCGTGGGGGACTTTACAAACATACATGAAACGGACACAAAGAACATCCAGACTCGGGACAACAATTCGTGGATCACACAAAGTGTTGTAGTACCGCGTGGGATTTGAACCCAAGACACTTGGCGCAGTAGCAAGCGGCATGGCGACCGCTGAAACCACTCGTCCAACCGTGCAGTCATTGTTCAGTTTAATTTTTTTTTTTATTTCGGACAATTTAACACACAACGCCGTCTAGTCCCAAGCTAAGCAGAGCTTGTGTTATGGGTACTAGACAACTGATATAAATACTTATATACTTTTTTTTTTGTAAATACGTACATATCATACATAGAAAACACCCAAACTTCGAAACAAATATTTGCAGATCATACAAACATTTGGTCCGACCCAGGAATCGAACCCGAGACCTCAAGCACAGCAGTCGCTTACGCTACCACTCGCGCCACCGAGGCAGTCAAATTGGAACTGAGAAATGGCAAACAAAATCATTTTTATCACAACCATTGTGATAAGTAAATTTAAAGAAACAAGAGAAACCTATTTAATCGCTCCAAACTTTTTCCTTATTCAGTAATCTAAAAATCTTTGAAAATACGCGATGTATGGATATGGGATCGATTTACAATTTCTATAGGTAATTGAAGGATTATAATTTTTTTATATGTCTGATTTGAAGATAAATGACAAGTCAAATCAACCACATCTTACGAGTGGCCTCCAAAACATAGCAAAATTAATTTTATTGCCCAGTCTTTAGAGATTATTTTCTAGTACTAACAATTTTATAAGGTATGTGACGTCGCAAGCTGTTAAAAACTAACTGATGGAACAACGTGTCGAAAAATACAGGAAACATTGTAAATGTTTTCTTTATTTTCCTCTTGAAAGTCCATACTAAACAATAATCAACCGTGGGAGAGCTATGCTTCGGCATGAATGGGTCGGCTCGACCGGAGTGATACCACGGCCTCACAGAAAACCGGTATGAAATAGCGTTTGCGCTGTGTTTCATCGAGTGAGTGAGGATACCGGAGGCCCATACCCCAACCCCTCCCCCCATCCCCTTTCCCATCCCCCAAAGGTCGGCAACGCACTTGTGACGCCTTTGGTGTTGCGGGTGTCCATGGGCGGCGGTAATCGCTTACCATCAGGTGATACGTCTGCTCGTTTGCCCATTATTCAGTAAAAAAAAAAAATAAAAAAAAAATAACAAAAAAAAACGACTTCACGAACTTGACCAAATACCACGCAGGAAGCATCAGCTTTCAAAACATCAAAATCGGTTTACCCAGTCGAAAGTTCTGAGGTAACAAACATAAAAAATATAGTCAAATTGATAACCTCCTCCTTTTTTAGACAGTTATAAATTAAATTTTACTTAAAATTAATTAGCAAATAAAAAAAAATTGCCAAATTGTACCATGTACAATAATTATAACAGAAATGTAAACAAAAACATAATAGTGTTGCCAGTAGAAAATACTTACAATATTTTTTACAGGCAACACTATTAAATCTATAATTTTAATCAAATATTATTTTCTATAATTACAGAATTACCCAGTCACCAGTTTTTTTATTGTTGTTGTAAATGTAGACTTAAACCTCCATTCGAATATTAGGTCTATGGTCAGCAGAGATCTAGTAAATACGAGTACTATAGACAATAATTGAACCACCAATTGGAAGAAGGGAATAAATCCAAAAAATAAGAACGGAGATAATCAAAAAAAACTTCATAACTTTTTACTTTCAACTTATAAGCTTATGGGACATGAATGATTATTAAGAAAATATAAATCCTGATTTATTCACCAACAGACCTGCCTTAAATGTATAATACTTTTCTATGTGTGTTCATCGAAATGTGTTGGATTTATTCCCTTTTTCCAATTTATCATATACCAGGTACAAAATAATTTGAAATAATAGACAATATAATAACAAAAACCATTTGTTTATTACAAACACGTAAGGACACTCTGTTATTCTTCTATTTCTTCAGGTTCGGATCTTGTAGATGGCCAGGTCAGAATTATATCGTAGAAATCTTTGAATTCGTCAGGCATATATTGGAATTTTTTTTGTATCATTCATTTTTTTCTCATTTATGGGTATTTTAGTAACATATGCCAGAGTTTCAGGTATTTTCGGGTTGTAGAAAGGTTTTGGCGCAAAAATGTAGCTTTGACGAAACCATCAATAAATTCGGACCATGTCAAGTAACCTTTATGACTTGAACTATACTCAAAGCTCCTATATTGCGAAATCTTGAATGTCGTGGCCTTGTCTAATGACTTACAGGTTTTCTTAAAACATTACTGCCATGAGTTTTTAAAATCAAGTATGTCGTTTGAAGAAACAGGTTTAACTGAAAAACCCCTGATTTTTGCTGCCGAAATAAGATTATTGTATTCATTTGGAACGTAAATTCTGTCTCTTCTCCTAATGAGTCTTTTAGCTGTCCCAAAATTTCTGTCACACTGTAAAAATTAATGGCCACGCACAGGAAAGTATTGATATATTTTCTCAAAACGATTTTATGCAACAAGAGTGAGAAAAACGTGTAGTTCTTTGACAGAGGGATCCATGTTCTGTATCGTTTTCCACAATAAGCTGCATACTTCATCTGGGCCCCTTTTAGCTTCACTCTCATGGTAAGTGTAGAAATCAGCTGAATTCGTCTTTAAGTCATGAATACAAAACAGCCATAGTTTTCTTAAATAAAACATCTCTTGAACTGGGATCTTAGGAATGGGCAGATTTTGCATTTAATCAAATACTATGGCTCCTACATCTTTTCTTTCCTTACACAAGGCCAAACTTCTTTCTGCTTATTATAAAACTTTTTAGCACGTTTAAGATGTATGATTTTTAAGCTACTTTCACTGGTCATTTAAACAATAGTTTGATTTGAGGCTTCACCTATAAAAATATTTTTTATAGGTGCAGCCTCAAATACAACTAAAATGGCGGGTATTAGATCGTTGGTATGACGCCCCCCCCACCACTATGTGATGCGATTTTGTTTATCGAATAAAAAACGGTCAAAAAGAAATATTATTTATATACTCGTAAAATTGATAGTTGGAAGAAGGGAATAAAGGAAGGATTTGTTTCCTTCTTCCAACTAACAATTTTTTTGGCCGCATGAATCTATACGAAATGAATGCACTTTGTTTCTTTTTTCGAACTCACAACTTAGCCCTACGTCTAAAGAATGTAAAAGTGTATAAAAGTGAATATGTCAAAAAGTGGCGTTTATTCCCTTCTTCCAATTGGTGGTTCAATTATATTATTATTATAAGTATTAAAACACTACTTACGTTTCGATATCGTACTAGCGATATCTAATTCATGTTTGCCGGTCAGCGTCCTTCGTCTCTTTACGAGCGTCAGTTCTGAAACAATTATAATCATATGTTAATCTATGAACTAGATCAGACACAAAATTGTTTATTTATTTCACATAACACACATACTTAAGCAACTCTACATATTTCATACACACACACCTACATTTGTAGTGATTTAAAGCAGTCGCTACTGCTCTGAGTGTAGTGGGTTCAAATTCCACATAAGACAATGCTTTGTGTGATTCACAAGTTGTTGTTTTGAGTCTGGGTGGCAGTTGTGTCAGTTTCGTGTATGTTTGATAAATTGTCTATAAAAAAACAAATATTTAAAGTTTTCTAAAATAAGTAAGATTTGAAAATGAAGTAACCTTTTTAAAGAGATGGCACAGACAGAGAGAGAAAAAAGAGAATGTAGCAGTCTTTCTGCTGCCTTTCTACGGAGAGCCCTATCCAGTCAGGCAGTGGACTGTTGAATACTGCTGTCGAAATCCTACTAACGGTTTTGCAAATGACTGAATTGAACAAAGCAGTAGTTGCAATCGAATTAAAAAAAAAATCTGGTTAAGTTAAAAATACACATGCACAATATAATATACTTAAAAGAAACCCTCGTCTTCTAGACTAAACGTTATTTCCCAAATCACGTTCTGTTGCTACCTGCCAGCCATTTTTTTTCTGTCAAGGCCACGTTCGCAGTCATAATAGAGGCAACGACAAAACGTGCTCGTTGCCCTACAAGCTGGATAACGGACATTTGGCTGTTAAATATATATTTTTTGTCGCTTCTGTATTTAAAGTTTTTATTCTATAGTATTTTGAAAATGGAAGTGACTCACAAATGTGAACACAACCGTCAAAAGCAACGTAAAGGCGGTTTGAACATAGATGTAGACTATTATCATCATGTTTTATTACCTAAATAAGATTGAACTTTTTCAAATTTCGAACGTAGTATCACTAAGCAGATCTCATTGTTTTGTACATTCTCGGAAACATAGAAAATGTACTGTTTGAAAACAATTAATTCGAAAATAGAATTAATTACTATTATCATGACTTTATTCATCGTTAAACTACTCGTATTTATACATTCTAAAAAAGTTTAATATTGTTATTTCGAACTTGTTCAAATTTTGAACGCAATATCACGAAGCATGACTTATTTTTTTACAAAATGGACGCACGGACGAAATAATAACGACTTGTACGATTTAAAAACGATTAATACGATATTGGAATGTTGAATTCAATTATATTTGTATTTCCAATTAGAAGTTCATTGTCATTGAAGTCAAGGTTTTTGTGAACTTCAACCGATACGCTTTCGTACAGCCTCCGGCCAAACGGACCCAATGGGTACCTACTGTCATTAGTTTCACGAAGAATTTCGAGTATTTTATACTTAATATAAACTGAAATTGGTCCGGAATACTCAGGTAGGTATTTCAATATGAATTCCTTAAGTTTGATGCAAGGTTGTATAAATAAGTAATAATAAAATTGTGGTTTTAAAAATTCTTTTACATAAATATTTCTAGATGTTCACACAGCTTTTTCTGTCGCGTTTATTTCACATCGCATAATGACGATGAACTACTTACTTAGTCAATTTTAATTTATAACAAATCTTCATTTCTATTTATAATCAATCAATTTAGGTCAGCGCCATCTAGTCGTATTATGTAATAATAACTAATAAACGTACAAAATACAACTGCACTAGATGGCGTTGCATTCATTAATAGGTTATTTGTTATTTGCATTGCTTACCTACTTGAGTTGAAATTAAATGGCTAAGGACATTTGCAAAAGACCTTTTAACGGAATTTGAGATTGGTGATAGACGATTTCTAATCCATTGTTAATTCTACTACGCAATTTTACGTAAGGTACCATATGTTTTGGTTGCGTAAATAACATCTATATTAAGGTCTACTGAGCAAGTTCTAGATTTCAAAGTGTTTTATTGCAAGTAGGTAATGTTTATGATCGTAATTAATACAAAATATACTAACTAAAATTTATTTTCTTAGAAATTTTTATAGAGAAGTTTTTTTGTTTTTTTATTGTTTCCAATACACGTACATTCACACACACAGTGATAAAAACTGCACCACGAAGACCTCGCAGGGTCTATCTGGGTGGCAGTGAGTCGCTAAAAACTATGTAATACACATAAATCAACAGTTACGAACTTAATCCATGCAACATTTACCTTCGGCAAATAGTGGTTTTTTAATTTATATTGGAAGGTATGTTTTGCTTTCTTTACATACAAGGATTGTATCTCTTCTGGCATTTTATTTAGAAGAGTAGGGATTATACTCTTCCACTTTTTCACCGCACAAGGTATTTGTTATCTGTTTCCGGCAGTAGCAGTTCCATAGGTACGAATAAAATATTTATTTCCTATGAAGAAAACCGGTGAGTCACAGGTTCTTGTAATCTGTTTTTTTTTTACAAATTGCGTTCGTTTATCTATATAATATATACCTATATTGAGATTTACGAACGAAATTAAAAAAAGTAAACTGTTTCCTTAGTCCGTGGATAAGAAAAGTTCTAAATTCAAATTTTTAAGCGCAAGACGCCTAAGCAAAATGTCGACATTTTATACTTTTCATAAAACAAAATTATGAACATTTGGCTGACTTTATACAATTTAATGTTTTTATACAAACGAAAGTAGTAATAAAAAAATAATTCAGAAGCGAAATAACTTTCTTAGCTACGGAATTCACTTTGGGATGATATAGAATGTTTTTAGTAAGTATTGCTTTGTCTTTGAAATCATTCATTAGAGCTGCGCATCAGTTCTATCAAGTTGGACCAACACCTCCGTCCACAGTAGAGGCTTATGTCCAGCGGTGGACTATTATAAGCGGTTGAGGTTGGTGATAACAACTGCCTCGGTGGCGTAGTGGTAGCGTATGCGACTGCAGTTCTTGAGGTCTCGGGTTCGATTCCCGACCCGGGAAACGAACCCGATGATCTACAAATATTTGTTTCGGAGTTTGGGTGTTTTCTATGAATAATATGTATGTATGTATTTAAAAAAAATGTATATATGTATTAATATCAGCAGTCTTGTGCCCATTACAAGCTCTGCTTAGTTTGTGACTTGATGGCGTTGTATGTTAAATGTACTAAAAAATATTTATTTATTTATAATACTTTACTTACTAAACAATTGTAATCCCACTTTTGTATGTAAACCTATTGCCGTCAAAACAACATTACTTTTAGAATTAGATGGAAAATTAGAAGAACATTCAAAGAAAATGTAAGTAATACTGTGGGGTAGACAAATGTATTGCTTGTATAGTAAAGAGACCACTAAATTTAAGCAAACCTTTAGCAGTTCAGCGTCACATTACCCGCTAACAAAAAACAAATTCAACATTTTAGGAATTTAAACTTGTGATCGAAATTTGGACCAAAATCCTTAGACCGTGATCTAGATAATCGTTTTAGTTGTACATACTAAGGTTACCGCCCAAATAACATGTATTTCGTCCATCATGAATGTGATATAAGTCCGTATTACACAACCAAATGGAATACGTCACAAAAGTGAGATCGCCACAATGTCACTAAGGTCCCAACGCTCGCTCACGACCTTTTGTAATTTCACACTCTATCAACGAAAGCACTTGCGTATTAAGGTCCTAACACATTACACCGAAAGGCAACGAAAAAGTCTTAGCAAAATTTATCTTGTAAATCAAAGCAAATTGCACTCTATTTATTAGATCTATAGACTTATTTTACGTAAGTGAGATATATCTCAGGTCTCTTTCAGCATTGTAAAGAATTTTATCGGATTTTTTGTGCTCGTTTTGAGATGAGACAGAGGTAGAAAGCAAATTGTGTGGAAAACTGGTTAAAATAAGTTTCTGATGAATATATGAGACTAAGACTGCAGAAATAATAATATTAAATCTCTTTATTGTACCAGATTAGTAACAAGGTTAACTTAAATAGGAAAAGTAGGGAAGTGCAATTGCCGGCTTCATCGCCCGGAGGCAATCTCTTACAAGCAACCGTGGAATCTGAAATGGACAAAACAGTTCAATGAACTTCTATACATATACTCTTTTCTTGAATGTTCAAGACGTCAGCGTCGTATTGATCAACATATTGGTTGCGATTATGTGGATGGATGTTCTGATGCGTGGAACGATAGCAGAAAGCTGAGACCAGAAATAATCCCTATTATTATTATAATTTTTACAGGTACATCTTACAGAATGAACTTATATAACAGTCATGATTAATAAGGTAAAATTCCTTACGGAACACATCGTTTACCGTATATATATTATATAAAGTGGTATTATTAACTCTATAAATGGTAAATAAAAGGCTAGACCTTAAGATATACTAGTAATAAAATGTAGTTGGTATTGAAAATTAAAATGGTAATATAACAAGTTCGCCTTCAACCACAGCAGGAACTGTATCAGGGTTTGCATAAGTCGACCACAGTAGACCTTTGTTTTATAAGTGAAATATGTCATAACGGATGTAAGAGAATTAATTACCGCAGTTTAAGAGGTAAGGCATAGCAGATTCCGGCGCTTATGTCCGTCCGACAGTCAAGTTTTCACACAGGAAAAAAGGAGTTCTTTAATCTTTACAGCTATTAGAGTCACGCTGATTTAAGCACGAACGGCCTGACAGTAGCGGTGTTGGCCTCTCACAGAATGCCAACCTCAAAGGACAGCATTTGCGCTACCGTCTTTCGTTGGTGAGGGCGAGACAGGAGGCATGTCGCATTCACTATGAGAATGGTGACTTAGACCCTCAGATTCTACATATGCTTTCGTTCGATGGCGGCCTGGTGAGATGCTTTTTCACAGTACGCGTAAAGGGTCCAGGATCATGAAGTTGTGGACACATTACATAATCACAAATTTTAACAACAAAAAAAAAAACGACTTCAAGAATTGGACTTAACTAAATGGGACCACGGACACCAGCTTTCAAATAAAAAAAGAATAATCAAAATCGGTTCACACAGTCGAAAGTTATGGTAAAATGAATCGGTACAAACATAAAAAAACTACAGTCGAATTGAGAACCTCTTCCTTTTTTGAAGTCGTATAAAAATTATTGTATTTATAATATTAGTTAGCATTTAAAATAGTCCAATCTTAACCCAAAACCCAACTTGTTACTTAAATCAACAACAACATAACTAGTTTAACAATTTTAGTACAGTTCATTAGGAACACGAGTTTAGTGTGTCTGTAACTTTATACTGTCGTGGATGGTGACAAGGGTCCTTTATTTACCCGACAGTGACGACCCATTTCATTACTTCGGCCGTATGCTAAACGCTTCGACCCTAATTAAGAAAACAAGAATTGAAATATGGACAAAGCGATATAATACGTATTATTACTTTTTAAGGGTGTTTGTGGGAGATAAATTACAATTGTTATATCTTTCTACCAATAAGTTGGTAAATATAATATAATAAATAAATATTTCGGACATCTAACACACAAAGCCATCTAGTCCAAAGCTAAGCAGAGCTTGTGTTATGGGTACTGGACTGGTATGGGTAATTGGAATCCATTATAAGTACTTTAAATTTATCTGTTTTTTTGTACCATGAAGCGGTACCCTCATTTCGTCATCCGAGTGTTTTCAGTATGGCTTGTGTTCAAGCGCCTGCTATCCTGTTGATGGCAGCGTTTGATAGTTATAATTGTTGCCGTGTCATCGATCACCCTCACCTATGTATTTTTAAGTGATTGCATATTTATTTAATATACGTTAGATCTCGTCAGTCCAATTGTTTCATTCTCCCAAGTATCCCGAATCTTTCCCGGAACAGCTTGTAAAAAGGAACACCGATTAAATCGACTCTTCACAGGGGTAGGTATCAAATTATCGTCAAGAAGGCATCTACTTATTTAACACAATTTTTACTTCTTTTTGTTCGCTACAAACAGTAAAACGAGCGAAAATAACCCGACGCCATGTAACAACATAACCATAATCCCACAATCATGAATATCTCATTATACCAAAATAAATGTCTTCATCGTAGCTCCCTTTATCTCCTCGGATAAAACAAAGTTAAACACTTCAAGTGGAGTAAGAGGAGGGGCAGACACCACACGTACAGTCAACATAATAAGCAGTAACTAAGTTTAACTTGTTGCCGCTAATAAAATACGCTCTACGTAACTATTGTTATTCTCGTCGAGATATTTCAGCTTTAATTATTGTTGGAATAGAAGATAATGCTTGAGTTCCTAAGAAATTAGGTACTTACCTAGTTGAGGAGGTAGGGGAGGAAGGGAGGAGCGTGGGAGAAAAGTTACTAGTAAAAACTACTGTTGAATTTCGGTAGTGACATGACGTGATCATATTTCTAATGTCGGTTGAATATAGTTCTTAAAATGTCTGTAAAAATTGACACTAGTTTAATTTTAAAACTTATGAGGTACAATCTGTCCAAATGTCCGATTTGAAAAATTATTGCAGTGTTGGATAGTCCATTTATCGATGAAGGCTATATGCTATATCATCACGCTAATACTATTAAGAGCAGAGCACCAATGAATAATGTTTCAAAAACGGGGGAAAATTTTCACGCTACGAGCAATAGAAGACGCAAACGAGGCTGCGTGGGTCAATGCTAGTGAATAATAATTACGAAAAAAAGAACGCATTTAGACGATCGAATTCATAAAACACAATATACATTTGAGTTTTGAAACTTCTTGGGAATGGTTTTTCTTTGTTTTAAGTTACTTTCCATTTAAGCAATGGCGTAGGCGGGTCCATTCGATTTAATATCCTCAATGTTTTGCAAAGTTTTATTGTTATTTTTAATATAGCTAGTCAATATTGTAGTTATTGCATATTTTACAACAACTCTCTTAACTATGTAAAACTTTTAAAAAAAGATGACGAAATGCTAAATTGATGTTTAACCCAATTGCATTTTGTCCACAATCTTCTGCTGTACAGGGCGTGCATGGCACGAAGGCTTACTAATAATCCTTGGTTTAGTTTACAAAAATTCTTCATTTGTTCTACTATTGTATTTGGAGGAAGCTGTATGAACATCATTGAAATTAACTGCCTCCGTGGCGCAGTGGTAGTGTATGTGACTGCTGTGCTGGTCTTGGGTTCGATTTCCGGGTCAGACCAAATGTTTGTACGATCTACAAATATTTGTTTCGGAGTTTGGATGTTTTATGTAGAATATTATATATATTTACAAAAAATGTATATATGTATTTATATTAGTTGTCTAGTACCCATAACATAAGCACTGCTTAGCTTGGGACTAAATGGCGTTGTGTCAGATTTTCGAAATATTTATTTATTTTTGTTTGAAACTTAACTTGAAAAGAATTACCTTGTCCGTACAACAAGGCTTGTAACTCTAACTTTAGATATAACGCCTTAAATGATAAACTATAGTATATAAATATGTACTATGCAGTTTTTTTTATCAGAAAAACAGTTATAAAAAAATCTTGGTCGGATCGTATACATTCTCAAACGGTCATTTATTATTCTTAATATGTATTTCAGTTGCTAACTGTACCTATAACAATGTGTCAATTCACATTAGCTCTTAAGGGAAGTGAAAAATACAGTATTACACATGGTACATTGAATTTTATTGCTCAATATTGAATTTAGATTGAGTGTTGAACGCCCGTGTTCGTTCTATGTAGAGAAATCTAATTTGTCCCATACAAAATGGAGAAGTCCCTCTTTTAAATTTGAAGCGTCCCTTTCAACGTATATTTCGTCGATTGAAATAAGAGAGGGCTCCGCTTAAGATGCGATTACTATTAATATTGTGTCTTTGTTTACTGTATGTATTTTAACGAGTCTAATCAGACTTAAGACTACTTAATAGGTTGAACTACAACCTGTCGGAAATAGCTGCAAACCTGGCTTAATGACGTCATGCAAACTAGCTAACTAAAAGAGTTAATATTTTACTGAACAGAGAAACAATAAACAAGAATGAGATTACAAAAGCAAGAATAATACACGTGCGTCGGCGCTTGCGTTGGCAACGGTACTAGATAGGCGAAAGAGGGGCGATGCATGGGGAAGCGAGAGGTGAAACGCATTCCAGTCGGATGCGCAGATATTTCCGACGGGTTATACATAGTTATAGGAGCATACAAGTCTTATTGGTTTTTATATACTTAAGTAAACCTATTAACTCATGAAATAAACAAAAAGAACATTCAGAGACTCAGGACAACAATTTATGGATCACACAGTGTTGTTTCTTGCAGGGTAGCACCCACCCACAACACAACACGGTGGTAAAGGTCGAGGTGATCGCTTAAACCACTACGTTATCCGTACCATCGAAGTTGACTAAAGATTATTTCTAACACATGTATATTTTTAATGTGTGCTAATCCATGAGGGAGTAAGAAGCATCACTAGGACGCACTACTACTCGTACTAAAAATCCGATCCACAAACATGCTATTGGCAGGTCACATTCAATGGGGGTAGAAAGCTCCCGAGAGGTTCGTACTTCACTGCATGCGACGCATTGTGCCAGTAAAGCTGGTAAGTAAATTGATCAGTTAAATAAAAAGAAGTTTTAATACATTGAGAAACGTCACATAATAGATTGTTTAAGAATAAATGCGTTAATTAGATTCACTGTTAATATTTGTTAGTTCCTATATGTTATGTTAAATAACCATTTAAATAAATGCGATAATGAATACGGCACGTAAAAAATAAGAACGTTTTCATTTTTTGTTTTACACTTACTACATTATACAACCACCATTTTATCTTTAAAACCAGTAACATCCGTAATAAAAAAACCAAAGCGCAAACGAAATGTCCATAAAAATGAAAACGAAACGTAAGCGAATAAAGTAGAGCGAACGAAACGGAACGTCAGGCGTAATTAGCTTGTACCCAGAAAATGGCGGATGAATCGAAATAAATTTTAAATTAACTCGCGACAAAGGTAGGCTAATTAATTCTGAAAAGTGCTGCCGTGTGTACACCTCTTGTACAAATTAAGTTATAAGCGTATTATGTTTAACCGTTTTTTGACTACGTTTTATTCCAGTTGTGTTAACATGTACCCTACCAACTCTATATTTATTTGGTCCTTAATACTGGTTTCTACATATTTTCTTAAGGTACTACTCTCTCAAAAACAAAATTGTTATACTTTACCCAATCATATTTCATTTAACATAATCAATTAACTGTCTCTGTGGCGCAGTGGTAGCGTATGCGACTGCTGTTGAGGTCTATGATCTGCAAATATTTGTTTCGGAGTTTGGGTGTTTTCTATGTATAATATATTAGGTATTTACAAAAAAAGAGTATATGTATTTATATCAGTAGTCTAGTACCTATAACAGAAGCTCTGCTTAGCTTGGGTCTTTATGTCATTGTGTGTAAAATGTCTGAAATATTACATTATTGTATACAAAGAAAAGACTACAGAAGATTGAAATAATTTGTGACGTATTGTAGGTATTCTTTAATCATATACATACAGCTATACCTAAGTAATACCAAAGTCTACAACAATATAATTACACTCCATCAAAACAAATTTAAAATTGGCCCGAACAAAGAAGCAGCTACTCGAATATTTCGAAATTAATTCAATGGGAGTTCAAAAATCCGATCAACTTTGGAACAATGTAAGATATCTAATATTATTATAATGAAAAGTAAAACAGAAAGTACACAGACAGATTTGGTCGTATCATGTAATCGTATTATAAGAGCCAAATTAATGATAAAAGCTACGAACTTCGTCGACATCCATTAAATCTGAAGCTGAACTTGACGATAAGTTTTCGGTCCAAAAGGGAGTTATGAAGTAGGCATTCGACAATTGTTCAAAATTAAATTAAAGATTAATAAGATTTTTCTTTGCTTTGTCTTGTTTATTGTAAATCACTATTTTATTTCATTTCAATACAATTGCTTAAATATTACTTATACAATATTGCTGCCTCTCTTGCTTCAATTATATCTCATTTATTATGTTTATTTATTACTCATCTCTGCCGACAAGAGGTCTCGGGTTACAAACCCTGATCGGGCCAAAAGTGTTATTTAGTTTTTCTCGAACAGCTCAAGTTTGGAAGTTGGGGTCTAAAACCCCGTCCCTCGGAGAGCACGTAAAACTATCGGTCCTGCACCTGATTTCTCCCCGATCGTTTCGGTTAACCGTCACATCGAATTATGAGAGAGTGGGAACAGAGAGCGAACGTGTGTTTGCGCACATACTTCTGCACTATAATATCTCCTGCGTAGTTGGCGTGTCTCCGTTGAGATTGGTCGCAGCGCCGTGGCCGTTATCGGCTAGGATAACATTATTATTATTACTAATCACCAGTATTATCTTCTCTTTCCCAGTTTTTCTTTCTTTTTTTCTTTATTCGGGGTCGATACAGTGTGCAACATTTGCAATGGCAAAGAGTGAGTCTTTTATGGTGTCAGGGGCAAAAGGTGACACATGTAACTCACGAAATTTAATATATTTGTCGCTTTTAAGTAACCCTATTCCTATTTGGGTAATTTAAGGTAAGTTTTCAGATTGGATAGTTAATGACATCCGGGTTATCTCAAATCTCATTCATTAAAATCAGTTCAGTAATTTATACGATTAGCTCACCTTTTTTCTTGTTCGTAGTTGAGTAAAAATATGTAGCAGTACGTACTGAGACATGCCGACTATTGTTTCACCTTACCTAACGGTTTGTATAATCGAATCTTAAGTAATGTCTTAATGTTTAGCGCTTAGAATAAATGTTTATACAATACATCGTACAGCTTAGCCATCGTACGTATGTACTATCATTTATGACGGGTCTATCGATCTAAAGTGGAGGTCCAAGTAACGATTTATCGGTATGTTAACAATACATTGTGTGATCCACAAAATGTTATTCTGAGTTTGGGTGTTCATTGTGTCCGTTTTATGTTTGTAAACTCTCCCGTAACCTTGTATGTATATGTATACTTCTAATGCGGGAATCGACTTTTTATTTTATAAAAATAAATGGAATCCACAGTACAAGGCTCTGCCTCGCATGGGATCAAACTGTCGTGTGTTAGATGATTAAAGTTTTACTCACGTGGTTAATGTCTGACTGCCTACAATATACTAAATTACAACTATCTGTGGGTAATTGGTTAAACAAGTAAATACTTATTCTTTCATACGTCTGAAAAGTCACTATCAAAGACTCGTTACAGCAGTCATCATTAGGCGAAGTTCCCCCAAATATATCGTTGGGTTACGCGAGTTATTTGAGATCATTCGTCTATGAATATAATTGGCTTGAGCGCCGTCTGGGCCTTTACTTTGGACGAAGTTAGCAACGTTTAGGCTTTGATCCTTACCGATGTTAGTGCGCACAAACGCACTTACATAACTTTGGTAATGTAATAAAACTTGGCTTTGCATGTTTTATGAGAGTCAAACTAAGTTTTATTATATTTCTAGGAGAAAAAAAATTCAGTACACACATATGTGAAGCTACCTGCGAGATAGAAAGAGATAACAGCCTCTCGCTTGCTTCTTTTCTAACCTACCTCTTGAGGTTTCCCTGCCGTTATTCAACTTTCCACAAAGACCGCCAAAAATGTTATTTCTATCAAGAAAAAACCCTATTATAAAAATTCAGCTTGGTTGGATAATAGTAAACGGAAAATAATTTATTTTCCGTTTTATATCAGATTCGTCTTAAGCTTTAAGAAAATAATAACAATAAACAGTTACTCAATTTTTCTTTGCACAGATCTTCGTGAAAATTTTTCCAACAGTTATCTACTTAAAACCTCGCGCTGAATAAAAATAATATTCATTATTCCTTTTAGGGACTCGCTTTGTTGAAATAAGAAATACAGACATGGATTTAGAGACAAGAAACGACAATATTAAATAAAAATGAACGTATTCTTAGTTTTTATAGCCGTGCCCGACGGCTACGTCAGATTTAAAAGTATAGAAATTTTATAGAATGAAAAAATAATAGGAACGGAACTGTTTGAGAACACTAGTATTCGACTTGTCTGTTTTCCACGATTTAATTTACAACTGTTCATGGTGATGTAACTTGGTCATCTTGGCTTCATACTAGGGTTAACTCATAACTAACTGCCTCGGTGGCGCAGTGGTAGCGTATGCGACATCTGTGCCTGTCTCGGGTGCAATGTTCAACCAAATGTTTATATGATCTGCAAATATTTGTTTCGGAGTTTGGGTGTTTTCTATGTATTATATGTATGTACATATTTACAAAAAAAAAGTATATTTGTATTTATATAAGTTGTCTAGTGCCCATAGTACAAGCTCTGCTTAGTTTGAGACTAGATGGCGTTGTGTCCGAAAATATTTATTTATTATTTGAAATAATAAATTTTATACATTCTTATACTGTCTCTGCCTGGAATCTGACTTAAAATCATATAGGCGACAATATTGTTTAATCAGTGTATATAAAGCACACTTTTGTATGAAATATTTACTAATAAAATGGTCTGTTATTCTCAATTTACCCATTATAAATGTAAATTATACTTGTTACATGTATTTTATTTGGAGCATAGGCATTTACCCAATTAGAAGTCCGAGTGAAATTGTCGAGCAAACATAAAATTAACACAATTTAAACAATTAATGATGACCCCAGCTTAAAAGAGGTCGTTTGGATCGCCCAAGACCTTCCATTTTCGTACGCATTTTACTTTTTATACAAAGACCTTAAAAAGGGAAGTAATGTTTTCATTATATACTGAAGCTTACATACAAATGCGTTTTAAACAGCCTCATTTAGTCGACTATTAATGTATATAAAATCCTTTTTATCTACTATATTTTAGATCTGTTTTTTCAATGTATTAATATTTTTGTTTGTGCTAAGTTAGGACCGAATGGCTAGCTTCCATCCTGGATGATTTACATAGCTTTATCGATCCCGATGAATTGTCATAAACCTTTTAAATTTATCTATAAAGATTCAGAGTGACACTGCATTTGACATAAATCCGAAAACTGACCTTTACGCGCCATCAGTTGAGGGAAGTTCAGCAATTGAAAAATTGATTTCAGTTTATGCTTACATTACTTTTTTTAACATTATATACATCCTGTGTCACGGGAGACTTTGCAAACATACATGACAGTAAGGCTTAGAACAACAATTTGTGGTGATACAAAGTGTTATCCCATGTGGGGTTTGAACCCACGACACTAGGTGGTGGCGTGGCGACCACGCAACCTCGATTACATCTCATATGCCCGTAGCGTAATAACTTTCCCCTGTTTTTGTAACATTCTTCACTGATTCTCCTCTTGAAATACTATATTTCTAATATATTTATTCACCTTCCAAACCTTCCCTGGCCTACAACAAATATTTTAAAACCAAAATCAGCTAAATCGGCTGAGCCGTTCTCGAGTTTTAGCGAGACTAACGGACAGCAATTCATTTATATACATATATATAAAATAATATATAGATACTCTAAATACGTTTAAATGACCTATATCAAGATCGCGTAAACTATATATCTATAATATATAAATACAGAACAGAGTAATCTCAAGTATGAAGTCACTCCAAACAGTATGGCAGGCCACACGCGAAGCCTAAGTCCAGATGTCGTCAGCTGCGATAACTACACGCGGGTTTCACTTGACAAAGCGTGACTGACGGCTGAAGTACGTGGCTTTTATGTAACCATGGCACTTTATCTGTGAGCGAATTTACAGGCTTACAACGTCATATGTTAAGTTTTAAGATTTATTTTTACCCGACTGTGGAGAACAGGGTTATAGTTTTGCGACATAAGTTTGATGAAATCACTCACTGATAAACTAAACTCCTCCAACATGTAGTATATGCATATTAAATATTAAAAACTAGTTGACCCAGCAAACTTCGTACCGCTATATTTTTTATAGTAAATATTTTTAAAATTCTGAAAATCTTGCTTTAGTAATTGGACCTACTTATGCAACAAGGAACCAATCCATACACATGCAAAATCAAAGATTATTCTTATCTACTTATAAATAGGGTTCTTATTTAGATTTTGACATGTTAGTGGATTGGTTCCTTGTTGCATAAGTAGGTCCAATTATGCCCGCCTTAGCTTCCCACAGGTAGTATACAGTTGCGAAAAAACATTTTCCGGTTATCTTTTAATTTTCTTGTATACAAACCTTGTCCTAACAATAACAAACACATAAAAAAGGAATTATCCAATTTGGTGTAGTCGATCGGAAGCTATGCGAGTACATAAATATATGTTATTTATTTTTATTTATATAGATTCGAAAGTTATTCTGTCTGTTTCTAACGCTTTCAAAGGCTAAACCGCATTTAAATGAGACATAGAGATACTTCGATTCCTGAGGAAGGACATTGGCTACTTTTCATCGCGATAACCGATACAATACCTAGTACCGATACAATACTAGCTGACCTGACAAACGTTGCATTGCGATAAAAAGGAATATATATTTTAGGGATGGGTCAATAAAAATCGCGATGGAAAAATAGGGGTTGATCGTAGAGGGTTGAAAATTCAGGGTTGTATCAATAAAAAAATGAAAAAATAAAAATTTACCAAAAAATAAAATAAAAAATAGGGGTGGACTACCCTTAACATTTAGGGGGATGAAAAATAGACGTTGACCTATTCTCAGGCTATACCTAAAATGCTCACAAAATTGCATGAAAATAGGTCCTGCCGTTTTGGAGGAGTATGGTAACTAACATTGTGACACGAGAATTTTATATATAAGATGTGTGTACTTAGTTAATATTATGATACCAACTGACAGCTGAGAGCTTATTTATTAGTTATATGACGTAACGGATCTTGTTGATAGTTGTGGTCACGTGATAAAAGTAATTTTTATAAACACAAGCTATTGCCAGAAGCTTCGCTTGCGTGACTCTTTCTTATTTCGTAGAATCACGAAATAGGAAACAGTTAATGGATAATCACTTCATAATCAGTTTCAAAATGAGATAATTCCATAGAACTGTTCATTCTTTATTGAAACTTCAAGAATAAAATATATTAGACTAGCTTTTGCTTGCTTATCCGGACATGATTTTATTTTTTTATATATCAACCGATTGAAATAAAACAAACATTAAATTTTAAGTGAAGTTTGCTTCAGTACATAATAGTAAACAGCAAACTAATTCTATTAAGCCACTTCGCGCGAACCAACACACCGATAATCTTCTTCCTAGCCTTTATTATTCCCTAGATTATTTGAGGTCGGCCAGGTCAACTGATTTCACATAAATATCAGTTTATCCACGGAGCGACTGGCATCGGACCTCCGCAACCCTGAGGGTGGACTGAACTCGATGTTTGAACTAGTTGTCAGTATATTTGAGGGCCCTGACTTCCCAATAACGAATGCCATTGATGTTCATGACAACCGGGACTGACAACTTAACATACTCTCCGAGGCACCAACACACCGATAAACAGACAAAATTTTTAAAAACGTTTGTTTTGAGTTTTTTATAGAAAGATTTTCCGTAATATTTTGCTGTACAGACATCGGCCTCTTACAATTTTTATTATATATATATGTATATTACAAGCTATAGTCTTAAGCTACATTGTCCTACGTTTACCTACATTTGTGATGAGCATAAATTTTCGTCATATAAAAAGTGCATTCGCATTTTGTCTACAATGAAAATGATTTTCCAATAAACAAATTGTAAATAACTAAAAAAACTTTTGCAACAACATAATTAATTTGAACGACACTCAAATTATCGTGGAAGTAATAATAAAATAAGTCAATACGTCTCTCAGAGACCCTCAGAGAGGTTTCAAATGAATTTTACAAAATTTAATCTATTTTTGAAGCTTACTCCTTTTATAATAACGAATCTCGAACAGGATTTTATTCGAAGCGTTAATAATATTTGTAGAAATCTAAAGACTTGCATGTTATTATCTACTAGACCTTTTTTGTTATATTGGGGACAAACATACAGGCAGATCAGATCACTCAAAGGTAGTGATGACATTTATTCAAATGAATAAAATTGGAGTGTCTGTTTGTAATATTAAAATAACCGCTTTTTTCTTAATGCATTTTTTTTTGTCTTTTCGTCTGTCTGTTTGTTCCAGCTAATCTCAGGAACGGCTGGACCGATTTTGATGAGACTTTCACTGGTAGATAGCTGATGATACAAGGAGTATCCTAGACTACTTACTACTACTTTTTTTAGGCTACTTTCGCCCTGCGGCTTCCATTTGCGGGGTTCAGCTAATTGCTAAATGAAATATTGTATTTGTTTTAGTAGAGCGACTTCGGAAGTGTAATCATATGAGTAGATACACTTTACTTACTCGTGTGGTGTAACATTTGGTACAATAATATTACCATCCCTGTTACAGCAAGATGTCACATAAATTCTATATACAGTAAAAGCAATTATCGATGCAAATAACAAAACAACAAGTCATAAATGTCAACTAAAACAATATACGTACCAATTAAAAGTTAACTAAAGTATATTATTTGCATAATCCATTCACAAACTAGATATTTCCAACTTCAGAAACAGTAGAACTCTGTCAATGAACCTTATTACAATAGAGGAAAGCTGAGAATTCAATGATTGTCAATAGGCACATAAGAAGAGAAATGTTTGTAAGAACATACGGGTACAAAAGTGCTTATGAAGCCCTAACGAGTAGTGTACATGTGAGATGATACGGGCGCCCTCTATACGGAACAATGCTTTCATTATTCAAACTAGTCAAGTTCAAGAATGTGCCTTATCAAAAAAGTTATAAGCCTCGAAGTTGAATAACTCTAATACAAAACAAAGGCGAGAGTTTAACAAAGAAAATCAACAGATGGCACTGTGATAAAGATGGGCACATTTTGAATAAGTGTTCATTATAAAATAAAAGGTCACGGATTTGGATGTGTTATTTTTTTTTTGAAAGGGTCTGCGGGTTCCCTTCCCTGGCCTCGGCGAGGAAATGTTGGGATTAAGTTGAAAAATATTCTGATTAAAATATAGGTGTGTTTACTTCGCACCGCGTTAATTAAAATGAAAAATACCAGGCATTATTCGCTAGTAGACATGCATTAATAGCGCCTCTACAAACATGATTGTTAATTACATTAGTTGCAAAATTATACTTTCAAATTGAGTAAACTGTAGTGTTAATAATTAAGTTACAAGAATCATAATCATGACGAGTTTCAAACATATATACTCATATTCAACTATAATACAGTTTGACAATTCTCCTTGACCCTTATTTATGTAAGTCTTGAAGAACATGTTACAATTACACGGCGTAATCTTGAGGGTATCATATTACTCTGAAGTATTTATATCTATACTAATATTATAAAACTGACGAGTTTGTTTGTTTGAACGCGCTAATCTCAGGAACCGCTGGTCCGATTTGAAAAATTATTTCAGTGTTGGATAGTCCATTTATCGAGGAAGGCTTAACGCTATATATCCTCACGCTAATTCTAATAGGAACGGAGTACTAATGAAGAATGCTCCAAAAACGGGCGAAAGTTTTCACGCTAAAGGCAATAGAAGACGCAAACAAGGTTGTGTTGATCAGCCAGTTTTTAATATTCCGTTTAAATTAATGTTCGGAATAAATAAATGGCATTAGCATTTAGTTTATATTATTTATATATTATACTAGCACAAAACCTTGCAGAACACATTCAAATCCTTTCAGTTTCTTATTAAACAATCTGAAAATTGTAAAAGAAAAACTGTATTCTCTCGCAGCAGTACATAATTCAACCGAAACCATTCCAGGAGCTTAACTCGAGCCCGTCAAATATGCAACATGTGGTATATATACCAGCCATAAATAAGATCGACCAGGAAAACGTAAGAAACAAAATAACGGCGAATAATATAAAAAGGCCCAGGTTTTATGTGAATGCCCACATTAATAATTCATTCGTAATCCCCCAAAGTTTGTGGTAGGATCTAAAATGTATTTTACGACACAATCGAGCTGTTTTATACACTGGGTACAGGGGCGAACTGAGGTGCTAACTCGCCAATTGCCACTGTTCGATAACATTTTGTTGTTCGTGTAATGTGACTTCCCGTTTTATAGGCGCGGTTAATGGAAAATATGCTCTTTATGTTAACAAGTCACACGGCACACTAGGTATGGGGTTTGTTTCTGAACTGTTTCTGCAATATTCAAGCAGAAATAACTGTAAGTAGATTTAAACGAGCGAGGCGTGGTGTTAGTTGTTCGAGAGTTAATTCTGAATTTAGTACATACTAGCTGAACTCCGCGGTGCTACCCGCGGTACGACATAAACCGTGGGTAACGCCGCGAGGAGTAGTTAGTATCTTTAAAATTGTAGCATTTGTGTTATTCTTATGTATAAACTATATTACTGCAAAGTTTCATCAAAATCCATTAAGTAGTTTTTGCGTGAAAGAGTAACAAACATTCATCCATCCATACTTACAAACCTTCTCGTTTATGGTATCAGTAGGATGTTCCAAAGTCTTTTTATCTTTAAAGTAATAATTTATATACATCTATATAAATTATTACTTTAAAGTTACTTTGGTTAAATATATATATTTAATTATGTTACACAAAAAAACCCGTTAGATAATTGTGCTTAAAAGTACAACTTATTTAGGGTTCTATTTTTGAAAACAAACAAGAAAATAACGATAAAAGTGATAATGCCTTATCGAATATAACCCTCCTAGTTACTTTCGCGTGTTCTAGTGGGTACCTTTAGAAAATCATGGGTAACCTTTATTTTTTTAGTGAGGTTGAGGCTTATCATCAAATAGGACGTTTGCTTTGTCGACCAGTTTAATAAACTTTCTGAGTTGCATTTCTTAAACCACGTTGGACTAATACGCTTAAATGAAATTTGAGTCACGGCAGAGTAGATAAAACTCAGTTTTTGCTGCAAACATACTGCAGCTTTTGGGTAGCGGAACTTTTGGGGTTTAGAATTTCTTAATGGTTTTGAGAAACGATGTAGATAAAAAATATATCTATATGGATATAAGAAACCGAAAGGAGCAGGTAGCAATGTCGGGGATAAATTCTCAGATGTCGAACCCAATGCTAATTCTGGTGCAGCCTCGTAAACCAAAAAGACCTTATTTTTTGTTATAAAATCACCGAAAAGGCACGTTGGATGATAATTTTCAAAATTATGGTAAATTTTACCGCAGTACTATATATAAGAAATACTTTTTTCAAAGTTATAAACCCCGTAAAACCGCAATCTCGCTTTTCTGGTTCGCGTTCGTAACTTAATAATAAAATTCCAAAAAGATTGTAACTCGTGAGTCAAAAATATTCTCTTCTTTTTTTCTTTCGATAGATTGCAGAATGGAATCGAACAGGATAGAGGTTCTCTTCTGCTCTATCTATATCTATATAGCTTTATGTGCAAGAGCGCAGTTCATAAAACACTGGTACACTGACTGCCTCGGTGGCGTAGTGGTAGCGTATGCGACTGCTAAGCTTGAGGTCTCGGGTTCGATTCCCGGGTCGGACCAAATGTTTGTGTGATCTGCAAATATTTGTTTCGGAGTTTGGGTGTGTTCTATGTATAATATGTACGTATTTACAAAAAATATATATTACACAAGCTCTGCTTAGCTTGGGACTAGATGGCGTTGTGTGTTAGATGTCCGGAATATTTAGATTAAGTGTCAAAACACTAATAAAATTCAGGAAATAAATATATAACCTATAACACATTCTGCCAAAAACATACACAGGCTCCATGGACTTTACGTAATTTAAAAAAAAGGTTTACTACCAAAGGATGTTTAGTTTTAGTTGAACACATAAGCATAACACTGAGGGCCACCAGAGGCCGTAACAAAAATACGCCTCAATAGTTCATCACAAAAAAACGCAACATGTTACAGCGACAACTAACAGAGAACGCATAAAAATAACTCATCCTAGGTTTTTATGATTTTGGGAGACAGATTACAAACTCGGGGCTAAAGTAAACAGCGCCAGTGGAATTTTTTCATCAAAATTTGACTTACACCATCTGTTTCCGCGGTAATCTCGACTAGGGCAAATATTTGAGCCGTCTCTCTGGCGAAGGTTCATAATTAAGGTGCCAACACACTATGTATAGGGCGAAATTGACTCGTGTGCTTTATTGAATACATGTGGGCTTATATTCATTCTATCTAGCAATTTTTTAGAGTAATTTTATGGACAAGTATAATAATTGTTATTATTTGTTTGTGGACAAGCCATTCTGAATTTTGGATACCATTTCACTCAACAGCGAAACAAGTTTGTAAAGCAATAGTTATAGACGCGTCAATTCAAATGATAGTCCTTTAATGCTTAGTTGAGTATATGTCTACATAGTGTAGTATACCCACAGGATGTGGTTAGGGGTTGCTTCCGAAAATCAACTGTCAAGACTTATTAACGTAACTCATATTCTTTATACTATTAAGTAGTTGTACAAGCCAAAGATTTGTGATGAAATTCGAATAAACTGCGATGTCATAACCAGACATATAAGCACCTGTATTTTTTATAATATGCCCCTATTGATGATATAAAGAGATGTACATAATGTATTGCGTTCACAAGTGTGTGTGCGTATCGCTTCAGTAGACTCACACCCCTAATCCCGGTTTATGTTACCCGCAGGTCATTGGGAAATCTCATTATCGTGTCTTTCTTTGTGTCATCAGGAATGCAATTTGTGAATTCTGAATTGGTTATGTTTTCGGTTATCTGTTTATTTATGGGGTAAATAGGATGGTAGGTGGCTTCTAGACATTATTTCATATTAATTTTTATATGTGAAGGGACCTTTTGAAAATTAAAATCTTAAATATTTTCCCAATGTTAAGTACTACTTCGGTAGTACTGTAAATAGGTTCAAATTTTTGTCGAACCGTTGTAAGTAAAATAGAGGGTTTATGAAGCTAATGTATTATATTTCTATTGTAACTCTAAATGCCGAACCTAATTCCATCATTTAAGTTGCCATTTTGAATTATTTAATATCATTACGTAACAAAAAACAGCATCTTGAATTATTAAATGTGAAAAAAGAACAGTAACTATATTTCCGTATTTCGTTTAATTTAAATATGTACTAGAATATATAAATAGTAAAAAAATATGTACAACGCACTCGGAATGTAACAAAACTATTAAAATCGTTGCAAATTATCATAATTTTTGTGTCATTTTGCAACGAATTTATCACTATCACAAAAACTTAAAAATATTATACCAGAATTATCTGCCACAAATTCATCAACCACATTCGAACTTTTGAAATTACCTGAAAAGAAAAATAAATCGTTATTCAATGAAATTTATACAGAAATAATATGAATTTTCGTTCACGCTTCTCAGAGTGAATTTCGGAGAAATATAAACCAGATTCCGCAAATCAAGAGCATTTGTTACTAAATTGTTCACAATTATAGGATTAAACTTTGACAAAATACAATTATTGTGAAATTTCAACCTATAAATGCATAGAAATGATAACCAACGACGTGACGACTACATAAGGATTTAGTTATGTACCTCTGGCAATTTTGGGGGATTTAAAAATATATTTCAACATATGCATTAACACTTCCTGAAGTATTAAATTCTGATAAAAGGCGAGTTATAAGTTTATTATCTAAAGCCAATTCGGACAAACAGAAATTAAGAGTACATTCTACTCGCTATAATGTTATGTGAAATAAAAGAGAGAAAAAAACATTCGAACTGTCATACAATCTGAAGTTATAAAGCTGGGATCACCGATACTTCTATAAAAACAATAGGTAGTATCTAAATCTCTTTCAAAATAAGTTACACATTTCAACAAATTGCGTTCTTCAAAACGTCAGTTCTAAACCTAGGACACATCGCATTGAACATCAGCTTTACTCATTCCCCAGTCAGCGGATAATGCTCCCATGCGATGAAGAAGCTTACATTTACGTAATCCCACCAGAGTTGGACTTTAGACTCGGCTCAGTCTAAAATGCCGTCGAGAAAAGACAACAAAAATGTATCTTAAATCTTATAACTTGAGCTACAATTTCATTTAAAGTTTTGATGCAAGATATTGTCACCACCGCTTCGGCATAAATGGGCCGGCTCGACCGGAGTGATACCACGGCCTCACAGAAAACCGGTGTGAAATAGCGCTTGCGCTGTGTTTCACCGAGTGAGTGAGGATACCGGACCTTTTCTTGGAAAAGAGGTTAAAGGTTGTTGATGATTTAAGCTTAATATCAGCTATTAAATAATAATAAAAATAAGAAACAAAAGAATCATGGCATGGGGACATTATCCGTTAACTGGGGAATGTGAAGAGCTGATGTTAAATGCGGTGTGTCTTAGGTTTAGAACTGACAATTTGAAGAATGCAATTTGTTTAAAAGATGTATCTTGTTTTGAAAGAGATTTTTATATCAGCTACTAGTAAATAATTACTATGAATTAAAATTGCATAGGATTTAACAAGCAGCGGACAAAATGTACTTTCAGGCAAGGTGAAGAACATTACATTGAATCACCGAAGCAGACATCTTTTGAAGCGGCGGAAAGCTTCGCGCCGAGGTTGTAAAACGAGCTATGTTTGTTTGTTAACAAAGTTTTGTTGAAAAATCACGTTCCTAACCATCATCCAACCGCCTTTATATAACTAAACCTTTTCAGTTTAAAGTGAAAATCCTTTAACTTTAGAATTTATGACGCGATGTTATTCATTTTGCTTTATATAAATTTATATTTTTGTTAGTCTACGCCGGGTTTACTTTTTATTAGAAAATATTAAGTTTTTCTAAATTATATCTAAGCTGTAGTTTTCTATTTATACAAAAATGCCTATACCTATATGTATTGTATCTTAAGTTGTCATTCAATCGTAAATGCTGCATTTATGAAGTCCGCGCAATATTGACATCTTTTAATAAAACAGGATAATTTACGTAAAATAATCAAGTATATACGAAATTAAATGTTATCAACTTGTACCTACAGAAAAAGCTCATTTTAGCATATAATTTTGTTTCCATTTTTTTTTGACAGGCGTTTGAAAGTGTTGCCAATTTTTAACAACACATTTTCCGCCTTATTTTGTCACATAAAATTCATAGAAGTGACATCGAGCTATGATCAATTTTCTTGCAGATATTTTTAAAGAATCATTTACATTCCAACTATGAGAAAAACCAAAGCCTCATAAATAACATAACGTAAGATAAAACAACTTCTGAAGTATCCTGAAGTGACTCCTGTATCACAAAAAACACTTATTTTTTTGTAGACTCTCGTATAAAATAAGTTAACGATACTGTAGTTCTTTTTGATAATTTGAAACCTCCTCATGTGGAATGGAAGTGTTAAACAGATATACACTGCCTCGGTGGCGTAGTGGTACGCGTATGCGACTGCTAAGCTTGAGGTCTCGGGTTCAAATCCTGGGTCGGACCAAATGCTTGTGGAATCTACAAATATTTGTTTCGGAGTTTGGGTGTTTTCTATGTATAATATGTATGTATTTACAAAAAAAGTATACATAAGTATTTATATCAGTTGTCTAGTACCCATAACACAAGCACTGCTTAGCTTGGGACTAGATGGCGTTGTGTGTTAGATGTCCGAAATATTTATTTATTTTATTTATTTATTATATAACATGCATTCGAGAACATCAACAACAGCAACGGCTATAATCTTCGTAGATATTTTCGATTTCGTAATATAAATATTGTAAGAATAATATTGAAAGACGCGACGCTATGCAAAATTGAAACTGCATTTCAATTTCTTTAGTAAGTATTTCTTTAGCTAGACTATTCAATTTCGTTGTGATTCAGGTCTTGATTCTTTAGTTTTCGTGACAATGCCTACATTAATGCGTTGTTACAAAACTTACTTAAAAAAATCCTTTTTAAAAAGTCTAGCTTTCGATTTGATTTTTATATAAAACTGTTTTCTGAAAGCGTGAGCGATAACTACATCTAAGTACGTTCTTGAGTTTTTTTTTTGTGATCTGACATTAAATATCTCGATACTTTCTACGGAGAGCCAATTCAGGGTTGCCAATTTATTTTATACTGACAAGTCAAACTTAATGCAAATTCGGTGTGGACAGTTGACAAATAAATGTTTAAAAATGGTAAAAATTGTAGGAATACACAGTTTTGTATATATTTATTATGACCTTAATCCATACATTCACATACATATAACAGTAATTCATAGTAAAATAAACATAGTACCTAATTTTACAAACTAATTCAAATAACTAGCAAATGCATGATTTTACTAGCTTTTTCCCGTGGCTCCGCCCGAGTGTATGTCGGTTATCGCAGTAAAGAGTAACCTATGTCCTTCCTTAACAATAAATAAATAATTTATACACTTTTTTCGTACATCTAACATACAACGCCATCTAGTCCCAAGCTTAACAGAGCTTGTGTTATGGGTTTTATTAGACAACTGATAATAAAAAAAAACTTATTTTGTAAATACATACATATTATACATAGAAAACACCCAAACTCCGAGACAAGTATTTGCAGATCATACAAACATGTGGTCCGACCCTGGAATCGAACCCGAGACCTCAAGCAGTCGTACGCCACCGAGATGGATCCTTTCATAAAAATCGTTGTAGCGGTTTAGACGCGAAAGCTTAACAGACAGACAGAGTTCCTCTAGAGTTTATAATTTTAGTATGAATTTTACCGTCTGGCATCCCTGAGCATTTGTATACCTAACTCCAAATATAAGGTTATCTACAAAAGAAACTAAAGTACATTTCCAAGGCATCCCAAAATTCTTATCAGAACTATTTATAGATAGTGTTCGTCGCTACAAGAGTCGTGAGCCTGCAATGGTATCGGATTAACAAAAGGTTTCTTAACTACAGGTCTAGAAAGTTCTTTGCGACTTTATTCCATTCCAGTTGTATTTTTTTTAACTCTCAGCTAGTCCTTGAAAGGATTACGATCAATTTGTCTTTATTGACATCTGGAAGGAAAATAAATGGACTTGGTCTCGGCCGGCATAGTCTTTTGGAATAGAAATTTAAAAGGTTTTTTACAATACCAAATTTTGCTCGCCATGTCGGTTATCGCTGTAAAGAGCAACCTGTGTCCTTAGACAAAAACCAAAGTATCTTTATGCTAAATTTCATTAAAATCGATGAAGTGCTTTAGCCCCGAAAGCGTAAAGACAGTCAGTTACATTGGAATTTATAGTATTGGTTTGGGTTCTACATATTTAGACTTTATCCTTTATCCACGAAGACGTAAAAAGAGGTTTATAAATACCACTTCCTCAAATGGGACAAGCTTATTGACTACACCCGGTGACTTATTACTTTAAAAATATTGATATATATCTAAATACATGTATATAAAAACTACAATCAGACACAGAAGAAATGATCATAGAATATTTGTACTAATTAGTATTACAACCCATGACCTATCGCTAACCATCAGACGCTAAAAACACTGTGAACTAAAAGTTCTCAAAATTTCAGCCAATTTGAATAACATACACAGATATCATTTTGACTCAAAATGGCCGTACATTCAAATGTGCCGTTGCAGAATGAGTTCACATTGTCTATAAATAACTAACACAATTCCACATGTAACTATGACAGTTCTGACAATTGTGATGCGTTGCTTTTTGTGTCAAACTATGATTAAAAAATGACATTTAAAAAAACGTGTGCCATAAAGGTTCTAACTTTCAATAATTTGAAAATGGAACAATATTTGACAGATTGAATTTGGAATACGAAGAGATTTGTCAAGAAAGAAAAAACAAAAGGCAAATGTTGTTATTGAGCCGAAAAGCAGTCCTATGGTTGTACAAGCCAGGCCACACGTGGTGTAACACACGGCGAGCTCCAGAAATACACAGTGTAAACACACCAATATGTTCACAAGTAAACCGAACACTTGGCCGGACTATAAATAGATAAATAAATACACTAAACGCGGTCCGTTTGTGCTGCCACTGGAGTGGTGAAGTACATTTTTTCTGATCTCTTTACGACCTTTCGTATAACGTTCTTGTTATAATAAATGATTGCTTAAAAATAAATCAAAAAAATATTAAAACAAGTTCTTTAATTATATTAAGTATTTATTGGATTGCTTCTGAAAATGATCTACACGATACTAGTTTAAAGGGATGTCACAGATTAAACTGCACGGTTGATCTAGTGGTTTAAGCGACCGCCATGCCGCTTTCTACTGCGCCAAGTGTTGTGGGTTCAGATTCCACATGAGACAATACTTTGTGTGCTCCACAAATTGTTGCTCCAAGTCTGGGCGTTCTTTGTGTTCGTTTCATGTAAGTTTGTAAAGTCCTTCGCAACACACATATACACAGAATGTATACGCCTAATGCTTAATATATATATATATATATCTGTTATAGAAAACTAATAGGCTGTATTGTCATTTAAAAACATTTTTCAACGTGTAATATTTAAAATAAGTTATAAACTACATTGTAAAACTTTCCTTTACTTAAACATAATAAAAATGTTGGTCCCGTACCAAATTATATGAAAATTCCATAAAAAATAAGCATTCTAACTCAAACACGCACGGTCACTAACTTTTGTAAGTATTAGTATTAAAACTAGACAGCTAAATCTTTAAGATACCTTTTGTCCAAAAGATAAAAAAAGGACTTTAATACAGAAATTCTTACAAGCAATAGAGTTTGAATTCGAGTATTTTTACTATTCCTAATTTAAATAGAAGAATTTAACTCCTGCAAGATGCCAATGCTTACACGGTCGCTGACTTTGACAGCGGTCACAGTGACGTCTGTCCCGACAGACTGCAGACCCAAATCACTAGATAACATAGACGTAGGTATTGTTTTTGACTCGGACCTCTAGTCGCCTCCGGACGACAGACTTCGGTAAAATATAATTCAAGTCAAAAGTTACACGACCGATGAGAATAAATGTGTCTCATGTAAGTTAATAAGAAGTAAATCTAAATTCAAATACAGAACTACGGTACTAGTTTGGTATAAAAACTTTTTTGACGATGTACATACCTACCTGTTATTTAATTTAATAACATTTGAATTTAGAATACCTACTTTGTTTTAAAAAAAAATAGAATTTATATTAAAGAAAACAGGCTTTTAAACGACTAAATGATAAATTAAAAATTAATGTTATTGTATTTCTAAATTTATTAAATATTATTTTTACAAAGCTTGGTGGCTAATAAATGTCGTTATTTATCTAAATACAAAGTAGGTACATACAGAAATATACTTATGCTATTTCTACATATGTTTAATATGACCTACTAAGTGGTCATTTATTAAAAACAAGTTTAAAAATATATTTATATTTTAATTTATTAAGTTATACTTAAAACAGAGGACATAATATTTTATTGATCAGTAAAAGAGCACAATAAATGTCGCTTATTCTTATACGTAACACTTTAAAAACTTGCATCACAAAAAGTCAAAGTAACCAGAACCATAGCTAGATAACCTCGGAGGCAATGCTCCTTATATAAAAAAAAACAAACCGTGCCCACAGACCTTTGTTGTGGTGGTCAGTGCTTCTTGCAAAACAAAAATAAGACAAAACGAACGGGACAGAACAGGTCGGGACTCGGCGAGACCAGTTCGACGACTTTTGACCACTTTTCTGGTTCTACATCCCGGCAAACTACACTTAAGACTGCTTAACGTTCATGAACCTTAGCTTGTAAGTTATATGGTTGAAATTCAAACAAACGTATAAAATAGTATGTTCTTTATTTTTGTGGACCTATGATTTAAGAGCATTTCGATTTCTTTAGGAATTTTTGTGGTTATAATTACGACTATGTTTTGGAGTGATGCAAGTTTAGTCGATAGTGTTATTCTGTGTGTGACCACAAACAACATAAATATTGCATAACTAAGCTTACGTTTTGTGTCGAAAGTAGCAACTTCATATAATATCTACCTCTTTTTGTGTTAAATTAAAAAGTAGATTAGACCTGTGACTATACTAATATGTTATACATATATACTGGCAATTTCGTCTGCGCGTCAAAAGGAATAATCTAATAAATAAAATTGGAGTGTCTGTTTGTAATATTAAAACAACCGCTTTTTTACTAAATGCATATGTAATACACGGAACATATGCCAAAATAACGTTTTTTTAAATTATTGACTGTCTGTTTGTGCCGGGTAATCTCTGGAACGGCTGGACCGATTTTGACGGGACTTTCACTGTCAGATAGATGATGATATAAGGAGTAACTTAAGCTATATAGATATGGAGTTTTTCAGACTAGCTTCGCTCCGCGGTGTTCAAGTATTTTTATATGATTTTATCATTAATGGAGTAGTAGGTCTCAGTAGCATGATTTTATATAGCCTTCTTCTAGTCTTCTTTGTTAAATGGGTTATCTGAACTATAAGGAGTTTTCAACTCTAAGCAATAGTTCTCGAGATTACAGAGTTAAATCAAACAGACAAACTTTCCGGAATGACGTCAATAAGTTTAGAATGCATTTATTGTATATTTTAATTAGCTATGAATAGGTCAACATACCCAACGACTTTAACACAACATATTAATACCTGTACTTAAAGCTGAAGAGTTTGTTTATGTGTTTGTTTGAACGCGCTTATCTCAGGAACCGCTGGTCCGATTTGAAGAATTCTTTTAGTATTGGATAGACCATTTATCGAGGAAGGCTATAGCCTATATATCATAACGCTAATACTAATAGGAGCGGAGCGCCAATGAAGAATGTTTCAATAACGAGGGAAAAATTTCACGCTACGGGCAATAGAAGACCCAAACGAGGTTGCGTGGGTCAGATAGTTTTTTAATAAAATTTATTGCATATCATATTAGTTGTCGATATTTTACGTATTATAAATTATTATTACAAAGATTTTATCACCAATATGACATCTACGATCGAAGTTTTATGAGAGGTTGGCTGTTGACATCATCCAAGTGCGGATCTTAAACTGGGTTCAACTTTATAATTCCACTGCAATTTAGTTTATATATTTGTGTCTTCATCTTCATCGTTATCAACAGCTTTTAGCAGTCCACTGCTAGGCCCATATGGGCCTCTCGTGAGAAATAAGGGTTTGGCCTAATATACAACCAGCCTTATCCCAAGATTATTAGGGGTCAGCTACTAGTTCGACCTGTTTTACCTGAATATCAGTTTTTTTTAACAACCCTGAGGGTGAACTGAATTCGAAGGTGAGGGTGAAACTAGCGTCAGTATATTTGAGGACACTGACTTCTCAATAACGATTACCATAGATGTTCATTGCAACCGGGACCGACGACTTCACGTGCTCTCCAAGGCACGGGTGGCTAATACCGCCATCTTGCATACTCCGGGCCGGTTGATAAGAATTTCATTTACGAAAAACACAATACATACTTTGGCCCGACTCGGGAATCGAACCCTCTTGAGCGGCAGTTAGTTGCATAATCCTAACAATACTAACCACCAGATCAACGAAACAGCAATCTTATCTATTCTTATAAAAAATATATATTAATAGAGATATTCGCATTCAGCAAAATTCGAACCTTTGCTAGGCACTAGAAATTTCTGCTCGAATCAGAAAAGCCAGATTACGATAGTTTTCATTTCTTACACGTCACTTTTTGAAATTTAGACGTTATCTTTAATCGCAAAATAGAGACCTACGTGTAAGGGGATAAAGTCGTGAATGTATTTATATTTAAACTAGTATATCAAGTAAATTACTAATGCAAGCAGTAGGTTTATGAACTGAAAGTAACCATTACAGCGAAACAAGAAAAACTCACCGCTATAAATAAAGAGACATCAACCCGTGGTGCACTAACCAGACATTCTTTCAAGGCCAACAAAACAACTACAAAACATATGGTTGAAAAAAAAGGAACCAGAAACATGTATGCGCAGACCCAGTGTAACCTGACCCTCGCCAGCCAGCCAACTTCCTTTATTTCATATTTCAAAATAAGAACACTAAAGATCGAAAGAGGTCGTTGTATACTGGGTGAGTGATATTCATAGCTTTTATATATGGTCTCTCGTGTGGTTAATTTTAGTAGCGATGAGGTGTCTTAAGATGTTGGTGGAACAGTCACCCCAAGTAAAGGTTCCTTGTGGTCACTGACCATCGTCGAGAATAAAGTACCTGGACTTGTTCGTACGTACGACGTACGACGTCACTGCATGGTCTCAACTCGACTTGTTGGAATAGAATGAAAGTTGGCGCTATTTAAAAAAAAGATCTCAAAGAGACCTCATTATTGATCAAGAAATAACTATAGTTTCAATATTACACTCGGAGATCGAACTTTTACCGATAGTTTTAAAAGTTGGCACTATAAGCACTGCGCTATTCTTTTATATAAATAGCTATACACTATATTTTCCTTCTTTATAAACAGTTGCAACAATGAATACCTAGAGTTCGAGTAGGGAAAACTAAATTTAGTTCAGTAAGACAAATATGTTCATTGTCATTATTGTGCACACGCAATTCCTACATTTTCCAAAAGGTTAATATTCTTAGAACTTTATTATCTCGTAAACTGACTTGTTTGCCACATTAGTAGTAAAAGAAGAATTGTTGACATATTTTAGAGATGTTCTCGAAACCATTAAAGAATAACCTAAATGTCCTTTAAAAATCATATGATATCTATAGAATTTTATGTCTTATAGCAGGGGTGTAAAAATCGTGCTTTAGAAATAAAATCGGTTTCGAAATTGCGTTTCTAAATGCGAAATCATAGAATGTATATATATCTAACCATAATTTCAATTGACTTTGCTAGTCAACATCCAGAACATCAAAATTTTATTTGTGGATATCAAAATAACATCCAGAATTAAGAGATTTGTTGATTTCAAAATAATACTTATTTATCGCACTTACATTATGTACGAGGTCTAAAACACATCCTTCTTTAACATAAAATACACATAAATTTTGTTGGTTCTTTAGTTTCAAGTATTACCGGTTTTTTATCCGTCTTTAATTATATTAACTTAATTAGGGGCAGTTGACATAATTACTTGAGGGTACCAAACACTATTCTAAACATCTTAGTGATAACAAAAAAAATAATTTAACATCTCTGTGTAATCAAAACATAAGAATTAAGCCTCGGTGGCGCAGTGGTAGTATATGCGACTGCTGTGCATGAGGTCTCGGGTTCGATTCCCGGGTCGGACCAAATGTTTGTATGATCTACAAATATTTGTTTCGGCATTTCTGTGTTTTCTATGTATAATATGTATGTATTTACAAATATATTTATATACATATATGTATATATATCACTTGTCTAGTACCCATAATACAATGTCTGCTTAGTTTAGAACTAGATGGCGTTGTGTTAAATGTCCGAAATGTTCATTATTATTATTAAACACAAATTATATATTCATACTATAATTTGCGTGAAAAGTTTTTACTCATTAACCAAACCGTCATCTATCTAAAAACTAATTTGATCAAATATACATAACAGATATTTTTCATGTACCTATATAAAAAAACAGCACGTATTTAGAAGCTTTTAGGGTTAACATGCGACAGTAATCCACTCCACATAGGAGAGACTACTATGGCGCCTCAAGCGGATTTATGACCCAAGGAAATTAACTTGAAGGTGTCGCGCAGAGATTTATAATGAAGAAAACGAGGTATTTTTGAGGGTTGTTTAACAGAAATTCTAGGGCGTCAGTTGCGTGTGTAAGATTAATAATGTTATTCAGTAAATATCAAGTGGTACTTTGTACAAGCAAATTGGCAAACTAGTATAAGAAAGGACAGTTCGTAGGCAGAATTGCTATCTGCGGTTCGAGCAAAAACACCACCTAATTTAAAACATGAAGAGTTATCGAATGAACTCAAGAGAAATAAGTTTGCTGCTTTTTGTGTCCCCCATTTTTTGGGAGAGAGGAATTCAAGAACTAGAGTGGAGAATGATTATCATATTCTTAGGTCGTAAAGGTTGCCACCTTCAACATTATCAGAAGCACAAATCGAAGTGCAGTTAGCAATACTTAGTCAGGGAGAAACAGTTCAAAAATACAAGGGTAATTTTCCAATTGCTGGTCTCCCAATAGATTCTACTCCTGATAATTAATTTGTTTCTTTTTCTATGAATTCTGATATTCGTCTAGACTTTTATACTAGGTTAAGTTAATATTATATTCACGTTTGTAACACGTCTGCAACTTAGCTGTCATACAGAGGTATATTTTTTACTAAAAATACAAAATGGATTATTTTTTTCTATTATTAACCATCTATTTAGGTCAACTTTGTTAAGTTAACGATGAGTTTGGTAATTGAAATTATAAAACAGTCTATCAATTTCACAATAATAGTAAAAATAATGAGAACATAAGTTCTTAAAAACATTATAGAGCGCCTAATTTTGGCCATTTTTAAAGATATCTTAAAAAATCAGGTTATGTTTGGAATATGATATTTATAAACATTTCGAACATCTAACACACAAAAGCTATCTAGTCCCAAGCTAAGCAGAGCTTGTGTTATGGGTACTAGACAACTGATATACGAGTATATACATACATTTATACTTTTTTTTTGTAAATACATACATATTTTACATAGAAAACACCCAAACTCCGAAACAAATATTTGTAGATCACGCAAACATTTGGTCCGACCCAGGATTTGAACCCGAGACCTCAAGCACAGTAGTCGCATTCACTACCACTGCGCCACCGAGGCAGTCCTTACTTCGACCTTATCAGTAACCCTATTTATAGTCATATTTACTTATTTTATTAAAATAAGTTTTAGGCATGTATTATTCCACTTATATACAATTGATGTGTGTAACACACGGTACTTGTGAATGAAAAAAAAGTAAAACAAGTTATACTTTATGTAAAAAATTATTCAAGATAATAAAACTATGTATTATTAAAAATGAACCACACAATCGTCATCGCTATTTTCTTGTATAAAACATGTTTTTAATTACTAAAGGTATATGACCCGTAGTCACCTTGGGACAGATCAACACTCCGTCTATTACCTATGAACAATCATGCTTAAGTAAAATGTTTTTCTTAAATTTTATTACATAGTTTGAATAAAAATACTAAGCTACTTAATAATAATAATAACTGTACAAAATTTCATACGACTCGCATAATTAACCTAAAAAGGGTAACATTGTTTTTGCTTCACGTTTGAATATAAATATAGGTAGGTACGATTTATTCTGCCTCGGTAGCGCAGTGGTAGCTAATGCGACTGATGTGCTTGAGGTTTCGGGTTCAAATCCTGGGTCGGACCAAGTGTTTGTGTGATTTGTTTCGGAGTTTGGGTGTTTTCTATCTATAATATGTGTGTATTTACAAAAAAAAAGTATATATGTATATGGCAGTTGTCTAGTACCCATAACACAAGCTCTGCTTAGCTTGGGACTAAATGGCGTTGTGTGTCAGATGTCCGAAATATATATATATATATATATATTTTTTTTTTAATTTATTATTATATAATGTAGAAATGAAATATCCAGAATGTTATGTAATTTCTAATAGGAACCATTCGGAATGATGTCAAATATTAACCGAACAACTTTTCAACGAAACGGAAGCGTAAGACGCTTTCTTCGAAATCCCGGAACAAGAGATATGTGAATAAACTCAATAGGTAGGTACTTGTTGATATTTATGTCAATGGTTATCTACAAAATGTATATAATTAACATTTCTAGTGAAATATATAGCTTTTAATCTTATTAGTAATATAGTTTACCGACGTGGCGGTAAAATTCGAACGTTTTTGAATGTCTTATACTTAGACGGTGGTGACAAAATATTTGTATAAAATATCTCCAATTAATCATTAACGATTTAGTTTAGTATAAGGATTTGTATATTGTTCAACTAATATTACAAACAAACCTTAATTCTTTGCAAAAAAAACATGCTACGTCTTTCAAGTCGTTTATACAAATAGCAGAAGCAGGAAACATTAACAAAAAATTGTTTTGTCACATATTACATAATCTACGTATGCGTATGTCACTCAACTGGGCCTTAGGACAAGATATTGAGATTAATAGACATTAGAATTTTCTAAATTTCACAAGAACTATTACATTTCTGAATATATCGTTTGTTTGTTTGAATGCGCTAATCTCAGAAACCGCTGGTCCGACTTGAAAAATTCTTTCAGTGTTGGATAGTCCATTTATCGAGGAAGGCTATAGGCTATATATCATCGCGCTGAGACAAATAGGAGCGGAGCACCAATGAAGAATGTTTCAAAAACGGGGGAAAAATCACGCTATTGGCAATAGGAGACGCAAACGAGGTTGAGTGGGTCAGCTAGTAAAATTATAAAACACATTTTGGAGATATCCATTTGATATCCTTGTTAGTTGTAAGAACATAATCCTCGAAATGCGGCTTTAAACAACCTTTTAAACAAAACCCCTCCAAAAAACAATTAAGCATTCCCAACCCAACGTCGTTTAAGAGCCACAGAGGTACAAATTTGAATTTCAAAAACGCAAAGTTAAGCCTAGGGTATTGAATTTTAACATAATTTACATATACAAATGAGTCATCTGCGTTCGTTACGGTGTCTGGACCGGGCCTCTATCGAACACTCAAATAACACCATATACAGCAATTAATGCTGGTTTCATTCGAAGCTTCTTTGAATAATGACGAAGTAGACACGCAGTGAACGTCGAACCTCGAAAGTCGTCGGCGCGGATTGTCGGGAAGTTCGTTTAATATGCATAGTGAGTGATCTCTCAATGAAATAAAAAAAAAACACCAAAATGGTGAATTTAAATACACAACAGGATGATTCAATGGGCGGAAATGGTTATGTGGTACAATGGTTTTCTGGAAATGTGTGTGGAGGACGGAAGTGGGGCTTGGTCGTGTCCTAAACATGGATAAATTGAGTTTTTAAACTTGATTTTTAGCCAAACATTTCTTTAAGTTCGTCATAATGTAAGTATATATATTTTTTATAAAAAAAACTAGCCATTTTATCGTGGGAGAGCCACGCTTCGACATGCATGTGCCAGCTCGACCAGAGCGATATCACGGCCAGAAAACCTGTGTTTTAACGCTGAGGTTAACCAGTGAGGATACCGGAGGCCCAATCCCTATCCCAATTCCCCCCATTCTAGTGTAATATAATATTAACTTAAGCTGTTTTTCAAACGAGGCCTAATAATAAGAAATAAAACTGTACGGAAGGTTCCCGAAGAAGTGAAAATTTAGATTTATGCTTGTTCAAGGTAAAAGAAGCATACACGCTTTTAAGCAATAGTTAATGATCAACAAAAGACAACTCCAGCACTAGGATCAGCGTGAGCTTCAAAAATATTAAATTAATCGGACACAAAGGTCTAGATTCAAGACAACAATTTGTAGTTTACACAAAGTATGTGTGGGGCTCGAATCCACAACACTCATCGTATTAAGAGGCGGTCGTTTAAACCTTCCGTTTTCGTTACATTTATATATTGTATATAAATAGTAATTTCGATTAAAGATACGTCTTCGAAAGAATCTCTCCACATCCAGTGACAAATACCAGATAAAGAGAACACAGATAAAGGTCAAACCAACTCCTCCACATACTCAAGGGACCAGAATAAATTATATCGTAAGCCGGAAACATCGAAGCCAGCAAAACTAGCTCCAAAAATTCAAATCTCACAAACTAATTCTCACATTTAGTTATTATCACTTCGTCAGTGGTTTTTATAAGGTACATCATAATCAGATTAAGTACATGTGTGGCAACTACCGCCATAGAACAAGCCCGATTTACAGAATAATTTATTAGTCCTTATATAGTTTGATCTCTGTGACAGATGGCAACGAAACTGACGAAGTAACTTTCATCAAGCGATTGTTATTTGTATCGCCTTTATTTTCATTGTTTACGTGTCAGTTTTATAACAAACTAGCTGACCCACGCAACCTCGTTTACGTCTTCTAATTCCCGTAGCGTAATAACTTTCCCCCGTTTTTGTAACATTCTTCATTAATGCTCCGCTCGAAAAACATTTTTTTTATTTAATTCCGAGCATTTTTATATTTATTTACCTCTTAAACCTTCCCTGGACCACGACAAATATTTTAAAACCAAAATCAGCTAAATCGTCGAGCTGTTCTCGAGTTTTAGCGAGACTAACGAACAGCAATTCATTTATATATAGATATATATATATATATATAAGATAGATGAAGTGCTGTACATTATAAATATAAAAATACACTCAAAAAATGTACCTCTAGGTCCAAAATGATAGTAGTGACAACTGACTATGATCATTGTTTTACAAACAGCTTAAAATATTCCATTTAATTTATTACTACAGATTATTTTAATAACAGTATTATATAGTATACGTCGATAAGAGTGGTTTGCAATAAGGTCTATATCCAGAAGTAAATGTATGTACCTGAATATCAGACCTTTAAAAAGAGTGGCCGTGAGTTTGTGAGTTCTTTGCCAGTATTCTTCTCACACGCTAACTAAGAAATAACTTCCAGTTTCCAAAGCGCATAGAGCCTTCTATGCACTTTGGAAACTGGAAGTTATAGATGATGTTTTCACCTTATTTGAAAATCCAGTAGGTACATGCATTTTTAACTGGCAATTAATGATAATTGAAGCTATCAATTAAACGTTCATAAATATCCCTTAGTGTTTTAATTGAATAAATGATTTAGAATTTGAAGTAGACGATATTTAGTATAACATATCAATTGCTAAGACAATTCATGCCTTATGGTTAGTTTTTTGAGATTACAAACTTAGAAGGACTTATTTGTTTTATCAGTTATATTTTAAACTAGCTGACCCCCGCAACCTCGTTTGCGTCTTCTATTGCCCGTAGCGTAAAAATTTTCCCCCGTTTTTGAAACATTCTTCATTGGTGCTCCGCTCCTATTATATAAACGAAAAACGCAAATATCTTACGGAACCCTATTTTTTTCCAAAATAAAATATAGCCTATGTTACTCGTGGATAATGTAGCTTTCGAATGGTGAAAGAAATTTTAAATCGGTCCAGTACTTTTTGAGTTTATTCGTTACATACAAAAATACAAATCTTTCCTCTTTATAATATTAGTGTAGAAATACTGCGTTAAATCCTTTTCGTTGTTAACAAGCCCCTCCAATTTCCCTGTATCTTAATACAGGTGGATACAGATACACCTTTCTACTTCCAATTATCTTACCTATCGCTAAGCTTCAAAGAAACCACTGAATAATTTAAGAGGGTATTTAAAATCATTTTGTAAATTCTCGAGTTTCTCTTCAGGAACGCTTTAATATTAGATAGGGAAACGGATCGTTCTGAAAATACTGAGTATTTATTACAAATCTCTTCGTTTAGAAATGCTTATATTACCTGCCTTGTGTTTAGGTACGGTAAAAAAAAACATTTGTTTTTAAATTGAATGACAATTCAGAATAGGTTACTACCGAAAAACGCTATGTTTGTTTTTATATAAAAGACTAAAATTCACGATAGTTTAAATTATTATTGATTGAAAATATAAATAAATCAAAATTAGTGCATTTCTGTGTATGGATTGTATCTATACTGTAAAAACAAAACTTACATTGTTTTATTTTGATAGTTTGAACTAGTTTCGACGTAAAGCAATTTAAAAAAAATGATACAATCAGCATTTTTATAAATAGTAACTCGATGGATCCGGGTCTATGTTTAAAAGGGTTCCTATTTAAAACGAAAACTACAAAATTCATACCTCTCCTGCGTGATTAATAACAATAATAAATAATTTACCCGCCGTATTCCCGTGACAGGTTTAAAAAAAAGGATCATCACGTCACATCATTCCAGACCCCAAATCAGGTTCTATTCAATAGAATTTTCGACAAACCAAAGTACCAAAAGAGCTTTATTCCAAATGTCGTAAAGTTCATTTTATATATCTCAATTTGGAAGAAATCCTTTAATAATCTACTTTCTGTAAATGTAATAGGGTTTATATTTGTGTGGGGGAAGGGAGTGAAGGAATTTCAATATGGCGAGGGAAGAAAGGATGCGTTCGGGTTATAAAAAATACGGTTGAACGCACGTGGGCGGTCGCATTCTATAAGGTATTAGTTAGATACACATCTTCACGGTACACTCAATACCGAGTGGAATCCTTCGTATGAATCATGAATATATTTCTAGTTGAATGCTTGTAGTGTAAATAAGGCATTATTCTTTGTTTCCTTTGTGCACTTCCTACTGCGATATCGACTTTGTTGATTGAGACCAATGCGGGATGTAAAGAGCCATGGTATTTGAACTTCGAGGTTGTACTACTGTATACAATGCGGAATCGTATTAAAACGAAGCATATCTTTTTCTTTACTCATTAACAGTAATATGATGATAGTAGTAGAAGCAGATAATAAGAGACATCTTTAGAAATAATACAATCATCAGTTGAACAGTACAAGTTGTAGGTTATTTGAATGGATTGGGATATGGAGGGAGAAAGAAAAGTAAGAATGCTTGAATCTTTAGATTTCAATATATATTCTCATTGCCCCTATGTTTAAGTTCCTAGGGACTGAGAAGAAAGGTTGATGGAGTAGCCACCCATTACGTGACTGGAAGCAGAATGTGGACATTTCACACACTACAATATATGAATTAATGATACCAGAATTTATAATAATATATATTTTCTTCGGTTTTCTATGGTATAAGTACTGGTATTTTGACTGCCAGAGGATTGATGTCGCAATTTTCCACCATCTTTACACATGGTAAATAAATAGCCAACACTTTACCACTGATTGCGCCCCGTGACATAATTTTTTCATACACATGGCGACATCTAGCGAGAAACGGCTGAACTATTTTGTACTAACTAATCCTATATCGCGTCGTTAAAGTTTTTGTAGTTAAAAGGTTAAATCGATGCTTCTCCTTGGTCATAATATCAAATAATGAAAACATGTTTGTTTTAACGTTATTAATAGTTAACAGTATAAGTTTAACATGTTTTATATTCTTCTTACATTTATGTTGACCGTTTTAATAGATTTCCAAATTTTCAAGCGATAACTTTTAATAATTACGATAGCAAAACTTAAAATAAAAAAAAAAGTTTACAACACAGATGTCTTTCGAAAACCATAGACAAATAAAAATTATAATCCTTTAGAATACTAAAAATATCAGGTTATAAGTTCAAAGTATTAAGCAAGTATTTCAATTTTATTTTAATCTATCATCTACAACATTAGATTGGTATAGAGCTATGTGTAACTAACAGCAACAGTTTTTTAAACATTATTACAAATTGCAAGTTAGCCAAGAAGTCGCGGAATTGTTTCATACATATAATGTATTGTGTATTCATGTATTTCACAAGGGGTGAAGAGACAGGTAAAAGATTACAAACGCTGATATCATAACTAACGTTTACATCATCCATTGGTGTTTTAATAAAAAATAGAATATAACAATTAAAATGAATAATGCAATCTATATTAATATGAAATTTATTATTTATTGCATCGTATGCACTTGCACTTTATGTCATAACCTTGCGTATACTGTCGACTGATTGTTTTCACTCTATTATCAACTCAATGTGAATGTAATAAAGGTGATTTCTGTTTGTACATAAATTGAGCAATAGTTACTAAGATATATAATATATGAAATCTGAAACGCTGGTGGCATTATGATTCATATGTTATGATAATGGGAACTGCAGCTTATCTTTCATTTTATATTTAAATATATGTATAATAATTAATAAACTATGGCAGCTGTTGTAACATTGAAGAGCGATTAATTAAAAAAGTTAGCAAAATGTAATATTATATGCCTATATTATACTACTATATACATAAACTATGCATATGGTGCCTAGGTACAAATTTTTTTTTTTTATAGATACATTATGTTCTGGCGGTCTGAAAATGATCTTCATAAACGTTTAAAAGTACTTGTAAGCAATTCACTTATTGGGGCTAAGCTAGTGATATGTACAAGCTGACCCACACAACCTCGTTTGCGTCTTCTATTGCCCGTAGCGTGAAATTTTTTTCCCGATTTTGGAACATTCTTCATTGGTGTTCCGCTCCTATTAGTATTAGCGTGATGATAGTTCGATAAATGTACTATCCAACACTGATCCTGAGATTAGCGCGTTCAAACAAACAAATAAACTCTTCAGCTTTAGGTATAATATTAGTCTAGATATTACTAGCATTGCGCCTGCGCATATTCTGTTATCGCCGTAAAAAGTAACCAATGAAATGCCTCAATAATCAAAGTACATATACACTCTTTTGCAAAAAAAACGGGCACTTAAGCAAAGAACTATTTTATAGTTACTATTAGTTTGTTTGACAATTTTAGGTATTGTTATCCTCAGAATTTCATAAATTAATTAGGAAGGAATAGGTATCATCAGTTTTATCATAAAATTTTGATTAAATTATTGAGAAATAATGTTTAAGCTCAAAACACCAATATTGTACCTGCTTGCTAAATAAAAATGAAACGCGTTAATTTCTTTGTTTTTCTTGAATACATTAAAAGCAGATAAAAGTTTAGTATTGAGTGTGACCCCCTCTTGCTGAAATCACGGCTTGCATTCGTCTGGGCATGCTAGCGAGTATATCTTTTATGGTTTCTTGGGAATACGTTCCCACTCCGCGGTAATCACATTCTTTAGCTCTCTGATGGTCTGCGGAGCCGGCTGCACTGATCTCACTCGTCGCTTCAGAACGTCCCAGACATGCTCTATGGGATTGAGGTCCGGACTTCTAGCTGGCCAGTCCAAACGACGAATTCTGACTTCTAGCATATACGCTTCCACATCGCCAGACCGGTGGGCGCGAGCGTTGTCGTCCATAAAAAATGAGTTTTCGCCAAGAGCGGTTAAAGCGGGTTGTGCATAAGGAATTAGAACTTCCGTTATGTATCGGTATCCAGTCAGTGTACCGTTTTCGATGAAGACTAACTCCGTACGATCCATGGAATTTATTTCTGCCCAAAACATAACAGAGCCCCCTCCATAAGGTGTGATTTCTTCAAAACATGCCTCTGCAAAGCGTTCTCCTCGTCTACGTAGCACTCGCCGACGTCGGTCTTCACCATGCAGAGATATCCTGGCTTCATCGGAGAACAATATCCTATCCCAGTCTTCATGAGTCCATGACACACAATTTCGAGCGAAGCTAAGCCTGGCAACTCGATGTCCACGGAGTAATTTAGGGCTGCGTGCCGGGCGATGACTGTGAATATTAGCAGCGAGAAGCCTCCTCCTGACCGTCCATAGACTAATTTGCACATTTCTTACTTCTTCGAGGCTGTTCTTGAGGTTCACATAAGAAGATTTGCGATTTCTCAACGCTTGACTAACTAGAAAACGATCATCCCGTGGTTCGGTACATGTCTTTCTGCCAGAACCAGGCCTTCTCTTGACGGAACCGGTCTCTTGATAGCGCTGCCAGGTCCTTTGAACTGTCGACCAACTCACATTTAGCCTCTGAGCCACGAAGCATTGGCTGCAACCTTCTTCAAGCAGCGCAATAATTTTGCTCGCTTTTATCACTTTATCTACCATTTTCGAGATTGCTAAACAGCAATAACAATACTTTTAAATGTCAAGGACATCAGATAATTTAATAAAAATTGACAAAAAGTTAATTAGAGTCGATATTAACTATAAGGAATTCGCGCCACAAAATGTAGTTAAAAGTTGTTTTCTTTGAAAACCAGGCTCAGTCAAAAATTTGAATTTGGAATGTACTCTTATAAACATTATGGCACTTTTATAACTGGCCAGTAACATGTTCAAATGATTAAAACCTTTTTGGTATTTTATTTTTTTCAGCCAGGAAGAAAATCGAAACCGCCCGTTTTTTTTGCAAATGAGTGTATCTACATACCAAATACTATTAAAATCATAACAGTCTTTAAAGCTAACAGATAGACAGCGTTTATTTCGAATTTATAATATTAGTAGAGATTATTATTAGCAACCAGATCTTACTAATAATTATAAAGTAAAAACGTGAGCTGAGACGGAACCGAACCTACTTCTGGTTATCAAATGACTCATTTCAACAACATTTCCATTGATAAACGTTACTATAACCGGATAAGTAGCCATGTTTAGAAAATACGACCTAGAAACCGATTAGTTATTTTACATTGAACGATACGCGAGGTTGCAATATCATTCCTTTGGTTCTAAGATTATAGAATATGCAAAAAAAAAAATATTTTTTTTTTTCGAATAATGGAATGAGGACAGTAAAACACTTTTGTAAGACTTGGGTTATTGACAGTACCTATTTCTTACGATCATAAGCAATAGAAAATCCACAAAATAGTTATCTGTAGAGCCTGGTGATAGAAAATTCGACAATCATTTTAATTCATTTCATTACAAACCACGCTATTGATTTCAAACATTACTGAATTTGGCTTTGTATCCACTTTCCTCAATTTCTATCTTGGGATAGAAACTATCGAAATTAACCGAATAATAGACATCTAAAGTTTGTGCCGTGTTATAAATTTTACATACAAATACTACATACATGTTAGTAAATTTCACTTAACTTTTAAATTTATAACAATTATTATGGTTTAAAAACGTTTAAATAAACTTTCCTTCCTTCCCCAGTTACATTCTTCCGTAAGCGAAATTGGTTTTAAAAGGGGATAGAACGAATTCTTTTCGTATATTAATATAATCGAGCGGAAATTTCGTATGCACACTTCGTATTGTTGAGGAAGACAACGTAGTGTGTTCCCGTACTGATATGGAGCCGTCTATCTTTAAGAATACTTTGTTATCCTGAACATAATAACTTTGCCCCTTAAGGTTGGCAATAAGGGAATAAGCCCCATTTTTAGAAAGATAAATGGTTCTTAAACGGAATCGGAACGTGAGCAAGCTATCAGGCTACCATAGATTCCGTCGCTGACTACCACTACGATTATACACTATCTCAAGGTCAACACACAAAGGCGTTGCCGCTTTTTGAAGGGGTGAGGAGGGATATAATTCCTCTGGGACCTCATCTATCGAAAGCAACGAAAGAACTGCTTAAAACCGCTTTTCTATCACTAGCCAGGCTATGTGTACCGAAGTATGAGTTTCCCCAAAGACATTATAAAACATGTCTACAAATCAGTCTGTGAACACACAGTCAGCTACGCACAGGTGATCGTATTGCTGACGTCACACGTGTCAGAACCATTGTGTAGTTATTTGTCACGTGTCTTAGGATTACACAACTGCAGTATAGGCACGTTTCGTACAACGTACATACTTTCTATATTCTTATGACAAAGCGATGCAATCGAGATTTATATGTGGAGTGATGTTTGGCAGATTTCTCAGAGAAATGACGACTATTTCGACTTGCCTTGCAAGCTGGAGGTCATGGATTCGAGCCCTACCCAGGACACATTAAGTGTAATGAGCATCATTTGTTCTAAGTCTGGGTGTAATTGCCCATTATATCGTTAAGCATAATGTTGAACACATAACCTGTGCATACACATTAAAGTATTAATAAACTCGAAGACGGCCGAAGAGTTCCTCTTTGGATTATGATGTTGCAGCTTTTGCCTAAGGCTCCGTCATCGTTTATATCTCGGTATAGTACCTATATGTATTTATAGTACTATAAATCTTAAACCGTGAAAGAGCAACAAACATCCTCACAAATTATTGCATTTATTACCCGACTATGGCGAAGTCAAAAATAAGTTCTGGTAGTCTATTTATGTTCGTATGTATGTTGGACGACAAGTCCAATGTGTAAATCAGAGTTAAGAAATTAAATATAACACGAGCATTATTATTTGTAATAAATAAGCGGAAAAATATCAAACCGGAAGTTAATTAACGACACGGATGTGAAGATCATAAATAGCTAGAACTGGATAACAAAGTAATTTACCTTCAAACGTCCTTGGAGATTAGAGTGGGATGGGATCTTACCTGGAAATATAATAATAAAACCATTAAAAACATACACTACACATCACATCATAATTGGCAGGCAATATTCTGTGACTTGTTTAAGACCACTCCCACACTACGACCATCCCCTGTGTCTCGGGGAAATTTACAATCATAGATGAAACAGACACAAAAAACACTCAGATTCAAAACAACAATTTGTGGATCACACAAGGTTGAATATTGACCCATGTGGGGATCGAATTCACAACATTCAGCGCAATAGAAAGCGGCGAGGTGACCACTTAAGCGACTACACCATCCGTGTGGAATCTGTACTGTAGCTATATAACTGCGCATGTTGATTTTTAGATTGAATGATGGTGGTAAAGATTCAGCATTCGACTGTGTGAGAGACGTCGTGGTTGCCTCACCGCTTTCGACTGCACTGTGTTTAACACCGTCCTATTTACTGTTTTTTTTATTGAGTAGAGGGCAAACGAGCAGACGCATCACCTGATGGTAAGCGATTACCACCGCCCATGGACACCCGCAACACCAAAAGCGTCACAAGTGCGTTGCCGACCTTTGGGAGCTGGGGAGAGGGAATGGGGGGTGGGGTTGGGGTATGGGCCTCCGGTATCCCCACTCACTCGGTGAAACACAGCGCAAGCGTTATTTCACACCGGTTTTCTGTGAGGCCGTGGTATCTCTCCGGTCGAGCCGGCCCATTCATGCCGAATCGTGGCTCTCCCACGGAAAAAAAGTTTTTAATGATCCACTAATAAAGGACGTTTTGGTCTGCTAGCATAACACCCTGTCTAGACGGGTTGGTAAAAGTATCAAGGTTCCCTTCTATCTGCCGTGCTGTTATCCTATGTAGTTTGCTCTCCTACTCGGCTCTTACGACACCCACGGGATGAATGGAGGTGTTGTCACTAAGTATACTTAATCCGTCATCGCAAGGAGACGTAATTCACGTCCATTTTTTTTACAATCTAATTAAAATTTTATAGCCCCTTAAATATGTATAGAAAAATTTGTTGGTAGATGTGAAATATTTTTCAATTTGTTACATTTAGCATCACATAGGATGGCGATGCGTCGTCATGGTTATACCACACCTGTTACCAATTATGTGCCTTAATATTTTATGTCACGAGGATGACAACATTTTTGTTTTAATCATAGGAAACATCATCAGTCATTGTAAACCTCTATCCTTTTTATTCTGAATACACTTTGAAAGAAAAAGAAACAATGATAAAGAGGGAGAAAGACGTATTTCAAAAATAGAACTGTTCATGTTAAAGCCTCTTATTAACATAAAGGTCTGAACCCAACTCAGCACATAAGACACATGTACCGAACCATTTCTAACACAAACATTCACGCTTAGTTAGATTAACTACAACGACCCGTCTAATAGTAAGCGGTTACCAGTACCACTTGGTGCATTGTCAACCTTTTAAGATTAATTAGGGTTCCCTCTTTATTCTTTTAAGCTCTTATTAATTTACTGTCCTTTTGGCTGGTTTTGATATTTCTTTCACGAAAGGTTTACGTTGCCTGCTTATCATAAAGATAAAAAATGGGCAAACAAAGCAGGCCACACACGGCCCCCCGCATTTCGTCACAGGAACAAAAACGATGATCACAAAGATTAACAAGTTAGTGGCAACCCTAAACACACAGTCCCTTCGTACCTACGGACATGGATGTGGCTAGAAAACAAGAGGGCTATTTGAAGCGCACACGTATGTAGATTTTGAAGGAAATTTTTGTTACTTAATATATTTCAGTTTGCAGGTAAGAAAAATACATTAAAACACGCATGATTTTCTGTCACAAAAAGCTGGAATTGTTTTGTTTATTTGTTATTTAAGTTCATATTTTAAGTAAGTAGCTAGCAGTGGATAGACTGCCCAAGATTGAGATAGTTGATGCTCTTTACATGTGGCATTCGTTCAGCGATCCCAAGTGTGTTCTTTAATAATATTACTCCACTTGCTGGCCATGACACAGGTCTATTAGTACCTTTTGTACCTAAGTGCGCTGTAGCTGCTATCTCTTTTTGGGATAGGACCGAAAATTCCTTTGAAACTACGACGCCCTTGGGACACCATCGCTATCTTGCGATGCAGAAACTCTTTCCCTAAACGGTCGGTCTTAGAGGCCCTTTTCTGATGGATGAGGATGACCATGTGACTTCGAGGTTCCCCCTATTACGATACCTCTTACTATCTCTACAAAAACTGTACTGTAGTACAACAATACTTAGCATATAACCGCGGTAGACAGCTTGCCTTTCTACAACGAAATTATTATATTATTATAGCGTATAAAGATCGAGTTCAAGAACTGACCACATTTAAATAGGATCAGATCACTAGGGAAGCAGCAGCTTTCAAATAAAAAAAGAATCATCATAATCGGTACATCCAGTCGAAAGATCTAAGGTAACAAACATAAAAAAATATAGTCAAAAGAATGAAAACCTCTTCCTTCGATGGTTCCACACATTTCTATGACATTTAAACGACATTATTATCTAGTGAGTGATACACTTACATAATTACGTCGGCCGGTATAAGAAACATCGTTGACTAGACACAATTCTTTTGAATATAACCTGTGTCAGACTTCCTCAGAAAGTTACGTCACACGCAAGAAGTATAATTTATATTCTAGCCACATTGTACAGCTCTAACCACGAACATGTACAGTCTATTAAAACACATTCAATGAACTTTATATCTAAAACGATAATCTGTCTGTAAAACGTCCAGAACAAGATAATTTCCATAGTTTTTGTGGGTAATTTGTCACCACTAGTTTTGGAACTAATATAGGACTTTTAGTTGTTACACATATTTCGTGTTGTCCCAAATCATCCCTCTTTTCTCCTCAGAGGTAAATTTTCCGTGGCTTATTCTTTCTGAATCTGTGCAAGCGTGTGTTCTTAGTCTCAACAAAAACCAAAATGTACAAGAAATTCAAATTTTGTAAGCCCTAGCGGTTTAGGCTCTGCTTTGATGAATCAGTGAGTCAGGCAAGCAATATCCTACTAATATTATAAACGCGAAAGTTTGTAAGGATGGATGTTTGTTATTCTTTGAGGCAAAAACTACTGAATGGATTTTGATGAAACTTTACAATAATAAAGCTTATACATCAGATTAACACATAGGCTACAAATTTATAAATATATAGCTTCACCTTGCTGCGTTGCCTACGATTATTGTCGTACCACATGGTTAAGCTTGTCATATATAAAAGGAACAAATCATTAAGACTTAGTCATTTTAATATACTTAAAATTAGTTATATTTTTAGGATATTTCTTGAACTAGAGAGATAAATGACAATTGTTTATGTTAATAAGATTTACAAACCAGACCTTCAAAGCAAATCGGATACGTTCGGAAGTGTTACAAGTAATGTTTTTCATTTTACGATTATAACTGCGTACTGACGTTCTAGTTTTATTTACTTATTTATATAAAATAGTCATTAATGGCAACAGTAAGTAGGGCATACTGTTTTACACATGGCCGCCTGATCCCGAAGTAGACAGTGTCTGTATTATGGTTATTAGACTGCTGTGAATCAAACTTATCTACTTATTATTAATTCGAAAGTAAATATCTCTCTGTTACGCTTTCACGGCTGAACCGCTGCACAGATTTTAATGCTGTGATCCTGCACAATTTGTTACTTAGTAGGTACAACATCACGGTATTAACAGGTACACTGTATTCTTAATCCACCTCCAAACGCCAACGTTAAAATTAAACACCTACGAAAAAATGTTTGATAAAAATTACATTTGTACTTGTAAAATCGTGTTAAAATATATTATGAAGGAAATTAATACTATAAAGTTTCAGTTTATTTCAAATTGAACTCTATATAATTATTACAACCGGCCTTCAAAGCCTACGCAAGTCAGACTGACACGATAAGTGAAACGTTTAATTGCGCTGTCGTTTCATCGCTTTCAAACATCTTTGTAAAACTCAATTTGTTACTAACACAAATATAATAGTCAATAGAATAAAAAGATACAAGTCACATGAATCATTTATTCCTGGTATGTTTGTAAACTTCTCCAATGAATGACTCGCCTTTTCGTTGGTCTTGTGGTTCGTGAGCCTTGCTGCTAACCTGTCGTGGGTTCTATTCTCATCCAGGATAAATAACTGTAACATACGCGATCATTTCTTTTGTGTCTAGGTGTAATTTAGTTTGGTTCCCATAGTACAGGGTAATTTGTAACCAGATGACCGATTTTAAGATGTGATACGTTACAATTATTATAAATAAATGCCAATATCATAAATTCGAAAGTAACTCTGTCCGTCTGTAACACTCTTACGGCTAAACTGCTACACCGATTTCAATGAAATTTGGCATGGATATACTTTGATTTTTGAGGAAGGGAGAACATAGGCTTATCTTACCGCGAGAACCGACGTACACGCGGGCCGAGTCGGTAAAGCTAGTAATAAATATTTTAATAAATTTAGAAAAAGTAACACTTGATGTAATGTTAACTATAGTCGTTACGCAACTACTATTACATAAAACTAAAATTAAACACTAGATTATCGCTACAGCTTATGAGCCCGCTTCCTTAGGAGTCTAAAATTTTTCTTATAAGCCTCAACTCAAGCTCAGAGCACATCATGTTTATGTTTTAGCGTAACAAGAAATTGGACCAAGCGGTCTTGAAGCTTACAAGCAAGATATAACACGTCGCTATGGGATTAACATCACATAGAAACGACATCTTTGATATACGAGGATAAGGACTTTAGCTTGATTGTGGGTTGGATACTATACAAAGAATTATTTTAAGCCATAGGTCGTCTGCTATGTCGCAATAAAGAGGTCGAGTTCTTTTATAAATTGTTCAAATAACGGCAATACTTTAATTTGCCTTTTTCTGTTTTTGTTAGATATTTGATTCTTGAGATAGTTTTTCATAATACAGGAGCAAATGGGTCACCTATTGGTAAAATAGAAGACTACCCAGGGGCCCTTGCAACTCTCCTTTAGAATAGGTGATATTACCATACACACTTCTATGGGAACGCGAGCTGATTGTACACTTGCTGATGTTGCGAAGGGCGTAGAGTTTGAAAAATGTTTGTCAGTTTGATATAATTTTTGACAACGAAACTAACTGTTATTTCCTCTAATGTTAGTTGTACTGTCGTTGACTGCACATTGCATATGTTATTGTCTAATTGCGTGCTTAATTACAAGGGCGCAGGCGTGGGGAACGCACCTTCATCAAAACGTATGCACATGGGGTATACTTAGATTTAATTTTGTAGTATTTTATTTATAAATCTACGAAATATACAAGTACCGAATATTCATCACACACTTATATATATATGTGCTGTATAATGTTCATGGCAATAGCTCTTAAATGTTACAACATCATTTTGAAAGATAATTATAACCGAAAGGTCTCGTCTCACAAGAGATAATCGTGTAGCAGCCAACAAACTAAATCTTAAGAGTTATTATTGCCATTAAAATAGATTATGAAAGTAAATATTTTAACCGTTTTTCATAGTACAGCACACATCTTAATTACAAGAGCCGAGCTCTCTTTAGGCATAAGCCATTATAAGGGTGCTTAAGCATCATATTAATTATTACCCAAATGATTAATTTCTTCAGAGGAATTTCCTTTATAACTTTGTATTAACCCGAAGAAAATTGAGACGCTTTTGTAGAAGTAATCATTTTGGAATTTGTTGGAAAATTATTATTATTGACTGCCTCGTTGGTCTAGTGGTTAGCGTAAGCGACTGCAGATCAAGAGGTCTCGGGTTCAATTCCCAGGTCGGACTGCTGTTGGGTTTTTCCTACAAGAAATTCCTAATAGCAGCCCGGAGTATGGAAGATGGCGGTGTTTACCGCCCGTGCTTCGGAGAGCACGTTAAGCCGTCGGTCTCGGTTGTCATGAACATCTATGGCAATCGTTATTGGGAAGTCAGTGCCCTCAAATATACTGACAACTAGTTCAACCTTCGAATTCAGTTCGCCCTCAGGGTTGCGGAGGTCAGATGCCAGTCGCTCTGTGTAAAAACTGATATTCAGGTAAAACCGGTTGAACTAGTAGACGACCCCAAATATTGGGAATAATAAAGGCTAGGAAGAAGGACGTTGGAAAAATTATTATTATGCTATTTTGTAATTTAACGTTTTTAAAATTAGTCATAGATAAAACAGGTATCGACAGGAAATTTATGTAATTTGAAACACAAAAAATATAGTTAATAACATCAAAACTTTAAAAGTATATAATGTACTAACTAATAATCGCAACTTTGTTTGCGTCTTTTCTGTTATAAATTTGCCCGGTAATTGCAATATTTTTCAATGATATTCGGCTCCTATATACATATATGTACTAACCTTCCGAAGTAAATGGACAATCCAATAATAAAAGATTTAGAGAAATTGGTCCAGCCCTTCACGCGTGATGAAGTGACCTAGGGAATAGAATTTCGTTTACCATTAAACCTTTTCCCAAAGACAGGTTTGTTTTGGTTTCGCCTGTAAAGGAAACGGGTTGAGTATTGCATGTTTAAATGGATTAAAATTAAGGAATAATTTGCTAGTGAATTAATCAGCAGTACATAAAAAAGTAGGTAATGAAATAATTTAATTTGACAGTCAGGCAGTTACGATTGAGATAGACAGATAAATAAATGGATAGACACAATATACAGTTATGGCTGATGTAACAATCATTTGCAACGGTATGGTAGTGTTTTAGAAAATTAATTGTGTAATATGCTAGTGTGTCTAGTATTCTACAAGAATAATTGTCTGTGTAAAAAAATCTGTGTATCATTTCTACGGCTTAGAATATGACAAATAAAATGTTTGTATAATCTGCAAATTTTTTTTTTCAGTGTTTGGGTATAGGTACATACACATACCTACCTATATGTATTTATATTAGTTGTCTAGTACCTATAATACAAGCTCTGGTTAGGTTGGGACTGGATGGCGTTGTGTCTTAATTGTCCGCAAATATTATAATTTGAAGTATCCTAATCAAAGATACATTCAAACATGAATAAAAATATACCACACGGCTTGATTACTGATAAATGTAAATGTCGTACTACATACATAAAAGAAACAAAAAGGTTATGTAAGAAATCGGAGATGTTGATTAATTTAATAGCACCCTCTGATCCAACCTCAGGATCACCATTCTGCACCGTAAAAGGAATGAACCACTACTAAAGATTAATCACTTATCGCTGCGGGGTCCCTTATCTCCCCCTTTCCTTCCAACAAATGTTACCTCTCACCTCTTCATGTAGAAAGGGCATTGTATGAGTCCTTTTCCCTGCGTCCCTACGATCGTATATGAACATAAATAAAGACGCGTAAACTGTGTTAGAATCATGGTAAACGGTACTCTATATTTTTTAATTTTCAGGACATGCGTATTTGCTTTGAACAAGATGGCATTTTGCGTCAGATGTCGCAATGATTATTATTATTCAGTAATTTCTTTTGGTATTCCATTACTTTTTATATTGATTTAAAGTAATTATAATTATTTTCAGTTTTCGATGATCTCAAAACAGTTTTTGTAAATTATAAATCGTGGTGTGGATGCCAAACTAAATGATGAATGACATCTATAAGGTATGAAGTTTAGGCAAGTGAATGCTTTTGACCTTAAAGCTGGCCTTCTTCCAGATAACTTGAATTTCCGCTTAACTTGTCAACCTACAACGATTCAGGAGAATTTTTAGCGCAAGTATATTACTATGACTAGTATTAGCATCAATTTAATTATAGTAAACTAGCTGAACTCCGCGAGGCGAAGCTAGTATCTTTATAAATTGTAGCATATGTGTTATTCTGATGTATTAAGCTATATTATTGTAAAGTTTCATCAAGATCCATTCAGTAGTTTTTGCTTGGAGGAGCAATAAACTTACTCACTTACATATTCACAAACTTTCGCGTTTATAATATTAGTAGGACTAGCTTTCGCCCACGGCTCCGCACGCATGTATGTTGGTTGTCGCATTAAAGTAGCCTATGTCTTTCTTCAAGAATCAGTCATTTTTTTCAGTATCGTGATGTCAAATTTATTGAATTTATAATCGATTGCCTCCCGACAATTTCATTAGGCTTAAAATTAATGTAACTATAAAATAATAATCAACTTTAAAATATATCGATACGGGTACTTCCCTTCACTAATTTTACCATAACAAAGGCTGGAGGCTGGATGTCATCAGGCATTGTTTGGTGCAGACGTTATTTAAATATCCCGACGCAGACGACTCAGCCCGGCTCCAGACGTCTTTTTTTATTATTTAAAATGTCTGACACGCCATATTTCTGATGGCACATTATGTGATGGTTTTATATAGGTTAGGTGAAGCGCTTTGAGATTAATCTTTGCAAAATAATGCAACTTTGATCGTTCGAATCTTGGTTGGGACAAATGAAAGGAAATAGAGTATTTTTTATTCATAGATTTTCAAGAAAAGTCAGTGATGGTCAATTCGCCAGTTTAACCCAAAGAAAACTTAAAAAAAAAGATTTACTGTCTCTAATTTTTTTTATTCGTTACTAAAATGTTAATTGGAGAAAAAACCTATCATGAAAAACGTCTTATACCATATGACTTTGTAAAATTATGTACTTTTATATACAATCCAAGGAGAAAATATAAATTTCATTGTCGACTCAAACCCACTTCACTCACAAAAGCGCTAAGATGTGATGATTCCTGAACTGGCAACCGACTCATATTTTCCCCCAACTTTACAGATCACTTCGACTGACTCTTAAGTAAACTACATATAGGACATTATCGATACTTCACTACTTGAAACATGTTTGCCAACACTACCATTGTTCCAAGAACATTGTATATTTTGACAAAACTTGACACGTGCAATTTATTTTTTAATAAGAATAATAACATCTTATATAAATTTAATAAATGAATGGTGTTTTGAAAGAGAACACAAAGATATGTAAATGTATCCATTCAATAATGGCTCAAGTTAGCGCTTGCAATGCCAGGTGTATCGTTTTATATCCCATTATACGCTTACAAGCATTCCACGGATCATTTACAGACAATTAAACTTTCGTGTTCTGTGATTGGTATTTGATACTAATGAATAGACATTAACGCGATTAATAGGTGTTATATACTATTTAATCAATTGGTATTTCGACTGGATTGCATTGGCTAAGATTACCGTGAAGACTATAGCAAAAGGGTAACTGTGATGAAGGTGTTGATTGTGTGTTCACCTGTGTTAGATGATTTTTCCACCTTAAGAGTTTGGGTCATTTGCACCATTGAGACTGCTTCCTTTAGTGCAATATGAAAGCATCATCATCATCATCATCATCAGCCTATCGCAGTCCACTGCTGGACATAGGCCTCTCCAATTGCACGCCACTTAGTTCGATCTTCGGTTTCTCGATATGAAAGCATGCGATATATTATTACTGTATATTTCCACGTAGAGTAAAAACAAACTACAGTTCCATTTAGCGAAAACAAACCCGAATTACGGAGTAACTGCAAATATTGTATCGGGTTATGAAAAACACTACGCCGAATGTCTTTTTTGTAGGTTTTGACTTTTAAAATAACCTCAGTTTTAGGACTCGACTGAGGTTATTTAAAAAGTTGAGAGCAAGAACCGAAAAACTTTGTACGTATGTAGTTTAAAACGAGTAACTGCTTTGACCCTGACTTAAAAAAATCAATGCTGTATACCTTGGGATTGAACTTGAACTAGTGCCATTCTAAGGAAATAGTTATCACTACTGGACCTTTAAGTTAAACCAGTTTAAGAAGGCAATACGACCTTTAATATGCTTATAAAACTTTTAAGAAAGTTAAGCTTTTTGGCATAAAATACCGGAGTCCTATATTCCATCTGAGTGGTGATGAATTAAGACTACGAAATGTCTACGTATTGTAAGCGTCGACTTAGGTATCAAACAACGCAGGACAACATCACTGTTAGGAGAAACCCTTTGACAATCGGTCTGGCTAGTATAGTAGACCAAAAACTTCTTTCTAAGGATAAAGCTATGTCCAGCAGTGGACTATTAAAAGTTATTGATCATCTATACGTTTTGTACCCTCTCCTCTGAGTGTTATCATGTGTGCATTGAAATTAGCATAGATACTAGAGCCACTCTAATTTACTTGTACTACAATGTGCTATGTTATCTGTGGTAAATACTTTTTTTTATTATATAGCGGGCAAACGAGCAGGCGTATCGCCTGAAGGTAAGCGATTCCCGCTGCCCATGGACATCCGCAACACAAGTTAGCCAGAGGCGTTACAAGTGCGTCGCTGGCCTTTTGGGAAGGAGTACGCTCTTTTCTTGGTGGTTTGAAGGTCGTATTGGTCCGGGAACACCGCAATAACAATTACTAAAGTTAGTCTGTGTCAAGCACACCATGTTTTTCTTTAATACTTTAATACTGAGAGGAGACCCGAGCCCAGCAGTGAAACATTATGGGCTGTTGATGATACATTTTATAGAAATATTTCAAATTTTAACAGTATTCAGTTATAAAAATCCTTACCAGGGCAATTAATCTTATAAGTGGTATAAAAAATCTACTTCCCCCGTAATAATACCGTTCAATAAAAGGCAGTGCACCATTTTTTATACCAGATGCAGGTAAAACGACCCGCGGCGTCGCATTATGGCGCTAATGTATTTCTAAGATCGATGTGGTGAGCACCGCGAGGTGAGACGGTAACCAATCATAATCCATATTTAGATTCGACGTGTTCGTAACCATGACGCGTTTTGTACGTTTAAATCGTTGATAATAAAACGTTACTCAGCAACTTTGGTGTATTTGTATATATGGTGTAAATGTGATAATTCATAGAATAAAGTACTATAAACTTTATTGTACATAAGTTAATACAGTTTAATTGGTGGCCTTATCGCTAAAAGCAATTTCTTACACATAACCTTTGGATGGACAAATCGACTGGTGAAAGCCGAACAGCTTGTTTTTCATTGCCACTAGAATTTCTATTTAAAACCTATTTTTGTTATTAACTCTAGACTTGATTGAAAAGTTAATCAATTGAAAGGTATGTCTAATTAATAATAATTATGTACGAAGTCCTTAAATACCAAAGTTTACATCACTTTAGCTGTCATGTTTCAAATTTAATTGAAATAGTAGCTTAGTCAGTACTGAGGTATGCGTAATAACAAATAAGATCTGGTAGTCAACATGTAATGCACCATTAGTTGAAACTATTCGATGATTAACAAAGTGAAAATATTTCGTCAGCAGCTTTTTACTGTCCACTGCTGGACGAAGGCCTCTAGTGGTATGGTTCCTTCTCTTATCCTAGTTGTTCTGCTCCATGAGTCGCCTCTTATAAACGAACAGACGTGGTGACACTCTATATCATTAACCCCTGACCTGGAGAGGGAATGTATTAAAACATGAAAAAAAACTTACTTTTAACTTTTTTACTTATACTTTTTAAAAGCGACATAATTCTAAAATGTTCGTTTAGGAGCAACACAAGTTGTTGTAATAGCATCGTTGTAAACATGCTATGCCCTTAACCCCAAGCTCTGCAACGGAAACACCGAGCTATTTTAGTTAGTTAAAATAAATTGAATGTTCGAAGTTTACTCGCCTACACATTTTATTACCCCTTCCGTTGCCTTCAGTGGTTCCCTTTGATCGAAATTATGGTATTTTGTGTCTTTTTTTAACGATAATACTTTTAGACGAACGATGTTTATGTAGTAAAAACTATTTAACTAACTGTACTTGTGGACTTTTTTCGGTGATGGGGTGTGTATGTCATAAGACGCAGAAGCCAGAAATATATAAATTATATCCAGTAAAAACTACTACCAATCTCGATTTCTTTATTCTAGGAGTATCACCTAGGCTTGGTTTATCGCTTATAGCTAATTCACACCTATCCACTTACTTTAAAATTGGCATTCGGTCCTGCTAAAAGTTTCTAGAAATATAAGGTACTTTTCGATATCGTTTAATTCTCAGTTGTAGTCTTCTAGTGATACTAAGTAAATATCTACAACTCTATATATCTACTCTGAAAACGTGAGGGCGTATTGAATTCGAAGGTTGAACTAATATTTACAGCTCTATTGGCTAAACATTTGACCTTATGAGTAAACCTTTCAAATATTTCATTAATGTAATTGCTTCTAAATTATTTAAAAAATACAGTCTGTTTCTATCCGCAAATACAATGGTACAGGAATGTTTCAGCCTGTGATGTATTTCCTGGCCGAAATATTTGTTATGTGTACAGTATACATTTTCTAATGTGCACATCTGCTTAACACCAAAACAAATACCTACCTAGTCTTTAAAAAATCATCAGGTTGATATAGAACTACACGGTCATTAAAAGTTATATAATGAGAGGGAAATGAAATTAATTATAAGTTAGTATTCTATTTGCAACTTTATTGCAATTTGATTGAGGTTAGTATTGAATGTAGTTAGTTTGAAACTTGTGGTCCATTTATTCTATACTTAGTCGCGAAAATTAATAGGCACCTAGAACTCACAACTCTTCACTAGAAATATGCCCTGTGTGTACAAACAATAACAAAATACTTAAATAAAAGTAATCCACAAACTCCTATCAACAATTTCTGAATGTAGAGATGGTGTTGTACGAGGTGTTTTCCTGTATGGAGATTGAACCCACAACAATCAGGGTCACCGCTTAAACCACTACACCATACACACAGTCAAGACATGACAGTCCTTGCGACGTCAGCTGTCATAATTCGTGGTTTACAGTTTCAAATGTGTTACATGATCTGGCTGAGCAGATATTTGATACTCAATGTAGACTGTTTATAGAGTAGTGTTATAGTCTTTGTCCATTCTATTTTTATGATCGAATTTCTTTTGAATTCTAGTTTTAGATTTGACGATGGGTTTGTGGCGACTTCCACATACAGCGCAACAGCAACACACTATAGCGCCATCTACCGCAGACACACTGAACTACGCAGCAACTACAACACGAATAAACTACCAATCCTGAATCGCGCAGTAGAAGTTTTCACGCCGATTATCATATGTACAACATCCCGACATAAATTCCATTTAATTACACGTTCCAACATCATGTATTGTGTACTATCCCAAAGAAAACTGATTTAACAAAATCAATCAGATTGGTTTTGTTAAGTCAGACCTATGTCTATGAATGGAGTGCAATATGCTGATGATGAGACATGATTCCAGTTCGGGGTTCTAGTAAACACACTCACTCGGGTAATAGTAACGGATGAATTCCTTGCTTAGTACGAGTGTTCTATAAGACCTTGATATTACTCCGGTCGATATTGACTCTTCCATATTGAATTGGCAAAGAACAGAAAAAAAACTTTGGTCACCAGTCAATCAACTCTAAAAGAGTAAATTGAACGACAATGAAAAGAAACAAGATTTATTAAAAGAAAAGTCAGATTTTATGAAATATTTTTCGAAGTTTTCAGGTGCAACTAACCTTCGTTCAGATCGTCTGCGCTTGAAAGTTAGTAATTACCTGTCTTTCACTACTTTTTTCACAGATTACATACGAGTTCTGAATTTTCGTACTTGAGTGAAAAACAGTAGCAAATCTTTTAGTACTAAAAAGAAAGCAGTATTTTTATGAAATGAATTTATTGTGTTCAAGCATCCCTTTTAAATACTGCTTAAAATAGGCAAATCATTTTTTTTTAAGATTACGATTATGACAAAGAAACATACAAAAATGGCCACAAATGTTGTCTCATGTGGGGTTTGAACCCACAAAACTCAGTGCAGTAAATAGCAACGTGGCAACCGCTTAAACCAATGCGCCATCCGTGTGCTAAGGTCAGGTCTGATTTGATGCTAACCGTCTTTAAGAGTATTCGTCTAGACGGAACAAAACAATCAGCAAACCAGATGAGAAATAAGATTGATACTTAGAAGCTCGAAAAGGCACAAATAGTATGAACATGTTCAAATTGGGTCTAACTCCGAAGACAGTCATAATTATATTCCTGAATTAACCATTCGGTAAGGATATGCTGAAATACAGATGTGTTCAAGGCAACTGCATTCGCTTATTGATGTACTAGCTGAACCCCGCGGTGCTACCCGCGGTACGATGATAACTGCGGGCAACGCCGCGAGGCGAAGCTATATCTTTATAAATAGTAGCCTATGTGTTATTCTGATGTATAAGCTATATTGTGGTAAAGTTTCATTCAAATCCATTCAGTAGTTTTTACGTGAAAGAGTAACAAACATCCATACATACATACATCCATACTTACAAACTTTCGCCTTTATAATAGTAGTAGGATTCTCAAAGACACAAAGACTGCCTTTGCCAATATTCAATATATATTAAAAGCAATTATAAACCGCTCCAATCATGAGGGTAATTTTTTTGTAAATACACAACACTAATTTCATATTTCGCTGAACTCTATCCAATAGAACAATGCATGTAACACAACGTGTATGTAAATACATTTAGAGTGAATTTATGATCTTCAATCACCATTAAATACTGCATCGATTTTGGCGAATCTATTTGTTTGAAAGATTACGGCTACAATTAAGAAACATTCAAGAAATGGACACAAATAACACCCAGACTAGGAACATACATATTAAACGATATCGAAGTTGTGTAGATAGACTATTGGACTTAGGGCTCTCACTACCCGTGACTGAGAGATGTGATGTGATGACCGACGGCTTACAATGCTCTCCGATGTTTAGAATGGTCACCCACGCAAAGATTAACCTAGTTGCCTAAAACACATACACACACACGTAGTAGTTTGAGTGTACACTAATGGATATTCAGCTAAGAGTTGTGGGTGACAGATTAAGAATACAGTGTCACCACTCCTATTCATCCCATGGGTGTCGTTAGAGTCGACTAAGGACAAACTACACAGGACAATGTCACCGCAAAGAGAAGAAAAACTTGTAACAAACTTTATACCAACCAATCTGGCCACCGTGGCATAGTACGCCAAAACCTCATTTCTTAGGAGAGGGTTATGTCCAGCAGTGGACTGTCAAAGGTTGTCGATGATGAGATAAACACTTTGTACTACCCGTCGGAAATATCTGCGCACCGCTGGAATGCGCTTCACCTCTCGCTTCCCCACGCATCGCCCCGCCTTCGCCTATCTAATACCGTTGCCAATGCAAGCGTCAACGTACGTGTATTATTCCGGTATTCGTAATCTCATTCTTGTTTATTGTTTCTCTGTTCAGTGAAATATTAACTTTCTAGTTTGCATGACGTCATTAAGCTAGGTTTGCAGATATTTCCGACGGATTGTATGATGTGTATGATGAGTGAAACAATTTGTTATTGAGTTTGGGTTATATAAATCCGTTTCATGTATGTTTTAAATACATGAATTTATTCCAAGCGGCCTGTTTTTTAATAAAGAAATAATTGAATAAGTAAAATTAAATTTAAAAACTATAACAAATATCTTTAAATCACCCTAGAAGGCGCGCTCCAGGAGCTTGCCATATGATTTACTGTCCAAGGTAAGTACAATATCCAGACACCTGCTAAGCGAATAAATTGAACGCTTTGGACAGAAAAGCTCTCCTGGTTATTATGTTACGCTAAATTTTACCGTGAAACAAGATAATTTTCAATTTAGTTTCGTAATTATGCCATTTTGTAATCGTTTAATATGATATCGTTATTATAGACGTTATTCTTTTGATATTGCTTTGGATTAAGTACGTTTTTACATTAGTTGCAGGTGATAGGGTTAATAAAGATAGTGATGATAGATATCTTATTAAACTCTTAACGTTATTCTCTAGATATGTGTTTATCAGGAGTTTTGAGATAAGTGCACAACTGTGCGTTTTTCGTGAAACTTTCTGCCTCGCACAACAAAACTGTGGAATGAACTGTCGCCTGCTGTGTTCCCGGACCAATACGACCGGATCAAGAGCGTACTCTTTCTTAAAAGGTCTGCAACGCACTTGTGACGCCTCTGGTGTTGCGGGTGTCTGTGGGCGGCGGTGATAGCTTACCATCAGGCGATACGTCTGCTCGTTTGCTCATATTCAAGAGAAAAAATAGAGTACACAACAAAATAACGTTCTTAACAAAACAAATAGAATTATTACGTCGCCGTCGTTTCGGAAATTCGTGTGACGACGAGAGACACCTGAGTATTCATCCTGAGTGTCGAAAGATCCGACTAAGGGAGTTAATTACGCAAGACAACAGCATTGAAAAGAGAAGGAAAAGTTGAAACGAATCCTATACCAATCCGTATGGTTAGCGCGGTGTAGTAAGCCAAAATCGACTTTCCAAGCAGAGGCCTATTCTCATTAGTGGATCACTAAAGGCTTTGGTGATAGTGTGGAGGAACGGGTATCATGCCCCTCCAACACAAAGGGAGGATCCTCCGACCAGGCGAGGTGATCATGCCTGGCGGGCTACTGCCCAACAGTTGATGATGGGATGTTGTATATATGATAATCGGCGCGAGAACTATTTATTGCGCGATTCAGGATTTGTAGTTACTCCGTGTAGTGCGTTACTACGTAGTTCAGTGTATCTTCGGAAGATGGCGCTGTATGTGGATGTCGCCACATCAGTATTATCCTCACACAATAAGATGGAGACATTCTAATGAATTACAATCTAATAACACTAAAAAGAATGCATATACACGACTACATTCCCTACACACATTTAAAAAAAACATGGAAAAATACTGATGATTAATACCCTAAGCAATCATGAAGTTTATCGTCTCTGGGGTAGGAGTTCCGGTCAATCACCCAGTACCTGGCTCAAGGATCTCGTACTTTTATTTTGGTTTACTTACGTTTCGCATATCGATACAGTATAATTTATCCGTTCACCCACCGTGAGAGGTCAAAATACCCACATAACTTTAATAATGTACACTCGCCAAGAAACACTCTAATTTTGTGTTTTTATTTTTTGTTTGGTTTGAAATTCAGCAGTCGTATAACTTTTTTAATCAATTAATTTTCGGATAAACCTTTTTGTATTACTGTCTTATTGGAATGTAAGTTATTAGAGAAGAAAATACTAGGCGATAGTAGAAAAGCTGCCGTGATACTTTTTCGGCCCCAACTATCCGTAACGATTGCCAATAATGTTCGTATGGCAACCAAGACCGCCTGCTCGTGCTTAACGTGCTCTCCAACGCATAGAGAGGTCTCACTGTGTTAAGAATGGTCACCCATCCATAGACTGAATTGGATAAGATTGCTTAACGTTGCAATATGTTACCAATAAGCCACGAGTCACACTCTAAATATATATAGATAAATTTTCATCAGAAAGTCTTTTCTAAATATAAGAAATCCAGTAATAGAAAAATTAAGGAAGGCTCTAAAGCCCAACCATCAAAGAATGGTCAGTAAAATAATTTAACGGTGTTCATTATTTTCAGTATCTAACGAATACCATCATTCACAGGATCCGTAAGGTGGACTTATTAAACTCAAGTAATTATAAACGCACTGAGGGGCGGACAATACATTGAATTAACATTAAGCAATAAAGATATTATGATCATAACATATTCTTGAACTTCCTCAAACATTTATTTAAAGACTTGTAATGCAGCGAAAGTACATTCGAAAAGTCAAGCCGAGAGTTCCCTTGATGGGAGTGTTACCATGGTCTGCAGGAAACTGATGATGGGCAATTACTTTATTGGTTTTCAATGAGAGAGTGACCTCTGACCCCTCCCTCCCCCAAGGGAAAAAAAGGAAGCAATGCACTTGCGACTCTTAAGTTAGTTGTCCATGGCGGTAACCATAAGCTTATTGAGTATTTATTTATCTAACGATAGCACTTATTTACGAGGAGTATGTGTAGGACATAAACTAGATGTAAAAGCAGAAATGTAAAGAACTGAGCTCTTTGGTAAAGTACACTCGACAAAAAAAACACTAAGTTTTATTCCTAAACGTCAGTCGATCCAGACAGCGATGACGGTAACCGTCAAACGATTATGATCTCGAAATTTTAATTCCACTTTGGAATTGAGGAAATTCGCTGCCAACTGCCGAGCTGTGTGCTGGGGTGAGGTCAGTGACATAAGTCAAATTAGTGTGAAGTGACAATGGACCGCCGTAGATTACCCTTGCAGCGAGTTCGTGAAACTTAGAATGACTTTGTGATGTTATACATACTTTAAATTTTTTATTGAATAAAGTTTAAAGAACGGAGACTTTAAGGACAGCGGGATCTCTTATTAAAATTATAAATGAATACGATTACCCTATTATATCATCTCAGGCAATAAGGCTTTTAATATTTGTTGAAATTACCTGAAAAAGAGGAAAAATTAAGTTAAAAAATTGGAACACCACATAAACATATATTCTATTAAAAAACACGTTCACACACTTAACATTGTGCAATACATATTTGTAAAAAAACACTCCTGAACCATTCTTAATTCTATCCAACCGTCAACGTGACTCAACAAAATCTTAAACAAAGCGTTTCTCTTAAAAATGTACCCTTTAAAATTAAGAAGCCGAAACATCGATCGAAAGCAATAAGTAACCAACCTGTTGAACAAGGTATAATAAATTCTTAGCACTTGCGTTCCCGACTGTACACACCGACCACAATGACTCACCCCGGCCACAGGGATGGTCTACCTGCGTACCTAATAAAAAAGAACAGGTACAAATAGAGACGGCACGATATCGTCCTCTCGCTCGCACCCTTCTTGTAAATTAGTATGTACCGCCACCATCCGTAGTCTATGAATATCTAATAGACGAAGTTTTTCTTTGTTTTAATCTTGTAATGTGTGTGTATGGTCTGTCTTGTGGCACTCACTAATATACTCGTATAATGTATTATATTATTAGTTTTTTTTTAATATTTTCCTATAATAGCTACATACGTATATACCTTTGAAAATTTACAATATACATGCCGGTAAGCGGCAATAAACTTGCCATTTCTTATGCAATTGGGACTAAAAGAATAGTCGCCATGATGTGGTTCTTTATTTTGCCTTTGTCCACCCCTTTGGGGATTAAAATACGTGAGTATAAGTACATATGTACCAAATTATTTTTGCAAGTAGTCTTTTGTGGCTTAAAAATTAAATATATTAAATAATTTTTTCAACAAAAGGTAATCAAATAATAGCAAAAAATAAGTTCGTTAAGATTTATTCACTATGATGATATCGATCAACCGTCGTCTATTATAGGAAAATGAGCAAAAACAAGTTCGTGTCTTTGGTCACGTCATTTATTTTAGCAAAACTAGCATTGCGTAACGTTAACACATGATGATTTTCCATAAACAATTTCCATGCTAAACACACCGGTGTCAATGACCCCGCCCCCAAGTGCGCCTCTTTGTTAATACTACGCCATAAAGACGTACAGAAGTTTATTGACCGTTTTCATGTACCTGTTTACTTGCGACGCATGAATTATTGACACATGACCGCCAACCGTCAAAATTGTGCATTATTAACATTGTGCGCGGCTGTACATGTCATTTACTTAATATTATCTTTTTTTACATCATTAAAAACAAATGTACAGTCGTCAACTATAGTGCTTAAATATCTTTTTAAGGGGAATTATATTTTTTCAGTATTATGTTCAAAACATATTTGAACTTGCAATGTCATTCTAAGAACTAGTTTCACACGATTATCGGAACAACACATAACTTCTCTGTGTAAACAAAAATTATTCAGTAGTTTTATATATTGTTTTGTTTGTGTTTTATTAAAAACTGAATTACAGAGATAGACAAGGCTCTCGGAGAAGAAATCGAAAGATTCAATTGACTTTATTAATTTATTTAATAACAAACTTAGTTATTTTGTAATAAAATAATTATAAGCAATAGGTTTCCTTATGTTGAATGTTTACGACGCATATTTTAAGTACATAATAGGTATGAATAATGACATTATTTAGAAGAAACTAAGTATGGGTACTTAATGCAGTTGGCAATAATTAATAGTTCTTAGTTCGAACAAATATTTTGTATTGAACGTTCTTGAAACAATTCAATTATAATAATGATAAAAATTTATGTAGTACAAAGCAATAAGTAAAGTCAATTTAATACCGAAAATCATTATAATTAAGTAGTAGAAGAGGAAAGTCTTGTTTTAGAAGAAGATTTGTCTTAAGGTCAGTCTATTGCAGTCAGTCGCCACAACACTCATTATACAATCATTTGTTCTGGTTCGGAATCGAACTCGGTGCTCACTAACTCACTAGGCCAAGAGGTCCATCGTAATATATTTTGACCAGCTTACATTTCGTGTATAATCACAGTCTAACCGTCAGGCTATTTTACTATATTACTATCTGCACACCGTCCCAGAGATTACGCGGAACAAACAGACATGAAAAAAATATATATCACTAATTTTAACAAAAAAACAACCGACTTCAAGAACTGGACCAAATTAAAATGGGACCACACGGGAAGCACCAGCTTTCAAATAAAATAATAATTTAATCATCAAAATCGTTCCACCCAGTCGAAAGTTATGAGGAAACAAACATAAAAAACAGTCGAATTGATAACCTCCTTCTTTTTGAAGTCGGTTAAAAATATATTTTTTGATTTAATGTTTCTCAGTCTTTTTCTCCACCATTTTTAAAGTTTGAAGTTGAAGATATCAGTCTGATTCAGTAGTCATTAGGTACGTCATCAATGGCCTGAATTGCTATTTATACATTTCTCAGTAAAACAGAACATATTTGTTAAATAAACAATTTTGTCATTCCTTAAATCGTCGCTGTTCAACTCCTGAACCCGCAATCATCATTCTCGTTCAATTTAACCAAATTGTATTTTTCTCTAAGACTCGTACTGTTTATAATACTTACTAGTTATTGACTGCGACTTCGCTCCTATGATTATTTCTTATTTCGTGTTTATTACTTTGAAAATCACTAAATCCTACTATTATAAACGCAAAAGTTTGTTAGTATGTAAGTGAGTCTGTTTATTGTTCCTTCACGCAAATCTACTGAATGGATTTTGATGAAATTTTACAATAATATAGTTTCTAGGTACATCAGAATACTAGCTTCGCCTCGCGGCGTTGTCGTACCGCGGGTAGCACCGCGGGATTCACCTAGTTTAATATTAAGTGACGAAAACATTTACCCTTTGACAGGATTTTTTTCATAAATCCTTTCTGAGTCAGGATTTTTTTCATAAATCCTTCCTGAGTAAGCAGGTACCTACTTCTTTACACACCTAATGTAAAATAAAGTCGCTTCCGTTATCTGTTTGCTTAAAAATTTCAAACTACTCAACGGTTTTCAATTCAGTTTTCAGTACTAGATAAAGTGATTGATGAAGGATTATATGTGTAATACATGCATATTGTAGTAGGATAAATCTAAGAAATTTAAAGACTACCGTACGAAGCAGGGCTACTCGCGCTAATACAATATGTCAAAAACCAGCTGACAAAAGTTGCTCTTGGCAAGGCTCTGCGTTGATGAATCAAAAAATCAATATAAATTGCAAGACAATTTAATAAAACACTAAACGTGCTGACAAGCATCCCAAGTAGGTCACAAGTTATTGCATTCAAGGCGTTAATATGAAATAAATAGAACGTTTTTTTTTTCTGAACACGAACGAACAACCTTGAACAATCTTTCGCAAGATTGGCAATGTCGAATCATTCGATAACAACCGATTATACTACATTATAATCTATCGGTTTGCAAATAGAAGTTTTACCGCAATACTAACATAACTCTTATCTAACCCGGCATGCCTTTACATATTTTTCGTTAGTATATAAACATAAAATCAACATATATTTGGACGGAACAAAGATGTTTAAAAGGAGAAGTAAAATAGACATTATAACATGAACATTTATGGAGATTATACGGTATATTCGCAGAACTGTATTGGCGAAAACCACTTTACACCAGGTCTACACTGAATCAAATAATCTAGTGTTAATAATACTGGCTAATTGTAGTCTCCATTACGAACGACGCACAGGTCCAGTCTTATTGGATTAAAAATTTGCCGCTTCAATGTACTCTACCGACGTTAATACCACGTTTTGGATTTGTATTTGCTGCCTAAAAGTTGCGTGGGTCAGCTAGTGTTATATATGTACTATACATAAATACCTAAATAAACAATACCAGAGCCCTTGACAAACATTTATCTCAAACGAATTTTGGTTTCGTGAAGCTATGAATATAATGCCAGACATCGGATTGTCTCATTTCAAAATAACCCGTTCTACATCCCGCAGTCCTTCGTGGAAGTTAAATAGAAAGATATAATTCCGATGGAAAAAGATATCACAGGGCACACGATGAAAATAGAAAAGTCATAAAGTCTGTTCTGTTTCGTGGAATTTACAATCTTAATCATACAAGACGGCGGTACTTTCGTATTTATTTTTCTCTGGCTGATCTCTGGCTCAACTAACATTGTATGTCTATTAAACTATTTTAAGCTCTTTCCAGTTTAGTAAATGATTTCAATACATGGGTAAACTGTTAAGATAAAAATAGGTTATGGCAATTTAATTTTCTTTTACGTTCGTTTAGATACACTAAAAGTTAGGTTGCCACTTTGCTTTAGTTTCTCCCAATGACTCAAGGCACATATTAATATATGTAATGAGTTAGAAATGTAAACAGAAATATATCAATGCCTTCCAATCAGTAGTCCCAAAACATGGGTGTTCCCTAAGGAAATGTCGGTCATTCGACTTGAGTACTTTACTACCTCGGTTTCGCCAATGGGATTTCTTCGAACATGCTTAACAGCAAAAATATCGATCGATATTATTCAAACAATACTTGCCAGTATATTGAAGTGTATTTAATGACCACAAAAAACAGGTGGCTTGCAGCAGAAATCAAACACCTATCTCTTTATTTCTATCATTACTTAAGTAATAGCGAAATCAGATGTGTCCATGTATTTTAGCCCTAGGACTCAGGATCAAGTCAAGACCATACTTTTATTGAATATCTTTAATATCTAAAAAATGCTTATAAATACAGAATGTATCTCACTTATATTACATATCTTATAATTTGCTTTGAGCTGGTATCGAATATGGGACTCCAATTGCAGTCAAAATATAACTAAGATATTATCGTAAACATTAAATTTATCATCCTTTTTGGTACCTAGTAGTTGTCGCTAAATTTCACATTATTATGATTCACGTTGTCTTGAAAATTAAATAAAACATACGAACTGATTCACTCGTCCTCGTGAATGTCTCCTCATATATCACACAATTTGATTCATGATATTTTAATTAGAAGGTTGGTTTTCTCAACATGTAGTTGACGAAACAAACTTATTTTAAACAGCAAGTTAAAGTATGTTCTTAATCAATTATGTTTGTTATAAAAAGTATTTTATTATCAGACTTAAAATGCATGCATGTACAACCAACAAGGTAACATGACTTCAATTACCACAAATAACATGAAATTAATAAATTAATCTTAGCTGTGGTATGCGGAAAAGGATAACTTTGTTTTTTAACATCAGTAAATCCCTGATTTATTAAAAACTCTTATATCTGAACATAAGTATTATGTTTAAAGAGATTTATAAGAAGTTATTGTGTAGTATAACAGATAAAAAAAGAAATACTTCAGACATTCGACACACAACGCAATCTGGAAGTAGATCGCGTTGTGTTTCACCGTGGGAGAGCTATGCTTCGGCATGAATGGTCGGCTCGACCGGAGTGATACCACGGCCTTACAGAAAACCGGTGTGAAATAGCGTTTGCGCTGTGTTTCACCGAGTGACCACCACCCACCCGTTCCTCGAATATTTTGTAGGAATTTACACTTACAAAATAGTGGACGTTCAGAACAGGTGTTTCTGTGTACAGAGATTTTTCTAAATAAAATCAAAAAACATACCCTTTAACAAGTGCAGTATACCCAAAAAGCTTGTTTTTACCGGCAGTCTCGCGAAAGGTCACGATATTAGCCTTGTAACATTGCAACAGGCGATTAGCGTCACACACCTTATTTAAATGTGCCATAATTATTTCTGGTACTTCTTCCATCATCAACTACAGTTTTAAATAGTCCAGTGGACAAAGTCTTTTTTCAGAATACAGTTCGTTTAGTTTTACAGTTTAATCTACCGAGGTAGACGTCGCACTGATCAAATTCTACCACATACTATTGACAAAACCATTAAACACAACAAATTCATGAAAATCGGAACAGCGGTTTAGGAACCCGGTTTCGCACGAATGTCTTCGAAATTCTCAGATTTCCTCTATTATAATATGCATGTACTCGTATTATACATATGAACTTTCCGCTTGAATCACTGTATCTATTGCTGAAAACTGCATTAAAATTCGTTGAGTAGTTAAAAGTCTAAGCGAACAGACATCAAAAGTGACTTCATTTAATACTAGCTGAACCCCGCGGTACTACAATAACCACGGGCAACGCCTCGCGGCGAAGCTAGTATACCTATAAATTGTAGCCTATGTTTTATTCTGATGTATAAGCTATATCATTGTAAAGTTTCATCAAAATCCATTCAGTAGTTTTTTCGTGAAAGAGCAACAAACAAACGTTTATAACATTAGTAGGACTATGTAAAGATACACAAACAAAGTACACGAAATGTCAACAAAACCATTTATAAATGTGTTTATATTATAATATTATCTGCACTAGTTATTGTGCCTAGTCTTTGTCAGACGTTTCAATGGCCGCTTATCGGTTATTAGCTCTTTTGTCCCAAATCCTGGCGTTACGCGGAAACGCTGATAACAGATATCGTTATCATTAATTATACCATTTTTGTTGTTTCAATTAAAGATTTTGTACTGTGGTACAAAAAAAATGTTCTCAATACTGTTGTAGTTTTTTTTTACTTTAGAACTCCATCTACAGGATTTTGAAACGAGTGTTACTGATTTTAGCTAAACATACATTTCAGCTGTTGCTGTGCTGCAAACCTCTACAAAAAAAATCGCGTACAATGTGACTGCGGTATGCTTTACCGTCGGAGAGCCACGCTTCGGCATACATGGCCCAGCTCGACCAGAATGATACCACGGCCTCACAGAAAACCGGTGTAAAACAGCGCCTGTGCTATTTCACTGAGTAAGTGAGTATTTTTTTTTTTTTTTTTTGTTTACGTGTGGAAACTCCCTCGGGCCGTCACCCCGCCGGGGTTTGCGGCGGGCGGTGTGTCGGAATCGAACCGACTAAAACCACACGGTGTGCCAACTCTGCGCCTGAGAAGGGAGGGGTCCAGGAATCGCAGATATTACACGACCAGACGCCTCCCAGGGATACCGGAGGCCCTTTTTTTTTTTTTTTTTTTTTTTTTTACGTGTGGAAACCCCCTCGGGCCGTCACCCCGCCGGGGTTTGCGGCGGGGCGGTGTGTCGGAATCGAACCGACTAAAACCACACGGTGTGCCAACTCTGCGCCTGAGAAGGGAGGGGTCCGGGAATCGCAGATATTATACGACCGGACCCCTCCCAGCGCCTGCCCGCACTGAAGCGGGCACCTTCTTCAAAATAAAATCTCAATTTAGGCGACGCACGGCACACGCGTACGTCGCCCCCTCGCGGTTGGCCTGTATTGCGGATGGAGGGGAAAACCCATCCCGTCCATCCGCGGCCACACTCAGGGCGGCATGAGGCGCTGATAGGCGCGCCTCCGCCGCCCCGTGCGCCGGCGGCGGATCGAGTCCGAGTGGATATCGTCCTCTCGGGCCTTCTCCGCCGCCTCCTTCTGCGAAATTACGTCTTCGCAGAAGGTCGCGACCGCGGTAAAACTGCTGTCGCTACCGGCCATGGACAGTACGACGGCCGGTAGCGACAGATCTCCTCCGATGACTGCAGTGAGGGCCCGGCGCTGCTCCGCCCAAGCGGGGCAGAACTCCAGCGTATGCTGGGCCGAGTCCTCACTGCAGTCGCAGTGGTGGCAGGCGGGACTCAATTCCCTCCTAGCGACCGAGTGCAGGTACTTCCCGAAGCAACCGTGCCCGGAAAGCACCTGCGTCAGTCGGAAGGAAAGAGTCCCGTGCTGCCGCCCTGCCCACTCGAGGATGACCGGCTGGAGCGCCTCCACGGTGGCAAAGCCAGCGCGTGGAGCCTCCAGCCGGGAAGACCAACGAGCCATCGTGGCTCGGCGAGCGGCTTCACGCCAATCGCGTACCTCTTCGGGCGGAGGACGATACCCGTTCTCCGCCCGATATTCAGCCGCTCGCCGATAAACTTCGGCGAGCACTTCCGCCTCCAAATCCCACGGGGGTGTTCCGGCCAAGGCGCACGCCGCCTCCGTCGACACGGTGCGGTATCCGCGTATGGCTCTGACCGCCAATACCCTCTGAGGCCGCCAGAGGCGTGCCTTATTCTGGGCGGTCAGAGCCGGGACCCACACCGGTGACCCGTAAAGGGCCATCGACCGGACCACCCCCGTGTAGAGGTGTCTTGTTTCGACGCTGGCTCCACCCAAGTTGGGCAAAAGACGCCCAAGGGCGGAGGCAGCGCCGACCAGCTTAGGGCCAAGCTGTCGGAAGTGCTCGTCGAAGAGCCACCTACCGTCGAGGATCAGGCCCAGATACCTCATCTGGGCCCGAACCGGTACGAGGACCGAGTTGACTTCGATGGAGGCGCCGGGGGGTGGACCACGACGGGGCCCGTGAAATAACAGGGCCTCCGTCTTATCCAGGGCCACCCGCAAGCCCAGCGCCTCGATGCGCCCAACCACCAGAGAAACACCCCTGGTGGCCAGGCGCGCCGCCTCTTGGAAATTGGCCCCCCGAGCTGTGACCAATGTGTCATCGGCGTAACAAATTACGCCCAGCCCGGGGGGCAGACGACTCCGAAGGACCCAGTCGTACCCCACGTTCCACAGGAGTGGTCCGAGGACAGACCCCTGTGGAACGCCGCACGACATGGGTCGCCGTCTCAAGACGCCATCTCGGTCCTCGTACACGACGGTACGCTCCTCTAAATAGTCTGCCACCAGCCGCCTCAGGTACTCTGGCACCCCGTGGTAGTGGAGTGCTTCCCTGATGCAGCTGAATGGCAGACTATTGAAGGCGTTGGCGATGTCCAAGGACACCGCCAACACCACGCCGCCACAGCCAACCGCCTCTTCGGTCACGGCCCTAAGGCGCATCACGGCATCAACCGTCGAACGCCCCTCTCGAAACCCGAATTGGGCGTCCGACAGGTCGGGCCCCACCTCGCTGAGATGCTGGACGATGCGGGCAGAGAGAATCCTCTCGAACAATTTGCCCGCCTCGTCCAGCAACACGATGGGCCTATAGGCCGCGACCGAATCGGCTAGCCGTCCCGGCTTCTGCAGTAGGACCAGCTTCCCGCATTTCCAGCACTCAGGGAAGCGTCCGGACGCCAGGCTGGCATCCAAAACCTCCCTGAGGCGGTCCGACATATGGTCGAGGGCTCGGGCCATCACTCGGGGTGGTACCCCGTCCGGCCCGGGGGCGGTGTTCTTGGAACGGATCCTTAGAACAGCCGCCCCTACCTCCGATTCCCTAACGGGCGGCACCTCACTCCCTCCGTCCCCGTCGTCTCTGGCCGGACCGGCCATCGACGGGGGCGTGTGCTCCGCCCGCTGCGGGAAAAGGCCCTCGACCACCTGCTGCAGGAAGCTGGGCTGGAGAGTCTCGGTAAGGGGGGGGCCCGCCGTGCGGAGCTTTTGTCGCACCGCACGATATGGGCGACCCCAGGGGTCACGATCGAGACTCTCCAGCATCTCCTTTCTCTTTGCCTCTTTGGCGCGGCAAATGGCCAGCTTCAGAGTTTTCCGCGCTTCGCGGTACTCCTCATGAAGCCGGCCCTCCTCCCCGTCTACGCGGTGGCGTCGCCGCCGGCATCGGGTGTAGGACCTCCGGGCACGAGTACAGGCCGCACGGAGGTCCGCCAACTCCTGGGACCACCAGTAGACCCCGTTCCGTGGAGGTCGACAACCCCGAACGCGGGGCATGGCCGCATCGCAGACCTGCGTAATCGCAGTGCGAAAGCGGCCAGCCCCCATGTCGACCTCCTCGGCCGGGGCCCGCGGAGACAGCCAAGACTGTATAATGGCCGCCTCCTCTAGCAGGTCCCTGTCGAGTTTGGCAACTGCCCACCGCGGAAAGCGGGAGGTATGCCGCGCCACGTGACCCCTACTGGGGCCCTGGGACCGGGAGAGCTCAAATCGGATATACAGGTGATCCGAGAGCGTCTCAACCTCATCCAGGACACACCAGTTCCTTACTCGTGCGGCAACAGCAGGGGTAGCGAACGAAAGGTCCACTATCGACCCCCCCTGCTGTCGCACGCACGTATTGGTGGAGCCTCTGTTTAGTAAACAGAGGCCCACCGAGGCCGCCCACTCCACCACGGCCTCGCCCTTGGCGTCCGTCGCTGGGGAACCCCACGCAATGGACTTTGCGTTGAAGTCCCCCAGCACGAGGACGTGCCCAGACGCTAGTCGCCGTATCGAGGTCTCCAAGTTGTTGAGGAAGACCTCGAAGTCGCTCAAACTCCGGTTGGGGGAGAAGTAAACACCGTAGACGGTGATTCCCCCCCACTCGACGGCCACATATCCAGAGCCCTTGTCTCTAAGCGACAAGGGCGGGGAACGAGCCGCCGAGGAGCCGACGACTGCCACGGAGCCGTCCCGGTCACCCATCCAGTTTGGACGGGGAGGGACGTAATAGGGCTCCGCGACTACGGCAACACCTATCGACCACTGCGCCATGGTTTGCAGGAAGAGATCCTGCGCCGCGGCGCAGTGGTTCAGGTTCGTCTGGACAAGGAGGTTGGAGACCTGATCCATTTACTGGATCGTCTCTACAACCTCCTCCATGGGCGACGACGTTGACGCACGAACGACGTCGGAGGCTGCCAGGGTCGTCTGGCTAGCCTCCGACGCCTGCTGAGAAGCACGGGGGGGCCTGCAGCCCCCCTGCCCCATCTGGTGATTGGCAGGCTTGTTGCCCGCCGCACACACGGGGCAGTGGGGGGCGGCAGAGCACTCTGCCGCCTTGTGCCCCGGTCGACCGCAGCGGAAACAAAGTCCGCTGCAGTCGAAGCAGCTGGCGCACTTCGAGCGTGTGTGTCCCGCGGCAAGGCACTTGTAGCACCTCATCGGCCTCGCGGCCAGGATTGTAATCCTGGCACTCATGAAGCCGACGAGGAGCCTGCCGGCATCAGCCAAAATTTTGGCCGATGCCACGGGACAACTTACCCACACGGCGCCAAGCCCTCCTGGACCGGGGCGGATGGTGCCGACCCTGACGTTGTCCGCGCTACAGCTCGTCTTCATCTGTATTGCAGCGCGGACATCATCGACCGTCACGGAATCGTCCAGGCCCGAAATGCGCAGTTCCGCGCACTTTGTGGGCCTGGCGATCCTGACACCATCCATGTTGGCAAATACTTCCCGCAACTTCTCAGCAGCGGTGTCCGCCGTCTTTGCGCCATCAGCCCCAGGGAACTCGAGAATTCGAGCTCCCGTTTGGGCGCGGCGCAAGCGGACACCGGCCGTTCCAAATTCACCGGCGAGGCTGTCCCGGGCCTTCTTAAATACGGCCGCATAGGACAGCCCGCCGGTTGTCGCCTCCGGTGTCAAGGTGACCACTACAGCCGCGGTCTTTGGCGGCTGCAGTTTCCGCGGCTTTTTCGCAGTGGCCCTTGCCACCGGCGGCGACTGCGTGGCAGAGGCTGCCTTTTGGGCAGCCTTTCTGGCCCGCTTTCGGGACTTCTTCGACCCCCCGACTATCTGCCAACCCTCATTGGAGGGGGCAGATGTGGAGGGGCCAGCCACAGGCGTTGGAGCGGGGAGCGGAGGAACCTTCGCTCCAGCCCTTGACACCGCTTTCGGCCCCAGCCTCGGCGCAGCCGTCTTGGCCGTAGCCGGAGCCCTGGCCGCCGGCCCTCGGGCGGCCGCAGGAGCCGGCGCCGCTCCCGTCGCCGACGCGTAGGTTACGCGACCCCCTACCACAGGAAGGGGGGTCGCCGCCGACGACGCGGCCCTCCGCTTCGGCGCCGCAAGCGGCGGCCGCATAATAGGGGCCGCAGGCAGCCTCGCCTCCAGGCCGGCCGTACGACCCTCTATCATTCGCCGGCATGCGTCGAGGATGGCAGCCAGCTGGGCGTCTGTAATCCCAGTGCCGGCAGGGGACGGCTGCGGCGCAGATGGGGCCTGCTGGGATTTGGACGCGGCCCGCTGGGATGTTGACGGGGCTGGGGCCTCTCGCTCCGCCCGGAACTGGGCGAACTGAGCGCTAAGCTCAGCCACCTGCCCCGCCAGGCGGTCGTTGGCCGACTGAAGGCGGGCCACGTCCCCAATTAGGGTCTCGACGACCCCCGCCACGGCAGAAGAGGAGTCCTTAAGGGCCCTCACGAAAGAGCCCTTAAGGTTCACGGACTTGGTGGCCACCTTGTTTATTATGGCCACCGCCGCGTCCGCTGTCTCCTGCAGAGAGACCGATGATTGGGGCCCTGAATCCCCATCCACCGGTCCCCTGATCTTAAGCAGGAGACCACTCATCTCCTCTTCCGCCTGGAGCTCGCCATCAGCCCTGGCCCTTCTGTAGGATTCCGCCTTCGAAAAGGCGGAACCCGACGAGGCCGTGGCGGGGGTTCGAGACCTCCCCCTCTGGCTACTCCCGATTTTGGGCGGCAGCATCTCCAGGGATGTGTCGCTATCGCCGCCGTCCCTGGAGTATTCGCGTTTGCGGCTGTCGATAGGCTCCGTGTCCATAGCCTCTGAGGAGGCACCGGCTGATCCAACCGACGAGTGGCTGGACCTGGAGCGAGTACGTGCCGACGTTCTTCGGCTCCCAGCAGTCAAATCGACGTCTGGGAGCCCCACCGAGATGGGCGCCACAGAGGCAGCGTCTTCCTCGGCAGACGATTGCTCGTCTGCCTTTCGGAATTGCCCCTTGGTATTCCTCCGTTCCTTCCTCTTGACCTTTTCTTTTTCTTTTTCCGTTCCGTTAGGCTTGCCAGTGTTCGTTGTGTTGTTTTGTGTCGTTTCTATATTTGTATTGTTATTTTCAGTTCCCATAATAAAACCCACGAGTTGGGGAGAACTAAAAAGTCCACCCGGGCAGAGATCCCCAATACCCGGGCAAGCCTATGTACTGTGGAGGTCGGCCAGTATCCACAGGTTTTTTCGACTTAACTGTCGGGTGTTATAGACTATCCTTGTCATGGGCCGGCCAATCAAGGCAAGCCCTCCGGCCATCAGGTTCTCAGCGTACCCTCTTGGAGCCACCAGTCAGGTCGTTGTTGAGCCCCTAATGGTTACGGAATGCGAGAGGGTGGCTAGCCCTCTCTCACAGACGGGACTAACACTCAAGTGCCAGCCCCTCTGATCTACTCGCACTCCAACACGCCTTCTGCTAAAGCAGAGGGACGTTTGGAGTGCCGCGCGACGATTGAGCGTCACGCCCTTCGCGGCAGTCTGCAGCCAGACTCCGTCTGGTATCCCATTTGGTCTGGAGTCTCACCCTGGGCCAATCCGGCATGAGTAGCTCTACCCGGCACAGCCCCAGAGATCATTGACCCACGCAAGCCCCACCACGACGACAACGTAGGGATACTTTGGGGGGAGGGATACCGGAGGCCCTACCCCAACCTCTTCCCTCATCCCCTTCCTCATCCTCCAAAGGCCGGCAACGCAATTGTAACGCCTCTGGTGTTGCGGGTGTCCATGGGCGGCGGTTCTCGCTTACCATCAGGCTGCTCGTTTGCCCCTATCCCATAAAAAAAACAAAATGCTAGTATGCTTTTTCCTTAGATCATACAAACAAGGTTGCTTGTGTGAATCTGGGGTATTCAATTGTATTAATGTTCTGTGTTCGTGCGTCTTTTAGTTGGAATTCTCTAAGCATACACAAATGTGTAATTTGGTCATTTATTTTTATTGATACTAAGTTAATGTATTTACTTTTTTACAGGACGCAATAAATAAATATTTATACATATTACCTACCCTGTTAGTATTTTACTGCGTTTAAAATTAGTTTAATAAAACTGTCCCGCACTGTGCTACAACGAGCCGTAGTCGTGGACAAAATAAACAAATGCGCACAAAGCGGGCGACGCCGACTAGACGTCCGCGTCCGACGCGCCTCCCGGTCAGATAACATGAATTATTATTACTAAATAGTCACGTTTCCAAGTAAAACATGAGGGCAGACTGTGAAAAAATGTTCTGAGACACCATCACAATCGAGGCCCCCCATCGGACAACGATACACGAACAAAACATAAAAAACATTTAATACCGCCTCTTTATATCCGCGATAAAACATTGGCCTCTCTAAATTGAGACATTTTATTATTAGAAATACGATTTTGACAGTCGTAAAACAACGTCGATCCAAAGTTATTATATCAGTTTACGAGTCGAAATATCACAATACGCGCTAGGAAGAAAGGGAGAATTTATAAATTATGGCTGCGAGTGAAACTTAATTCTTAAATATTTAAAATTTTATACCTCAGGCGGGTAAAATTTGTACCACTGGGCGATCCCGTCTTCCGTTTTCCGCGTTGACAGCGAGCCAATGTCATTGCCATTCTCTTTGCAAGGTTATCGCTACGGCGCGTATTCTAAATCTGTCAATTGTGAAAATTTCTAATTGAGATTTAATATTGCAAATAGTACTAACAAGATGGCAGCACACACGCTAATTCGGTTGTTAATTGTAATTAGTGCTTGTTGTGAGTCACTTTTTTTAGTCTGTAGGTTTTCCTGTCGCCCGCTGCGTACGGCCATGACATTTGGTTGTGTGACCGATTGCACGGCCTTCGCTCGCGGTCATCAACTCCGCATGTGACTCGGTACCTTACCTCACATTGCATTTTCACTAGCCAAATGATTGTGCCTCTCGCTTGCACTTAAAACAATATCAAAAAGTGAACATTTGCTCTTAATACTGTGTGTGAGCAATGCGTTGTTCATGTTTTAAATTGTAATTAAGTTGCCACGTCGGTAAACATATGGTATTTTTAGGAAATGATTATCGTAAGATAATTGGTTTCTTAGACTAAATGGAATTTTTAGACAGGAAATTGTCAGCGGATGATATACATCGTAATGGTTGTTGTCAGTTTAAAAATGTAATTCTCTTGTTAGTTTTCGAAACAATAGATGAAGGTGTTTAACCTTTATCTATTGTTACGTTAAAAGAACTGGCATTATCGCAAAGGTATAAAAACATTGGACGTTAGTGTTATCTTCATTTACATACATGTTATACGAAATACATAAAAATGAGATTTATTCTATACATATTTAAAAAAACTGAAAGCAACTGTAGGGTTTAAATGAGTATAACCAATGCCTATATAGTATTTAAGTTTAATCGATTAAAAATATTTAACTAACGATTAATCACACGTCCATCTTTGTACCACATGTACATTATTAATGACCGCACTAAACTGCGACCACACATAAACATCAACTGTAGGTTCGAACAGACCATTAGCAACGGAATTAACTACAAAGTGGAGACCGGTTGCAAATCGTCTGCGACCAACAATATAGGCATATACTCGTACATACCAAGAAAGGCTACAAAATGTTTGCGGAACTATTTACAAGGAAACACATGGCGTTCCACGAGCTCTATGCGAGACTACACCAGTCCAACAAGGTTACCAGTGAAGGTGGTTCGAATAGTTGAGAAAAGTATTTCTCTCACAACATTGCCGCAGAGTTATATTTAAACCATTAAAATGATAAAATGACTAAACCTTTTTAGCTTTCAGCTGCATGAATAAAAGCGTGTGATTTATATGATGGCAACGTGACAATATGACTCGACTAAAATCTGTCACGCTAGGCCCAAAAACAATTGTTACGTGAGGTCACAAACGAAGTCAACGCTCTTTAAAAGATTGTATCTTTGTTCGGATGATTCTGGAAAGAAATGTGTACGTGGATGGAATTTGAATATAAAGTGATCATCACGTTTGTGGAGGAGTGTTATCTCTTGTTAAAATAGTACATACGCAGTGTTTACGCATTTGGCCAAATAAAAAATTGGCGCCGGTTTCTGGATAAAATACACTTCATTTGAACAACATAATATTTCATTCAGGTTTCGTCGAAACATTATTTTTAGAAACAAATTAAAACATCAATTTGCGCTTATTAATACAACGTACTATTCAGAAACTGGAGACTACGGTAGGTACCGTACCTATATATGTAGAAATCTAATATACAAACTGCCAGATGCAAATACAAGTTAATAACAGAACACTATGTAGTTAACATATGTACGACCAGAAGCCAACGGAATCAACAAAGAGACGTATGACTAATTTTACTCACTACACATGACTCAACGGGCAGTACTAAAACAGTTCGAACAAGACACGGGCATGAGAACTAACTTGCGTGGCGTTACGCTTCTTGAACAAAGAAAAAGGGGATGCTCGAACGCAGGCAATGACTATGCTATAAAGTCTGAGAATTCGTGTCTGCCCAGCATTGTAGGACACGCCCCGCTTCTACTGTGACACTTAAAAATGATACCAAGAATCATCCAAGACGGGGGGTCGGAGGTCTCTCTTAAATGGATGTAGCAAACGAATCAAAAGGGGAAGGTGCGTTAGAAAAAGAGCTGTGTTGGTGACTGAGGACTTTAATTTCCATGCTTGTTAATAGCGATTAGTTCTTCATTCTTAACGTTAGGTTCAATTGGACGAGTCGCACTATATTTATCATTTTATTTTTAGAGCTTTACATTTTTCGTGGATTTCAAGGTAATAGTAAAAGTTCCAAGTATGATAAAATAGCAATAAAATTAAAGTTGAAAACGTGAAGATATATACATATAAATGTATTGAAAATATCGGTTTTATTTACGGAGTCTGCCTTTCCTTGCTTGAGAACGTTAATGTTTTCGTTTGTGTGTATCCTGTTTGAGTTATTTGTTAGAACAATATGTTTAGGTCATAGCACGCAAATAGTATTTACGAATGAAGTTGATATTTAAACAACATTTATCGAGTTAATAAATTTCAATTGGATTTATAACAGCTGACGTTCTTCGAAAAGCAAATTATAAAAATAACATAACAATGGGGAATGAACATATAATTGAATGATTGCCTTTAATTGCAGTGTGACCCTTTTGTTGCACTTGCATGCACGCGGGCTAACGACCACGAACGACAATGTGAAATAGAAAATAATATATTTGTGTTTGTGTTCAGGCGCCAGTGCCCACTGTGCGTCATGCTAGTCGTCCCGGGATATGTTGAGGTAGGTTAGTGTTGTTGGCAACGAAATAAGAGATTAGTCGAAAAAATGTCATAACGACTTAGTAATAAAATACATAGTTTAGTGCAATATAAAGTGAGATTTATTTATACCTATTCAGCCGAGTCCTGCGGTGTTAGCCGCGGTTGTTTTTGTACCTCTACAACAACAAGCACAAGTAACTGTGTGTAAAGTAGTATAAAAAGTAGCCTAAGTTAATCCTTATATCACCAGCTATTTAGCAGTGAAAGTTCCATCAAAACCGGTCCAGCTGTTCCAGAGATTAACCGAAAAAGTTTTATTATTATTTTTTAATGTTTCAACCGTATATTCTTTATATATATGCATTTAGTAAAAACTTTAGCACATAATTAACGGCCGACCGGAGTAGGTTTGTCACTGCCCCACAGGAAATTTTATTTTTTTAAATATAGGGCCTGCTAAATTCACTACTCTGTCTAATCGAACTTGCTTACCATCAGGTGTTATTACATTTGAGCAGTAAGAGTCAAGTCAGGTTACAGAAACCGCGGACAGAAGCAATTTATAAATATAATTAATCATTGAAATAAATATAGAAATTATTATCTAAGCATTGTGTTGACGTCATTACTAGGAAAGTGCATTACTAGGTACATATTGTGAACAAATATTTTCGATCTTATTGCCTATACAATACTGACTAAATTGCAACACGGATTGTCAACGGCTATTGCCAACCGTTACTTGCTCAATCTATTTGTAACTAATACATATCTTATTAAGGTTATGCAACATACATTAAGGCATAGCATTCACCCAAGCGGCAAGGAGGAAATATTTCGTAAATATAATCTATTCAGTATTTTACTCTTTAATTCTTTATAAAATAAACATCTCTAATTAAAAAAAAAAAGTAATTTCCTACAAGTCCGTACGAACCTATCTTAGACTCGACGTGTCTATATTAGCCCTTGTAATCGTACATTAGATTGATAGTTTTGGTACTACTATTAAAATTACTACTATAAAAAGTAATTATCCTTTAAAAATGAGACAACCCTAACGTCTTACAGGATAGGGAGGCAACTTATAAAAATACAGAAAATTAGAGACGTACGCGTACGAGGTAAATTATACTTTATTGTGTGAGAGCAAGAGTTGCTATTTATTACAAGTTTTTATTTAGTTTCACATTTCCTGATATTTGTCTATAATCAAATCTTTCAAGTTACATTTGATCTACTTCCCGATTTCCGATTGAGCTGAAATTTGAAAATACCTTTAAATCTGATGACAATGCAATTATATATAATCGGTATTATTATTAATCCAATATGGCCGCCGTATCGAAATGGCGGCGTTCATATTTCTGAACAACCCACGCAATATAGGTATCAAATGAAAGGGCTTAAAGTTATTTTTTTAATAACATGTATTAATTAAAAAACTTTTTAAATTAATCACGTTTTTAAATATAGGAGTGAGTCTTCTGCACTTGAAATTTTATATAGAAGAATGAGATAACTAATTATCGTTATCTCATTTTTCTATATTATGGCTCTGATTCTTATTTGGATACAGAACGCTATCGCTTGTATAGATACAAATACACAATACTTACAAACACACAGAATGTATCAAAAACAATGTTTCTGTAAATTTATACGAAGGTCGTTTCTGGGAACTATACTATACAAATACGCATAGCATAATGTGGATATTCCCTGATCCCGGGAGAACTGAAATATTCTTAGCCATAAGACGAATGCCAGTCAGCGTTCCAACCAAGGTAGTATATCTTACCCATTGTCGGTACAAACTTACGCAATCTCAACATCGTTCATTGTTTAATCTTACATATACTTGGTATATTTTTTCAAAGAACAAAGAGATGGAAATTATAACGTCTCTGACACACAATTATGACGAAGTATGTTAATATTTAATTAGTTTCTACTGAGGAAATGTGTCGCTGGATAAATCATCTTTTGTTATACTTGTATATAATCGAAATCTCCTTTCTTGACTCTTCTTTGGCATGGAATAAATTCAGATAAGTTTCTTCCGTGTAGAGAAAAAAATCGAACTAATTAATGAACACACCCTTTTATACAATGAACGTATTGTCGATCACTGTTGAACGAGGGTCTACCCCGAAGATCATCAACTATCCTGGTCTTGGATAGTCTGATGCAACCAGTTCAAAGCGCACTACTACACCACTTTTACATAATCGCGATCTCCACTGTGTAGCACACTATACGTAATGGATACATTTATAGATAGTAAGTTAAGACAATACTTATTGAATTGCGTCAGATCGACCTTCTAAGTTAGGCATTATTTCGTGGAATTATTTGAAATGTAATTAACAGTCAAAAGCCTTACAAAGTATTTATGTTTCAAATATGATTAAATTAACTTCGGTTGTAAATCTAAGAAATAACAATCACGCAGATTTAAACAATAAATTGTTTTTATTTTATGTGCTATCATCGTTTCTTTCATTGTACTCTTCGAGCGTCAAGGGTTGAAAAAGAATAGCTAAAAAAACAATGTGTAATAATTCTCGATTAACTCATTTATTAATTAAACTTTTAAGAGTTTGATACAAATAAATAAATAAATTTATGCTTTATTCATGCCATATAAAATTGTTACATAATTACACATCTGTATAAATTATACTATTACATTGTATTCTTAAGTTATATATATATATATTTTTTTATGTATGGACCCCAGTTGGATAAAAGCCTCTTTCATAGCGTTTGTGATACGCGAAAGATTCATATACGCGATGAAAAATGAGACTTAAATACCTAACATTTGTTAATAGTTATATGAACCTAATCAATCTAATTCATTATATGACCACAAATTCGTTAACTAAAATTCGCTAAATGCCAACTAGATTATCATAACAATTGTGGAATATAAATTGATAATTGATTCCCGTGCGACCAATTTCAAAGTCAACAGAACTACTCCCCTCTAACTCGTCATCCAACCCCTATACTCAGTAATTAAACTAAATTAACACTTTAATAGGTAGACGTAAACTCCGTTATCAATCAGAGTCGTCAGTCCTTGCTGAGGCAAAATGGATTTAACTTAGACGCTTAGTAAGTAATCTAACAAGTTTAATAGTTTGGTTTTATGGTCCCATCAATAACTTTGCTCCCGGAATCATACCAGCGTTTCCCGTGTTTCTACGGTCAATCCACAGCATTCAGAAATGGCTTTCGTGTCTGTTAGCTTCAACACCTATAATTTAAACGATACTTAAGATGTACTACAGTAAAACTAAAGAGGTTTTAATTAGTATGTTTCTTTAACGAGGTAATCTCCTGATTTACCGATCAAATATAAAGATATTTTCATATAGAATAATTATTGAGGAAGGTTATGGGCTCGCTGTAACCTTTCCAAGTGAGATGTAACCACTAATATAGGCGAAACTGCGAGCGAGCGAATAGCATGTGTTTAGTAACATAATTTTAAAAACTTTAATCCAGACTAATTTTAAAATTTCGAAAGTAACCGCTGCACTGATTTCTTTTCAATTTGGCATGGAAATACTTTGATTCTTGAGGGACATGGGCTGTTTTTTACCGCGACAACCGGAATACACACGAGCGTATAACGGGCAAAATTTAATAATGTGTTATTACTCATTATTAAGGTTAATAAAAGATATTTAAAATTTTGCCATAAATTGTACACCAGTTCAAAGTTACATCGCCCATTGGATCACGACCTGTCAGGAACGCATTCTCTCAGTGGCCAGACTATAATAGTAATAAGCGTATCGTGTTAATATACAATTCTACATTTAAAGTCGACTAAAAAATCTAAACACCGTTTGATTTCATTCTGAATACAGATGTTAAATAAAAAATAAGTTCAAGAAAGTATTTTTTTATAAATCCTTGGCCTAGTATTTTAACGCCTAATCACCATTACTCCTTAAAAAGGTTGATTCCGGGTAAAGTATTTCCTGTTCTAAGGAATATTCAACTATCCTCTCCCCAACGATCCACTGCCTTATTAACCTAGCTGTTAGTGTATGCGACTGCTGTCTTCTTAATACCAGCTAGGAGTATAGAAGTTTGGCGATGTTTCACGCCCGTGTTCGTAGAGCATGTAAAGCCGGTCGGTCCCGGTTGTCATGGACATCTATGGTAATCGTTATCGGTAAGTCAGTGCCCTCCATTATACTGACAACTAGTTTGACCTTCTAATTCAGGTCCGATGCCAGTCGCTACGTAAAAAAATTTCCTATTCAGGAAAATCTGGTTGTACTAGAAGACGACCCCAAATAATCTTGGGAATAATAAAGGCTTAGAAGAAGAGAGACAGTCAACCAGTTAGTTTATATTCCTAAACGAAATAAGTAGGTTCTTTTTTAAACTATGGCCATGGGATGTTGACGTAATTTAATTCACGCAACTGGTTATGAAGGTCAGAGAAAGTGATCTTAGGCAGTCGACGTCGAGCGAGTATTTAATCAATGACAACAATATGTGTGGTTTACTATTTCCTATGTGTAAGTTATGTGATAAACATACATTAATACTGACTCGGTGGCACAGTGGTAGTGAATGCGACTGCTGTGCTCGAGGTCTCGAGTTCAAATCCTGGGTCTGACCAAATGTTTGTGTGATCTACAAATATTTGTTTCGGAGTTTGGATGTTTTTTATGTATAATATGTACCTAAGCTCTGCCTAGTTTGGGATCAGACAGTCTTATAAGAGTTTTGTGGAGTTATTTTTTTTTTAAAGACACTGGATACAGTTCTAGTCTTTTAAGTAAATAAAGGAAGAAGGCTCAATTTTGGCGTAAACTAATAGGTACGTAAATTTTAGTTGAATATTAAAAATCTCATTACGTAAATAATTCACATAATTAATTTTATTAAACGTATTATATAATTTGAATTTATAAAGAAAAATAATCTTTTTAAATACTTATATATACTATATAAACTGTGTTTAATCCACTTAGGTTTAAAAATATTTTAATTAGCTTTTTTCTGTGGCACCGCCCTCATTTATTTCGATTTTAGCGTTAAATAGTAGCCTATATGATATTCTATTATATAAGCTATATTACTGTAAAGTTTCATCTAAATTCATTCAGCAGTTTTTGTGTGAAAGAGTACCAAACATCCTCACAAACGTTCGCATTAGGATATAATAGAATATCAGTTTCTTTTCGTTACTGAGGTTGTTTTATTACATAGAGGTAACCTGATCGAAAACGCCTCCAATCGTTCATGAACACCTTCAATTCAAAAAAGACATAAGTGAGTTACCAAAACTGTTGGGAACCTCCTCTTTCTTACTCATTTTGCTTACAAAAATCATAACTGCAATAATGCTCGATATTTTGATACAGGGATAACTTTGTAATGTAACATTATTTGTAATCCAAATAAGTAACTGTTTGGGTTGTATTTGCTATCACATGTACCTACTAGGGAACTGTCCAAGAATGGTGAAGGGCGCTGGAACCTGAGATACAATGTTTAAATTCATTAGGACGGGTGCCATCATTTAACATTTTCATTGTTCCATATGTTATACTTTAAATATTATTGTTTAAAATGTTTGATTTAATGTGATAATTTTGAAAATCTTTACTTGTGGATTAAACTTATTATTATTATTATTATTATTTTCTGAACTCTGGTCTATGAAATAAATCTTACTGCATACAACCTTAGGGAAAACGAAGGAGTTTTCATGGTGTTTTGCTTCTTCTATCATATATTCTTTTATCCAAAAAGGTATTTTCGGGAATATAGTATAGGTATTAATATAATTCACTTTGTTCTTATATAAAAGTCGGTATGTAAATTAAGTTTCAGATAATAATGTACAGTCAGGTCCTAAATATGGTAGCAGTATTAAGACTTAAACTTTAGGAGTTCCCACTTTAGGGTTTCCACAAATCATTAAGTATAAGCTATTCACAACGTTTACATAATTTGGTTTATTTTGTACATAGTTAACGTTACTATATACGTGTGCAATAGAGAAAAAACCATTACTATTCGTATATGTTATTCTATTTCTTTAAACTGAATGTTTACTTTATATACATAAGTAAACGGTCAAAAGCGATTGGCAGTAATTTAAAAACCACAACTCATAGGCTCTTTTTAAGATCGCACGGTATTGGGTAACATTTTTTTAAACGTCATCGGTAGACAACAATAGGCATCCCTATTAAGGCCAAGCCTTTTGCTGTCCTCTCCACGTTTCAAGGCACTGGTTTTTTGACAAAAATCCAATAAAAATTAGAACAATCCTCGAAACTTATTTTGAATGAGGGGGTCGTAAGTTCGATTCATATCAATATCAAATAATTGTGATTTGTTCTGTTTGAATGGAATTTGTATTTAGTATGTGGGTTTTAAGGAATATATACGTTTGTTTAAGAGCAGTCCGTCAACCGCAGTACATGCTTTGCTGGTTTAAAATCGGATCACCATGAGTTAAATATAATATTATAAGAATTGGACTCGGCATGGTTATCATTTCTTGACACAGGCTTTTTAAATTGGCCAATGTACACATAAAGTCTAAAATAATAAATACTTAGCTACATTGTGTTTTAATTAATTCAGTTGACTGTACTTTTGAGCAGGAAAGGAACACAAGTGTTACACACATATATTATGAAACGTTATAATTATATGTATGTATTTTTCATTAATTATAAAATAATTTGGATCGCAACAAAGAACGACACAGTCTGAAAAACAAAACTATAAAAAAAAGTCTTAATAAAATTCTACGTTCAATTTAGCCTTCGTATGTGTGTAGCCGTGTTTTGGTTTTTAAAGAGGATACCATCAGCGTTAATAACTTTTGGAATTTTCGCAGTTGAGATGGAAATTGTGGCAGATTTATATATTTTCTATACATAGTAGGTATATAATTTAATCTAAAGCCATCGTACCGAGAGACCTTTATCTAACATCACAATCTTTATGCAGTACAAAAAGATCTTTTAAAGTACTCAACCGATTTTAATGCAGTTTTCAGCAATAGATAGAGTAATTCAATATGAATGTTTATATGTGTGTGAATTTGAGAATTTGAAAGAATTGCGCTCGAAGCCAAGCCGTTGGTAAGACATAGTTTTAAAGTCATATGAATACTGTACAACGCATAAATGTTCTTCTGCGTTTAAACTGCCACTATGCTCTACTTACAGGAGCTATAAGAGAGTAAAGATAGGAACAAAAAAGAATCTGTATTGTCTTTGTTTTTCTCTTCTTCGGAAAGAGACAATGGGATGACCGGAGTTTAGCGACTAAACTAAAAAGTAAAACTAAGATATCAACGTAACATACTTTTAGTATTTATTTTATTGTATTAAACGCATGCCTATATTGTTGTATATGTTACGTAGTTTAAAGGTAAAAGTAGCATAACTCAAGCGTGAACAGACAACGTAACTATGTAGGTAGGGCCATAATATCAAAGTGGTTATGTCGCATGCGTGGGTTATTACGGCCGTGGGCAGGACCCATGGCACCAAGGGACCGTAGTGGGAGCATAGACCCTTACAACTGTTTAAATCACCGACGACTTTGTCAAGATGTTTACTCAAGAATTCCTCTCCGATATTTAATATTAACCAGCTTTAAAATAATCAAAACAACTATAAATCACACGTTCATAAACAGACTATTAAATTTTTTTCTGCGGCTATCGTACTATAACCTTGAGCGGACGACATTGGGACGTTCATCCTAATTTATCAACAAGTACGTATACCTTACTGGAACGTCTGCCCTATTTATTCTGATCTATGAACAACAACGTACCGAAAATAGTTTGTTTGAAAACATATCGACCAAAATAATGTTACTATAACAACAACACTTCCTATGCCAACGAATAGAAGCAACAAGTAACAGATTTATTCAAAAGGCGATTTGAAAGGCTTCGACATCAAATGTCATACAAAAGGTTATGCATTATATAAGGTGAGCAAAGCCTCGATTCCATACTTTGACATGCAACACAATAGTTTAATTACATATGAGTACACGGATAAACGTTACGTAACTTACACGCAATTGGCGCAAAAAAAAACAAATAGCTTCTTACCTACTTAGCCATAGACAATGAGGTCAATGACATAAAAACGGATTACGTTTCGTTTCCGTGCGACAGATACGTTGTAGGCATTTCAAATTGTAATTAGTCATGCGGACGCCGGTCTAATCTATGTACCGTGATTTGACACATGAACATTTTAAAACTTCATTTGTTTCCGAGCACGATACGAACAGGAATTAAAATCGACATGTTAACGAATTTACTTTTGTTCTGAATAAGAAAATGGAAAACTTATGACCCGTAGACACATAAGCGTGTACCGATGAATGGATGTCTTGTTCAAACATACCTGTAGCGAGTCGAATGAAGATCGTTCACCTTCCGACAATGTAAACCTTTGTTTCAACACAAGTCAACGGCTCCCAATCAATCCCAACAGTTTATCTGGAAATAGAAACGACTTGTTCAATGTGGGTACTCCGCTTTATGATTCATCCAGCGCGTTCAACTATACCCGTTTATTAATAAAATCCAAACATTAAGAGGGATAGCAGGAAAAAAACGAAACATGCCTATAACTACAGATGTAAACAATGAACATGTGTAGACAAGACGAGCGGCTACAAAAAATCCCGGTATGTAATAGGGATACCAACCGTTCACGTTAGATAACTATCACGTTCACAGTATGTCCACAAACACGTAAAATTTAATAGCGCACTAGTGGCGGTATGTCGTACCGGAACAAAACTAGTTTATTTTTCCGATCACATCGCATAGAGCGACAAACGTCCGACCGTGGCGGTGGCCGACGCGAGACTGAGCGACGGTAGCGCCCCCTCAACGCGCCCTGAGTTGCGCGTGTGTGCGTGAACGTGGATGTGGGGGTGCCGCCCTCTGCGCCCCATGTCGCCGCCGACCGTTTATTTATTTTCGAGTGTGGGGTGTACAAAAATGGTGCATTCATCATATACGTGCCGAAGATTCAGCTCGACGCGACGACCAATTACAAGCGTACAAGGATAAAGGCGTTTTTAAAACATAAAACGTCTTTTTTTAAACGGCCGTGAACCGAGCACTGGCCGCGGTCATTGCCACAAGCGTCAATATAAAAATATTCACGTCACAATAACGCGGTGTGGTTTTTCTTCTTTTTTTTTAAGTTACCTAATTGTTATTAGAATATTGATCTTACTGGCTGGCCTCGTGTGCTGTCTCCGTAGCCCATAATGATTCCTTTTTAAAACATACGGAAAAGATAATTAAATGTATAAATTACAAAAATAATATAATCATAAAGTCATTCCATATTGAAACAAACGATTTTCGTATGTACATTTCAATTACAGGACATACTCATAATTTTATAAATTATAATTTATAAAATTATGAGTATGTATGTATATTTAATTATATGCATACATACTAGGTACATATATACCAACTAAAAATGTAAGTAGGTAAGTAATCTATATCGCAATGATATTTGGAACTAAGTTTAAAAAAAAATTGGAATTAAAATGACCACTAAAACCTAGTTGAAACGTCAAAAAAGTCAAAGAATTAAATTATATCATTGGTCGCATTTATTTCCTGACTCATTAGGTATATCAATGTTTATTTATGCAAATCATTTTTGACCCTATAGGTCGTAAAAATAGTTTATACCTTTTGGTTTAGCTGACGTTTTAAACTCGTGCACTGACCGTGGTTGTCAGAGGATCACATTCTGTGGTCTGTGCTGGGTTTGTGATGCATTTTTCGTGCATGCGTATTCATTACCACGTATTTTATTTTATATTTACTTACAGAAAAAAAGAATAATCCTTTTAATCAATAAGGAAGGAATTTTAGCTGTGGTCAATAAGAGTCGGAAGTCACGACCGAAAACTAGTCAGGACCAGAATAATGAGTGTTGTTTCTTAACAAATGAACATAACCACAAAATATTCCGAGACGTATTCGATTACAGACGAATCGTTATTCAGCATTATAATAATCGATTACCAAACAATGGAATGGATTCCACGATTACATAAAAAATAACACTTATCTTTGATCCGTGTTTCGTCGAGAATACCATTTATTTGTACTTAACATATTTTTTCGTAACCTTTCTCAACGAAATAATAGAAAACAATATTTGTTTTTCATATTCTTTATATTGTATATAGATTACTAAAGTAGTTATGAGCTCCAAAGAATGGGCGTCGCAGGATTCTTCCGCATCAGCTGCTAAAGTTCCCAGCGAGCAGACAGTAATACTGAATTTTATAGAATCATAAAAGAAATTCAATTGCAATTCAATAACGTTTTCATAAAACCTTTGTTAGGAAATGATTACGTTACGTCGTGTTGAGACGTAGACCTAGGGCGTAATAAGATTTCTTGTACAAATTGGATCAGCCCTACCAAGGAAGTACCTTCACGAAAACGGTTAAATAGACGTTGACGATATTATATTGTAATTTGCTTTTTTACAACGTCGCCGCGTCGTGCTAAAATACGCATTTGCTGTGGTGGAATTTAAAAACATAAACATTCGAAATTTGAAACTATTTTTGAATAACTAATATGACATTTGTGAGCTGTTTTATTTTTTACCAAAGTCACTCACGTTATTCAATAATTTGAGATTAATAAATATAAATAAATTTGACTGCACGGTTGGCCTAGAAGTTTAAGCGGTCACTACGCCGCTTGCTACTACGCCAAGTGCCGTGGGTTCAAATCCCACGCGGGACATCACTTTGTGTGATCCACAAAATGATGTCCTAAGTCTGGGTGTTCTTTGTGTCTGTTACATGTATGTTTGTAAAGTCCCCGCGACACAGGATTTTTATTCCTAATGCGGGAGTTGTCTTTTTGAAGAAAAATAAAAAAATATGTGATTTAGTTAGTATAAAATCGGTGAGAATCAAAGTTTAAGACATTTTGTTTTATTTTTCGTATTCCTTGTTACGTATTAGAATAATCTAATTCAATCCTTTGCTTCTTGATTATTTCTTGAAGTAAGAAATGTGATCTAAACAAATAATTGAAGTATATATGTATTTGTAATTCCCAATTTTTGTTATTTTTCATTACATATAACAATATATTTTCAATTTATTTTATTTATTTTTAAAGCAGTTATTTTCCACTGATTTTAAAAATTTGTTACAATAACTGTTTTCAGAAATTCAATAGACTTTAATTCGAACAAGTTACATTTATAGCAAGTTTAATAAAAGCTCGTGAAATAAACAGACCAGATAATCTACTATGAATGGCACAGTCCCTTAGTTTGTCACATTGCCAACTAGTTTCCCTTCTCCCATTGGGTACTAGTGTTGTGACTTCGAAAACAACGGTTAATGTCACCTAATAATCGACTATCAAATCTTTACATATTATAAATCTTTTAAACTGCTCAACGAGTGATTCAAGAGGATAGTTTATATGTATAGCTAAGTTTATATACATCTAGTTGCGCTCCGAGGTGTTTATCGCCGTTGTTGTTGTATCTTTACAGCATCAACCGCGGGTAGTGTGTACATGTAGTATATAAATCCAGTTCTAAGTGAGTAGATGTTCATAAAAATACCCGTTAAAACACTATAAAAGTTTACAACTTAACAAACAAACTACAACTTTATGATATTACTGCTGATATTAACTGCATCTGTGGCACAGTGGTAGCGAGTACGACTGCTGTTCTTGAGGTCTCGGGTTCAAATCCTGGGTCGGACCAAGTGTTTGTGTGATCTACAAATATTTGTTTCGGAGTTTGGGTGTTTTCTATGTATAATATGTATGTATTTACAAAAAAAAAGTATATATGTATTCATATCAGTTGTTTAGTACTCATAACACAAGCTCTGCTTAGCTTGGGACTAGATGGCGTTGTGTGTTAGATGTCCAAAATATTTATTTATTTATTATTATTTATTTATTAGCATAGATTATTTGTTACGGGTTGAAATCGAACCCACAACCTCAGGCAACAGAATCCCTAGCCAAAAAACGTTCAGTAAAGAAAGCTTCGTTATCAGTAGGCGACATGATTTATTAAAAAAACATCTCAAAGGTAAGGCGCCATCGAACTTGAAGTTTAATTAGAAACTTGACTCCCAATGATATTGATCAGCTATCAATAGCTCAAAGTTAAACATACTGGAATTTTAAGTACTTCCTCGTAAATCTCAAAATGTATTGAAACTATTACATTGAAATACTTATACGCTCTCATCTTTAAGTTTGGTGGATAATATTGTTACGAAGAAAGATTATTCGCGAACACGATTGAGACAGCTGATTTTTGAGGTACAGAATAACAAACCTTATGTCGATAGACACTGCGCCGAATATCGATAGGTTGTTGCGCGATTGTATACGGATGTTCGCCGACGGGCGTATCCATGGTACGAGGAACGCCCTCGTATGTTCCAGACGATTCTCGAAAGTGCTAGTAAAATGTAAAAATCTATATAAACACGAACCCACGCCGGCCGCAATCAGTTCAGTTTGTGCTACAGTGCAATAAACATCGAAATGATATTATGATCCGCGACCTAGCGACCTCGGCGACTATTAAGGATTTTTATTCGGTGTGATATTGTAATTTAAGGAGTGTTGTTAATAAAGTGTTTTTCACATGTCAGAAAGTTTATTTCTCAAACCATTGAACCCTATATCTTAACAATATGTTTCATCACGCTTTCTTGGATATGAAGAAGCAAAAAGAGGGCGGATGTATATAACAGGAAGACGAGTAATTTTTCGGTAAACTTTATTAAAATCTAGCTGACCCGTGACTTCGTTGTGCGTTAAACATTTTCAAGCAGATCCGACTACAACGAAAAAATCATTTAATTTTTCAAGTTAATATATAGCATATGACTTTCACCAATAATGTTTCTTTCTATCGGTGGAATCTTTAAAATCGGTTCAGTAGATCCAGAGATTCCTCTATAACTTGACTAACTAACAAACTACCGTTATAGAAGAGCAAGGTTACCAGATGTGATGAGATGCCATATTTGTAACAACTCAACTCTACCGCCTGACGTACTACTTCAACGCCAGCCCTCATTCGTCAAATCAAGTATTATAGAAAGAGGATATTAATTTTATTTTGTCGTAATAGAAAAAGACAATCTGGCAATAAAAGCGCCAACTAAAGCATTACTAAAGCACTCAATCGTAAAATCCGCTAAATTCCTATTCGAAACTCAAAAAATATTTCTTTTTAAATCAATCAATTTGGAAATGGAATCGTCTACTCGTTCCGTTTGTAAAGTTTGATTAGTTGGCGGGCAACTCAAGTAAACATACGGAAATAGAACGGGGCGCAAAGCCGCCGAGCATATTCATTGAGAAATTCTTTCAGTTCAGTGAAGAACATTGCGGGAGATACTTAAGACTAGATGTTTCACGGACATGTGTGAATTCTTTTTGAATGATGTGTAATGTGTATTTGAAATTCGAATGTTTTGTATCAAAGAATTGATCATAATAGGTTCATGTTTGTTAACTCTATGGTTGCTTTAGCTCTATGATTGTATGTACATTAGGTTTTGAAAAACATTTTATTAGAATTCAAAATAGGAAGAGTTTTATTAATCAGTTGTTTTTCTTTCAGTATTTGGCATCACTTAATCTTCATTGTTATTTAGACGAAAATTATTGTCTTGTATCATTATTTCTCTCTATTGTTCATCAGTTTATTGCTTACTCTCTTTCTAACCGTAACCAATATTCAGTATAATAGACTAAGATCTCCTTTTGAAGAAGAAGTATGTCCAGCAGTGAATTTTATTTTGTCGTTCTCAACTCTTGCAGCCATCACACACAAAACGCTGATTAGATATTGCTAATTACAATTTATTAATATAAGTACAAATAATTCCAAATCTATTATCAATTGCTACCGTTATTGTTGCTCGTTATTGCCGAGCGATAAGCGCCCTGACACGTAGTCGGAAGCGAGGCAACTCGAGCCGAGCCCGTTTGACGCCGATCTAATATCTCGAATTACGTAATAAACCGTTTTGAAAGCTCACCAGTTAGGATCTATTCACGTCAATAGCTATTCATTTGTGTTGAAGGGACGTTGATTATTTTTAAAAGTACACTGGATTAATACAAACTCACCTTCCTAAGGAGTACCGTAGACTAATGATTTACAGTTTGAAAGAAGTGGAGACCATCCCTATGTTATATCTATTTACTGACTTCAAAATGGACAGGTTATTTTTTGTTTGTGGTTATACGGAAGGGGGGTGTGGATTTGTTATCTGATGGTGGTTCATGTGCTTCTTACTTATTTAGTGATGTACTAGTTGAATCCCGCGGTACGACAATAATCACGGGCAACGTCGCGAGGCGAAGCTAGTATCCTTATAAATTGGAGTAAATGTGTTATTCTGATGTATAAGCTATATTATTGTATAAGTTTCATGAAAATCCATTCAGTAGTATTTGCATGAAATAGCAACAAACATACTCACAAACTTTTATAATATTAGTAGAATTAAACTAAATGTTTTTGATGATGAGCAGGACATCAATGTTTCTAAGTTTCTATTGTGCTTAGAGCCTTAAGTAGTACATGCTTTTAAGAATCTTAAAAGCACTTAACTTAATGGTAAAAAATATATACGAGTAGGTATATTTATTTTACTTCAGTCTTGGTTCAAACTTGATTCAAGCTAAAGCCATCGTACACAAAAAAACAAAGTAAAATATCACAATCTATAAAGTATAACCGCTTCCGCTGTCTGTTCGCTAAAATCTTTAAAACTACTCAAGGGATTTAATGTAGTTTTTAACCGACTTCAAAAAAGGGGGAGGATTACCTCCTCCCATACTTTTTTATATTTGATACCTCGTAACTTTCGACTGGCTGAACCGATTTTGATGTTTTTGTCTTTATTTGAAATCTGGTGCTTTCCGTGTGGTCCCATTTAATTCATTCCCGTGTGTCGGTCGGTTTTTCTGTTAAATATCGTGATTATTAGCAACAGATACAGTATAATTCAAAAGGAAGGATCATATGATGTTCTTCTAGCCGATTACGGCCACGGCGACCAGTCTCAACAGAGATCAGCCAACTACGAAGGACATATTATAGTGCACAAGTGTGTACAACACATATGCACTCTCTGTTCCCTTTCTCTCATAATCTGATGGGACGGTTAACCGATAGGGGCAGAGATCAGGCGCAGTACCGACACACGTGAATTCAGACCCCAACTTCCAAACTCCGAGCTGTAATTAAGTATTTCTATAATTAGAAAAACTCAATACCACTTTTTGCCCGACCCGGGTTTCGAACCCGAGACCTCTTGATTGGAAGTCGCATACGTCAACCGCTAGACTAATGAGCATGTATAATACATGCACAGGTATTTTAGTGCAGAAATTTCGGGAATTTCGCTATTTCGGTTGCTAATAATAAAAACTAAAGCACTAAGTGAACTAATAACCCGTTACGTCACTAATAACTCTTTTTAATTACATTAAAAAACATTAATTAACTAAAATAAAGGCACAAGCCTAATGGAATTATCATGTTCGCGAGCCATAGCCAAAATAACTTTTTTAATTATATCTATAATAACTTATAATCACCTCTTTGGTTACCTTATTAATTATTTCAAGCGCCATCTAATGGAAATTAGTGGTACTTTTTGTGAAACAAAAATGGCGGGTCATTTATCAATCACCTGTGAAGTTGACCCATTAATAAAGTCTTTCTAATTATTTAAAATATAGCTAGCTGTTGCTAGCGATTTTACTTGAGATTTTTTTATCGGTTTCAATTCTTATTTCAAATTACAAATACCATATAAAGGTGAATTTTCTTAATTTTGTTTTTGTAGGTCCTGACCTCTGCATTGATGATCCAGTCAGTTAGGGCATAACGGCAGTATATTCAGTGGTTCGAATACATTTAGTATTATTTTCCATATAATATCGTATGTACCTAAGTAACGCACACATTTATATGAGAATGTTATTACCAGTTGCGTATTTTCACATATTTTATAATGTATATTTAATCAAAAATTAAAAACTGGAAGCAAAAGTGAAATCTATACTAATAACACGCTAATCTCAGGAACCGCAAGCCCGATTCAAAAAAAATCTTTCAGTGTTGGATAGTTCATTTATCGAGGAAGGCTCTAAATCTAGGCTATAGGCTATATATCATCACGCTACTACTAATAGGAGCGGAGCATCAATGAAGAATGTTAAACAATGTGTGTGAATGTAAAAAACGGAGGAAAATTTTCACGCTACTGGCAATTTACGTCGCAAACGAGGTTGCGTGGGTCAGCTAGTATATTATAAAAGAGAAATAAATACAGTTTTAATGGACTACAGACTTATTATGTTTATGAATCATTAAGATATTCCCTTGTGAATTTGTGCATACTGCATTTAGCCCTGGTATCTAGATAATTAGAGTAACTAGTTAATAACAACGGTAATCGACTAACTGTAAGTAATACTGTCAATATTATCTATTTCTAATATGCTTCTAAAGGTTTTATGAAAACTTTTATGAATGTCAGTGACGTCACACCCTATTATCATCAGAACTTTTATCATCATTCATCAACTCCTTTTTTTAGACGTATCGCCTGATGGTAAGCGATTACCGCCGCCTATAGAAACTCGCAACACCAGAGGTTGGATCATCACAAGTGCGTTGCCGGCCTTTTAAGAGGGAGTACGCTCTTTTCTTTTTTTTCTTTTATCTTCTACTTAATTGAGATTTTCAACCATTACTTTTGTAAGAGTAGAAATATATTTTCAAAAAAGTTGCCTATACAGTTAGAGCTTCGGAGTAAATGAGAATACTCTCTAGAAGCAAACACGTAGACTTTGACCAAATACTGCTTTATATAATACTAGCTGAACTCCGCGGTGCTACCCGCGGTACGACAATAACCGCAGGCAACGCCGCGAGGCGAAGCTAATATCTTTATAAATTGTAGCCACAGATCACCCCCAGGGAGGGAGTGATCTGTGATTGTAGCCTATGTGTTATTCTGATGTATAAGCTATATTATTGTAAAGTTTCATCAAATCCATTCCGTAGTTTTTGCGTGAAAGAGCAATAAACATACTCATTTACATACAAACTTTCGCGTTTATAATATTAGTAGGATTATGTTCTGTTAAAAGGAAACCTTACAGGATTCTTTTGTAGTCCATCTGTTCTGTGACTAACAATAAGGTTAACTACGAGTACCAAGATTTACATCTATACTACTAATATAATAACGCTGAGTTTGTTTGTTTGTTTGAACGCGCTAATCTCAGGAACCGCTGGTCCGATTTGAAAAATTCTTTCGGCGTCGGATAGTCCATTTATCGAGAAAGGCTATAGAGTATATATCATTACGCTACTACTAATAGGAGCGGAGCAACAATGAAGAATGTTTTTAAAAACGGGGAAAATTTTCACGCTACGGGCAATATAAGATGCAAACGAGGTTGCGTGGGTCAGCTAGTTATTTATATGCTTAAAAATTTTCTGTGGTCTTTTTTGCGAAACAATGGTCAGTGACGTCACACTCTATTATCTTCAGAACTTTCATCAGCAACAACAACCTTAAATAATCCACTATTGAGATCTGCAAGGTAAGGGAAGAACTTCGAATCTATTTGTTACCTATGACCTTTATACATATCGGGCCATACACGAACAGATTGGTCACTTGTAAGTAACTGATTATCGGTAGGGACGTCTATAACTCAAGAATCAGTACCCAGTACATAATCTTCCGATCAAAATTAGTTTCATACTCAATCGGTGAAATACAACGAAATATTTAATTGCTTAGTAACGGTTTAAAGACAGCAAAACATGACAAAAGAAAAATGTAAAAAAATCATTAATCATTTATGCCCTTAATAACTAAATCTATTTATCCTCGTCTTCCATATGTGCACCAGAGTTCCGTCCCTGTAATGCTTCCGTTCGCCGCGGTTAGGTTGTGAAGCTTTATTATACTGGATTTTCTATCAAGAAATTTCCTAGTTCTGAAACTGATAAATGGTGGCAGTCAAGCTTCTATTTGATAGAGATTTTCAACCATTACTTATAAAAGCGGTGAAATATATTTTCAAATGAGAAGCTGCAAAGCACGTAGCTATGCAGTCAGAACTTTGGAGTAGAATTTAAATTTCCCACTTGAGAATAACCTCTAGCAACAGAAAGATCTTTGGCAAATACTGCGGTCTATGAATTTATAGGATATTTTAGCTGCCCATCTGTCTCTTTGAGAAGAAACTTAAAGTCGCATGAAATGAACGGGAATTTGGGTTGACAGAACAATTAGTCCACCCTTTTTGAAGTGAACCTTCTTTAGAATCGTTGTGATTTCAAACCGGATGCAACGGAAAAAATGACAGGTAAGAGACACAAATACAAGAAGTCACCTGTAATTATTGAGTCAGAGCGAGAGAGCAAATGTCAGTCTCATTCTTTTGTCGATTTACTGAAGTTTCATTTCTATCGTGTGTGAATCGCACACACACCTTGTTTATATTTATGAGCCTGCGAAAGTGACTCTACTTTGCCTGATGGAATGCATGAGCAGAATCCAAGAGTGGTGATCATCATACTTGTTGTTAATACAGACAATGCAACGATGTAGCTCCTACCTTTGTTCAAATTTTCATAAACTTTTTTAATACTTACAAAATTTGAATTGACTGGCTGGAAACATGGGCCCAATGATTTTATTTTTTTATCTGATCTATGCATTAGATTGATGAGGGAGAGAAATGTGATGACAGGAACCTGGGACCTATCGAATTACTTTTTAGCTTTTAGTTCATCTATACAAATAAATAAAATTGGAGTGTCTGTTTGGAATATTCAAATAACCGCTTTCTACATCAATGCATATGAATGTATAAACGGTACACATACCAAAATATATATTTTTTAAATTTTTGTCTGTCTGTCTGTCTGTTTGTTTCGGCTAATCTCAGGAACCACTGGTCCGATTTGAAAAATTATTTCGGTGTTGGATAATCCATTTATCGAGGAAGGCTATAGGCTATATATCATCACGCTACTACTAATAGGAGCGGAGCACCAATGAAGAATGTTTCAAAAACGGGGGAAAATTTTCACGCCACGGGCAATATAAGACGCAAGCGAATTTGCGTGGGTCAGCTAGTTTTAGATAATAAAGCCGCTTAAATAAAAAAAAAAACCCACATAATTTTTATTTTCGAGTTTTTAGTGTAACATTTTATACATAGGACTTCTCCTGCTATTAAGTTCATCAAGCCCTTTCATTTGATATCCATATAGTGGTAGTCGTGACAAAATGTGTAAACCACAATTTGTAGCGGCGGCCATCTTGGTTTTGCGTTCAGAATTTGTGAACATTGGTAATTTGAAGCGTGGTGATGCAGTAGGAAAATGTAAGTGTTATGTGTTAAGAAAATGCTAAAACTGATGGTTAAAATAGAATTAAGCGAGGGCTTAATATTGAAAAATACTATTATTAACTCTTTACTTTCTATCTGATTTAGAGATATTTTTAAAGTTCCTATTTGTTTAATGGTTTGTTTTGTTTAGTTTTTTGGCTCATCAGCTCTTCTATAAAAACACAAATAGATTTTTACCTGACATACCTAAGAAATGTAACTTTCAAATCAGATTATTCATATAACTAATACGATTAGGTCTATTTATAAAATAACTAGCTGAACCCCGCGGTGCTACCCGCGGTACGATGACAACTGCGGGCAACGCCGCGAGGCGAAGCTATATCTTTATAAATAGTAGCCTATGTGTTATTCTGATGTATAAGCTATATTGTGGTAAAGTTTCATTCAAATCCATTCAGTAGTTTTTACGTGAAAGAGTAACAAACATCCATACATACATACATACATCCATACTTACAAACTTTCGCCTTTATAATAGTAAGTAGGATTACGATCTTAAGTACTTAAGTAGCGTACAAATGAAATACCTATTTAAATAAAAACCGAATAAAGCTATATTTATTTCACTAATACTTTAATAAACAACAAAACAAGCTCTGACAGTATAACAATAGTTCAAACTACAAAACAAAGTCCAAACTATCAACACGGCTTAAAAATGGCCACCGAAACTCATTTTCACTATACTTAGAGCACACGTATAGTACCGTGATTTCATTAAGCGGTTGCACCCCCTGTCTCGACGTCTCGCCGTCTGGCAATATCCCCCAGTTAGGGGGCTGGGGGATAGTTGCCAGGCAATACTGGAATGGGGATGTCGCACCGTATACATTCATGGATAAGTTTTCCATTTAATTACAATTTTACTGATCAGCAAATGTCAATGAGAGTTCTTTAGACTGAATGTAAATTATCTGTGCCTTAGATGAAATAGCTTGTCAGGTCGTTTGACATTTATTGCCTTAAATCAAATAAAAAAGGTAGATAACGCACGTGAGAAAGAGAAGTCATTTTTTAAAATTTGTAAGTGATAGAAGCGTTGCCACTTTTTAAAAAAAAGTCCGTGATTAAAAAAATTAAGTAATACTTATGTCTCCCTCTCTACTTCATTATTTGACTATAAATTTACCTACAACTTACTTCCCCTTATTTCTTGGCTATTAGGAGTACGAACTCCTGGCAACACTCTAGCAGTATGACTTTTGTGTATACTTACGTATGAAATATTATTCTTTCAGACTTTTTGTTCACTTTTGTGTAGTTTTTACACCATTTGATTGCATAAGGCGGCATTTTGTATATAAACTGACTGCACGGCAACTTGTACGATACTAACGAAAAGTACTCGTAGCGAAGTTTGTTGCATTTGTGTGCGATAACGCGTGTGTTTACTTGGAAGTAGCTGAGTTTTTTGGCTTCAGTGAAAACAAAGTTAATTACTGTCGAAGTATGGTATATATAAATTATAATTTAATTCATGAAGTCTTGAACAGCTATTCATGTAAAAGATTACATACCTAAAGCAGATCAATATTAGGATAGGTATCTAAATATGTAGATAATTCTCGTGTGACGTTGTTACTCACGATGAATAATTATCTTAGACTGCCTCGTTGGCGCAGTGGTAGCGTAAGCGACTGCTGTGCTTTAGGTCACGGGTCCGATTCCCAGTTCGGACCAAATGTTTGTATGACCTGCAAGTATTTGTTTCGGAGTTTGAGTGTTTCCTATGTATAATATGTATGTGTTTACAAAAAAAAAAGAAGTATATATGTATTTATATCACTTGTCTAGCACCCATAACACAAGCTCTGCTTAGCTTGGGACTAGTGATGTGTTTTAGATGTCCGAAATATTTATTTATTTATTTATCTAACCATCTTTCGAATTTTGTAAACCTGTGTTTTGTTGGCGTGCATAAGATAGGTTAGTTTTAATTACGTATTTTCTTTTGAGAGACGCAAACGAAGTTGAGCGGGTCAGCTAGTAGAACTATAGGTTATAAGTAAGTACATACTTGAACCTATAATGGTATAAAGGTCTATTAAATCACAGTTCAAGTTATAATGGTCATTGAAATTAAAAGTCCAAGTTACGATAAAAAGATACTAATTACTATTTCCGTTGCAATATAACTCATTTGCGTTCCATAACATAGTTATTTCGATTACCATAAACGAATTCCATAGTCCCCTAAATCCTCGAACCCGTGACGAACTCCACTGACTACCAAAAAAAATAAGATACGAAACTTACACCACCGTCTGGTTGTACAGTCAGGCACAAAAATAAGTGTACTTGAATAACGTTTCATATTGTAAACTTATCGTTCATAGCATCACGTCTTGCTCGTCCTACAGACAGTCACTACAGCATTAATTTTATTAATCCACTCCGACTGTATTTACGACACGAAAGAAGTAATATTATAATGTACCTATCGTAAAGCAACCCACCCAGACGCATAGATCAAGTTGCAAAGTGCAAAGACGCGACGTTCTGCTGAAGATTTATTGACCAAATGCAAAGGTTTTTACTGTTTTTTATTTTATTTTAAGTGTTTTTTTAAGTTATTTACAATAGGTCTTGTTTTTATCTGCCTCTGTGGTATAGTGGTAGCATATGCGACTGCTGTGCTTGAGGTCACGGGTCCGATTCCCGGTTCGGACCAAATATTTGTATGACCTGCAAGTATTTGTTTCGGAGTTTGGGTTTTTCCTATGTATAATATGTATGTATTTACAAAAAAAGAAGTATACATGTCAGTTGTCTAGTACCCATAACACAATCTCTGCTTAGCTTGGGACTAGATGGCGTTGTGTGTTATATGTCCGAAATATTTATTTATTTATTATTTATTAAACCCACTTTTTGTAATCTTTGATTATTGATATTTACGAATGATTTTTAGGAATTCCGAGTCCTTATTTAATTTATTTTTAGGGTTCCGTACCTCAAAAGAAAAAATGAACCCCTTATAGGATCACTTCGTTGTCCGTTTGTCTGTCTGTCAAGACCCTTTTTCTTAAGAACACGTGGAGGTATTAAGCTGAAATTCTTATAAAATACTCAAGACTATTGTGCCTTAACTTAAAACGTACAGCCGTTTATGTTGTAAAACTACAACAATCGACACTGACAAGGGAATCAAAGCCAACAGGGTACTTCCCGTGAACTCAGAATCTTGAAATTTGGTACGAAGCAAGTATAACGCTCTATTATCTCGAGAAAAACTACAGGAGCATAAACCTTCTTTTTTTACTATACGAAAATTTAAGTACGTTTCGAGGCAAAACAAAAAATACAACTACAAAATTAATAAACCTTTTCTTTAAAATAAATTCAAAGTAGAACTTGTTAAAGTTTAAATTTTTAAACTTTCACGAACACTTAAAAAAAGATCTGCAAGCAGATTAGTGCAAAATAAAATTGTACAGAACAAAATGTCTTGATTATCTACACACACGAGAGCCGAGTGCAGTATCAGGCTTATTAAGTAAAATCAAATTATATAAAATGAACAGTTCCAAAGTCAACGAAGTAATTCTCACAAGCTGTGTGCTTTTAGAATGTTAAAAGTTCTCCGTTTAGGTGGATATAGTACTTACTGCCTCTAATTAAGTGTCTATTCTTGTAGTTTTAATCTTTGGCGCTTAATTGTTAAAATGAATAAATATATAGTTGAGCATTTTATAAATAAATATTGCAATACATTTTTTACAACCGTTTTTGCACAAATAGGATAATACTCATTTACTAATTTATATATTTATACAACGCACATGTCAACAAAATTCTTTTTTTTTATTGAATTGAAATTGCCCCCTGCAAATAACCAGACGCATCACCCGGAGGGTTTGGGGTATGGACCTCCGTTATCCTCACTCACTCGGTGAAACACAGCGCAAGCGCTATTTCACACCGGTTTTCTGTGAGGACAAAATATTTTTTCACAAATCTTACATGAATATTAAAAAAACTTAATTCCTAGGATAGTGTACCGATACATTCAATATTGTATATAATTATGAAGTATCTGTTTGTGATTTCAAATTAACATCTTTCGTTTTTCATCATCAGATTATATAGCGGGGCGCAGATAACTAATACTATATCTAATATTAGCTCAACCCCGCGGTACGACAATAACCGCGGGAAACGACGCAAGGCGAAGCTAGTATCTTTATAAATTGCAGCCTATTTGTTGTTATGATGTATAAGCTATATCATTGTAAAGTTTCATCAAAATCCATTCAGTAGTTTTTGCGTGAAAGAGTAACAAACATCCAACCATCCATACTTACAAACTTACAAATATTATATATTTATCTCTCTCTAAGTAAAAAAGAGAACTGTAGTCAAGGAAATGAAAGTTTTGTATGATGTGTAAGCATTTTAATGAAATTCAAAATGCAAATTGCATCTCATTTACACACAGTTTAATTTAATCCTGTTTCGAATGAAAGAACTCATTTTGTATGCAGTCTGGCATCATTACATTGCATTTATAAGTGAAGAACATCTAAATTGCTACATCTACACAAAAGTTGTACACAAATAGGTAGGTACTGTGATATGTGTTAAATATTTTTTAAGTATACATGTATATAGACTAGCTGACCCACGCAACCTCGTTTGCGTCTTCTATTCCCCGTAGCGTGAAAATTTTTTCCCGTTTTGGAAACATTCTTCGTTGGTGCTCCGCTCTTATTAGTATTAGCGTGATAAGCCTATAGCCTTTCTCGTTAAATGGACTATCCAACACTAAAACAATTTTTCAAATCGGACCTGCGGTTCCTGAGATTAGCGCGTTCAAACAAACAAACTCTTCAGCTTTATAATATTAGTATGGATATAGATAGAGATGGACAGAAAGAAAGAAAATTTTTAATTCTTACATTCACAGAACACTAGATGGTCAAGATACAATATAAAGTAAATATGGTGCCCTGTGTTGTGTCAGGAAAGGCGCCAACTTCAGCATATTGCCGAAGTCTAAGACTACTGCTGAAACTACAGCTCTGGTATTGTAATAGGGCCTAACATCAATCAACACAATCACCGACATCAATGCATACACGTCTTAATAAATAATGTCAAACTGTATTATTCATTTTTTAATTTCCGCAATTAAGGAGTGCGTAGTTTGAATGGGTTCAAACCAATTAAATTATACCATAAAGAAAAATAATGAAAAATATGACAAAGTGCTGAGATACTAAACAAAAAAAATAGCCCAATAGAGAACCTTTAAACCTCCATATTATTCTGTGGTAAAAGTTGTGACATTTTAGATTCTCGTGGTTTGGCATAAGAGGCGGTGAGGGTCGACTTACCTTTATTGATTTACCTGTTCATAACTGTTGCCAGGTATCTTAATAGAAAGTAACTGGATGTCCAAGCTATGCTCGATATTTTTATTTGGTAAATTTTATTGTGGGAGAACGGGTATCATGTTCCACCAACACAAAGGGAGGATCCTCCGACCAGGCGAGGTGATCATTCCTAGCGGGCCACTGCCCAACAGTTGATGTTGGGATGTTGTATATATGACAATCGGCGCGAGAACTATTTATTGCGCGATTCAGGATTTGTAGTTACTCCGTGTAGTGCGTTACTTCGTAGTTCAATGTTTCTTCGATAGATGGCGCTGTAGTAGGTTATTGTGGTGTTATATGTGGAAGTCGCCACATTTATAATAATGAATCCTAGCTATGTCAATTTTTCGCCACGAATCCTTTTGCATTCTAAATTTAATAAAAATCGTTGAAGCCGTTTCCGTTGAATTAGGTTATGCATTTACAAGAATCGCTCGTTTAAAGGTGTTAGATAGATAGATACGAGTAAGAAAGCAAAGCTACCTAGGCATATTCTCTATGTCAAAAACTACCATTTGGGACTAAAATTCGTTGCCTCTCAATACACTAAAGGGGAGAAAAAAAATATTAAAATTAATTTAATTTTATAACTTAAGTAATTTTTCAATAAAAAAATGTTTCATCTGGCTATGAGATGGTTGTAAGTAGATCTTCATCGGCTCTTGTATAGTACAATTGAATTTAAGAATTAAGATACATTCACTAAAAGTCTATGGTTTAAAAACATATAATATATCATTGACTTGCAAGCTTATCTCCAACACTGCCAGGGAATCGAACCCCACGATGTTTCTAATCGACTATGCAGGTAAATGCTAACTATAACCTCGGTACCAGACGGTGCAAGGCAGTCTCATACTAAACAATGACACGAAATTATATTCAGTCATTATAAAACTCAGTTAAATTATTTATTGTGTAACTGTTTAGAAATTAGTCAAGATTAGTTTTCTATTAGATGTTATTAGGGATGAAATTATATTTATAGTTTGTAAGATGATTTGTTTTATATCAGGGTGAGGACACTTGAAAAATATCTTAAAATACTTGTGGAATCGAAGGCTTCAGTGGCGATGGCATCTAGTATTCTGCTTGATTAGTCTCCTTTGTCATAAAAAGCAACTTCATTTGTACCTAGTATAACATCTAACCCTTCTTAACATTGCCAGGAACTTCCAATTCGGCTAGACTCTCTGGCGCTGCGTAGAGATTTGACTTCGCTGTCCATCTTCTATCGCATGTACCATGGGGAGTGCTCCGAGGAATTGTTCGGATTGATCCCTGCCGCCTCTTTCCGCCATCGCCATACGCGACAGAAATTTCATCCCCATCATCCAGATGGTTGGCAGTCCACAACTGAAACTTTCTGCCGCGCACAATAAAACTGTGGAATGAGCTGTCGCCTGCGGTGTTCCCGGACCAATACGACCTTCAAACCTTCAAGGAAAGAGCGTAATCCTTCCTAAAAGGGCAGCAACGGACTTGTAACGCCTCTGGTGTCGCTTACCATCAGGCGATACGTCTGCTCGTTTGCCTCCTATAAAATAAAAAAAAAAAAATAGTTTATCCATTGCGCTCCTATGACTAAACCATAGAATCGATTATAATGAAAATTTGGAATGTACAAGGGATACTGCATACCGCAATAAACGACAGACACACGCGAGTGAAGTCACGAACAAACGTTAGACGTTATTAAAACCGAATAAAGTTTTAATTAAAATCATAGATGAAAATCTTAAACTGTTTTTTTTTTATGAGCCAGTTGTGTCCCACTGCTGGGCAAAGGCCTCCCCTGCAATAAGCCACTTCTCTCCATTCAAAGACAGCTCCGGCCAGTCTCTGCGATAGGCGTCAAGATCGTCGCGCCATCTTTTACGGGGTCTGCCTCGTCGTCGGCGCTGTTAAACTAATTTATTTGTATTTATCTTAAATCTAAAAACTTCCGCTTTTAAATGTTAATTACTAATTAGTTGGATGTTAAATCTATGGTTTATCAAGCCACAGATTGCCTCCAAGCGATAAGTCCGTCATTTGTACCTACATATCTAGTTCTAAGTTCTTATCTTTTTTATGTTTTACCTGCCAAATTGACTTTACTCTGCCTGATAGAAAGCATAAGTAGAATTCTAGAGTGGTGGTCACCATCCGCGAACGTGGATAGTGCAACGTGGTGACCCTCACTATTTCGGCCTAGTGAGGTGCTTTTCACACCCCGCTCTAAGAACCCGGGGTGAAAAAACACTTGCAATGGTAGTGAGTTTCAGGTTTTCCAGGTTTTGAACGCTAGGCAGAAGTGGGAAGAACCGAAACGTTGGGATTGAGAGAATAGGACATTGTAATTATCTGGTTACAATAAAGTTATTATTATTATTTTTCTCCTCTCAAAGGACAGGTATTTTATAGTTTTTGGGCGATTATTTCTTGGAATAAATTAATTATAATCATTAAAGTTTTGAATAATTTGAGCCCTCACTCATTGTAAATACATTCGAGGAATGTTACGGGCGAACTCACAAGAACCACTCGCTCCTGTAATTTTTATTCGGTTTTTAATTTTTATTGTGTAGTGGAAAGTGTGGTGCAAAAATTGTGACGAGCCATTTTGTTTTTGCAAATGTTTTCGACATTCAAATTGAAGACGGGTTAATTTTTAATATGGCTTACGATTACACAAATGAAGTACTTATTTTAGGTGTTAGAACAAATCTACTTACGTGTGTGCTGTAGAATAGGTTCGGCAGTTGGTTGCCTTTATTCCTCGTAATATTCTGCTGTGGACTTATCCTCTCTGTTTTACGGTTACCTAATTATTCCATGCACAAGTGCTGTCGAATTTTATTAAAACACTAGCTGACCCTCGCAACCTCGTTTACGTCTAATTATCCCCCGTTTTTTAAACATTCTTCATTGGGGCTCCGCTCCTATAAGACTTAGCGTGATGATATACAGCCTATAGCGTTCCTCGATAAATGGACTATCCAACACTGAATATAATATAATTTTTCAAATCGGACTAGCGGTTCCTGAGATAGCCTGTAGCGCGTTCAAACAAACAAACTCTTCAGCTTTATAATATTAGTATAGATTGTCAAAATAATTTATGCTAAAGTATGTTAAAACATCCACTTCTTAATAAAATTTTATTGGGCTCCACAAAATGTCTCTCATTCTATTGTTATAAAGAGATTTTGATCCGTTTCTGATGAAGCCCATATATTTAAAAATAACTGTAGAAAAATATACTTCTATTTCAACGCTCCAAAATGAGGTAATAGAAACTAAGAAAACCTTTAAAACCGTGGGAGAGCCGCGCTTCGGCATGAATGGGCCGGCTCGACCGGAGTGATACCACGGCCTCACAGAAAACCGGTGTGAAATAGCGCTCGCGCTGTGTTTCACCGAGTGAGTGAGGATACCGGAGGCCCATACCCCAACCCCTCCCTCATTCCCCCTCCCCATCCCCCAAAGGTCGGCAACGCACTTGTGACACCTCTGGTGCTGCGGGTGTCCATGGGCGGCGGTAATTGCTTACCATCAGGTGATACGCCTGCTCGTTTGCCACCTATTACATAAAAAAAAAAAAAAAAAGAAAAGCACAAGATATTTCGTAGTAAATAGAAATGAGATCATCATCTCATACTAACTGAATCGCTTATTAGTATTACAAAAATCATTTTTTTTTGGTTGAAAATTTTATACTGACATAAGAAGCGGGTATTTACTAATTTCCTTTTTCCAATCAAATTCAGTTATTCATCAACAGCCTTTAGGAGTCCACTGCTGGACATAGGCTTATCTTTATTTATCCTTGTTGGTCTTCTTGCGTATTCACGATGGCCAGACGAGTTGGCATAGGGCTTATAACAGCAGTTCCCGGACCCCTCCCTTCTTAGGGTCAGAGTGGCACACCGTGTGGTTTTAGTCGGTACGATTCCGACACACCACCCCGGCCCGAGGGGGAAGGGGGGGAGTTGCTTTCTAAACATAAAAAAAGTGTTTGTTCCTAGTTTTCCTTCTCTTTGCAGTGATGTTGTCGTGTGTAGTTTACCTCTTATCACCTACGGGTGAATAGGGGTTTTGACACTCCATATTCTTAATTCGTCACCACACGGACAATTGAGTTATCAGCTCTCAAACACATTATCATTACATTATACATATATTATTTATTTAGGGAGCCTGGTGGCCTAGGAGGATTCGATTTCCACGCAGGACAAATAACTGTCCAATCATTTGGTCCATATATCTATTATAAAAATCGGTTACAAACAAACACAGAAATATACAGATGAAGCTAATAAAAGCGTGTTAATGAAGTCCGTTTGTCCCACTGGCCCGTGTGAGTGTACCTCAAGGATCGAGACGCTCCCATCCTAGTTATGTTAATGACACTCGACTACATTCCTGTATTTGACCATTTGTTAGATGCCGTCACGGCGCATATTGTAATGAGTTAATGTCTTCCACATTCGTTTCACAGTGTTTTATCTAATGGTACAAAAAGATTACTTACTAATAACTTAGGTCGTTTATTACCACTAAATTACATATTACCTATTACTAATGCTTTTATCCTCGATAAGGATGACGAAGATGCTTTCTGTCTTCCATCCCTATCGCTTGTATAATTGGCACTTCAACACTGTGTGATATTCTAGAAACTGCGTTGTTTTACAATCAAATACAACCTCTAAATAAATAAATAAATAAATATTCCGGACATCTAACACACAACGCCATCTAGTCCCAAGCTAAGCAGAGCTTGTGTTATGAGTACTAGACAACTGATATAAATACTTAAACTCCGAAACAAATATGTGCAGATCATACAAACATTTGGTCCGACCCGGGAATCTGACCCGAGACCTCAAGCTAAGCAGTCGCATACGCTACCACTACGCCACCGAGACAGTCAAATCTTAAAGACAAGAGTGAATTATGTCCTCTAGGTTGTAATTGTGATTCCTTAGTAGCTCGCGTTACTGGAGGAAGGTAGTCGCTTTCTATCATCATAAACAATAACTACATCGTTGGTCTAATGGTTAGTGTATGCGATCAAGAGGTCTATGGTTGTATTCCAGGGTCAGGCCAAAAGAGTTTTATTGATTTTTTCTGGTTAAAGAACTGCTTAATAACAATCTAGAGTACGGCAGTTGGGGTCTAACCCCTCTATATTAAAGAGAGCGTAAAGCCATAGGTTACGCCTGATCTCTCCAATCGTGTTGAATAACCGTCCCATTGGATTATAGGAGTGAGAGAAAAGAGTGATATACTTACATATAATAAACATGCTAGATCACATAGTACAACATTTACACTATCAAGAAATCAATAGAATTAGAGCGAGATAATCTAATCGTGCCATATAATTACGACACAAACACGGCGTGTTATGTACTGAATGTGTCGTTTTGATTCTCATGCTTTTGTTGTGATTACAAAACCACATACCTATGTGATAGGCACAGTCATTTTCTTGCTGCCCTCGCGGTTTATGTAAATTGTAATCTTTTTTTTCACACATCACCTTTCTTCTCACCTGGCCTATATTTTCTATTTCATTTTTGCCACCTTTCTTTCGCAGTCGGGTAAAAATGATTAAGTTATTAAGCAGTTATAGTCGTTCCAATACTTTATTTAACTTTTGACAGATCACGCACATAAAGTTTTGTAATAATTTTTGATACAATGTACTACAGATAATACTGTACTTTATGGGCGGGCTCCGCCTACTTAGGGATGTGTCATTCGTAATTAATGACCACAGACTATAAAACGGTTTTGAAATAAATCGATTATCGATTATATTAATAAAACATACAATAAAATAACTGTGATTATATTTTATATCAAATCACGTGAAAACCTTTATTATTTTGCATTAAAATGCCCTAAATGTCTCTGTTTTAATGCATAAATAATTTGCGTAATGAAAACAGTTCCATCGTACTCGTACCTAGTAATGGGATCGAATGTATTCGCTGCAAATTAATGAATCTAAAATAATTGTTTAGACTTACTGTAGTTGGTTCAAATAAAAACTACCTGCGGTACCTACTTGTAATGAACAGGTACAAAATGTTGAAATTCGTAGTACTTTACGGATTAAAAAATAAAACAACCAAAAGAGGTACTGTAATACTATTTTTAATTATAAAGAATCGTCTTCTTCGTATGACCAGGAATCATCATCACTTGAGTTCTCAGTAATATTGATTATCATTTCTTGGATGGATAAATTGTCGAATGCAACATCCCGATCCCAATCCGACATTATCACCTTCTTTGTTTTTTCTACAACATTCGCCCAGTTTTCTGGAGTTACTTTTTACACGCATTTTTCAGTAAATTCAGCAGCAAAATTGTCAACGGCTGTAACTTTACTAGGCTGACGTTTTTTCTTAGGTGTAGATAGCTTATTCTGTTCCATGCCACTGCTGCCGTAGCCTTCTTTTGTTATTTTTGCCACTGTTGGAGCACTAATACCTAATGCTGCTGCAACACGGTCTCTAACTTGAGTCAGTGGTATAAGAGGCCCACCATTACGGCTTTCCTTTTCAAAGTATTCACGAAGTCGCAAGACAAACTCTCTTGTTTGGCCTTTGAGTACTTTCTTTTTTGGCATTTTGACAGTAACGAAGGCAGGAACGATACGCTCAACTCAACCAAACGTGAGAATTCACTAATAAATCAATACGGAGGAATATAAATACTCACTGAATTACAACACAATACAATAATACATTTAGAAAATTCAGTTCCTTTTATATATTTTTTCATGACATAGAACCGTCATATTTGAAGAACATTCTTTTAATACATTTCTTCTTTATTTTGACAAAGGAGGTCGCACATTGAAACACATAGAAATTTTAGTAAATAGAGTTCGTAAAAGATTATTTATAGGCATTTTTTACACCTTGGGTAAAATTTTTCTAGTTTTAGTAGGGATTCTTATTTTTTTCTTGCAATTAAAATAGAATATTAATAATCAGTGATAATGTAGCATTCAAATGGTAAAAGAATTATTAAAATCCATCCAGTACTTTTTGAGCCTATTCGTTACAAACATACTTACATACAAACCTTTCCTCTTTATAATATTAGTATAGATAAATGAATTTTGAATTGTTTATATACAATCTCAATAAACTAGACGTTTGAAAATGTGGATTAACACTGACAACAAAATGGCGTCGCGCGTCGGCTCCGCGTCTGGTATTGTCGTTTAATAATCGATAAAAGTACGAAATTATCTATAAAATAATGAGTTTGTTAAATCGATTAAAACTTCTTAATGCATAAAATCGATCGATAAAAGAAATCGAATAGGTAACGGGTCAGGGTATCACTATTTGATTAAGTATTAGAGCTGTCAAAAGTTAAATAAACGATTGGAACGACTATAGGCCTTATTTTCCGTTTCATTTTTGCCCTCCTTCTTTCGCAGTCGGGTAAAAATGATTAAGTTATTAAGCAGTTAGTTAAGTATAGTTTTTTAACTTCTGATTTAAAGATAATTTTGATTTTACGCAGTTATTGTTGGTGCATTTTAATTAACTTTAGTTAGATAAAAAGACAACTCTCGCCTCTGTCGCGAATGACTGTACAAACATACATGAAGCGGACACAAAGAACACCCAGACTCAGAACAACAATTTGTGGATCACACCAAAGTGTTGCCCCCTGTGGGGTTTGAACCACTACACTATCTGTGCAGGACAGTCACACAAAATTCAATATACATATTTGACACAACACCAGTTCGAAAAATATTTCACAAGCTAAACATAGGTTAAAGGCTAAAGCTAGATCATACGCATTTCAGCTTTATTTACTAAACTGTATTCCATTTCACACATTTCAAAGGCTAAGTCTTTCTGAGTAAAATGCTATCATTATCACAAAGCTGTTTTCGAAATTCGATACATAATGATGTACCGACTCATATTAACAGATAATTCGATTGCTGCAATTACCTTTGGATGTGCCAATTCGATTAATATGTCAATTGAACTACATGTGAACTAGGTCAGGTCTTGATAATAGATTTATGTGTGAATGGTATTATAGATTCGTTTTTTTATTATGTAGTAATAATAAAATCTTTAGATATCGGTCGTCTAATTGTAATTAGAATTAGTTAAAGTATGTACTATAGTACCAAGACTGCCAAAAATGCTTATATATGTATTTCTCATCTTCCTTTATTATTCCCAAGATTATTTGGGGTCGGCTTCACAGATTCACACATTCAGTTACACAGAGCTATGGGCATATGACCTCCGCAATCCTAAGGGCGAACAGAATTTGAAGGTTGAACTAGTTGTCAGTATTCGAGTATCACGGTTGCTTCGGGAAGTACCTGAACTCGGTCGCTAGGAGGGAATTGAGTCCCGCCTGCCACCACTGCGACTGCAGTGAGGACTCGGCCCAGCACACGCTGGCGATCTGCCCCGCTTGGGCATCGCAGCGCCGGGCCCTCAATGCAGTCATCGGAGGAGATCTGTCGCTACCGGCCCTCATACGCTCCATGGCCGGTGGCGATAGCAGTTCTACCGCGGTCGCGACCTTCTGCGAAGACGTAATTTCGCCGAAGGAGGCGGCGGAGAAGGCTTGGGAGAACGATCTCCACTCGGACCCGATCCGCCGCCGGCGAACCGGGCGGCGGAGGAGCGCTCACCTGCGCCCCATGCCGCCCTAAAATCCAACCGTAGTCCGACACGGGAATCATACTCGAGACCTCTTGATCTGCAGTCGCTGCACCATGATTTACAAATTAAAAAGTAACAAACATTCATCTACCCTCACAAACTTTCGCATTTGTAATAGCTTTTGCCTGCAGTTCTGCTCGTGTGTATGTTAAAGCCCTGCCCTTTCTCAAGAATCAAAGTATCTCCATGCCAAAATTTATTGAAATCTTCAGACTAAACGGACAGATAAGCCGACAGACAGAGTAATTTTTAAATTTATAATATTAGTATAGATTTAAAGGATAAGAAGTAGGTTATTTACCTCAACCACAATAAATACATTTCATATTTGAAACTCGTTTGAGCAAAATGCAACACAAACTTTTTTTTTTATTGTATATGGGGCAAATGAGCAGACGCATCACCTGATGGTAAGTGATTACCGCCGCCCATAGACACCCGCAACACCAAATGGAGAGAGGGAATGGTGGGAGGGGTTGGGGTATGGGCCTCCGGTATCCTCACTCACTCACTCGGTGAAACACAACACAAGCGCTATTTCACACCGGTTTTCTGTGAGGCGTGGTATCACTCTAGTCGAGCCGGCCCATTCATGCCGAAGCGTGGCTCTCCCACGGAAACGGTTTTTTTTACTGTTCACAATCAATAACCACCATTAGACTTCTCTAACTACCATTAACAACACAATCTTGGACAAACGGTCTTCCGATGGATGTTAGGTAAGTACCCAATTACCTTTAACCCGCCTGGAGACTATTGATTACCATAATGTTGATCTAAAGACCATTTAAGGTTCACATTACACCTTTATGGTCTCCAGGTCAGACAATATTGGTATCGTAAAATGAAAACGTGAGCTGCAAATGCTGATTAGCCGGATAACACTGCAATTTTAGTACACGAAAATGGGTCTTATGGCAATAAACATTGAGATAAAAGTTCTGTAACGAAATATAATTTTACGGTCGTCGTGTGATATAGATGTCAAAGTCTAGTAGTGGTTAGTTTGTTAGTTTGATTCATACACATCTATACTAATATTATAAAGCTGAAGAGTTTGTTTGAACGCGCCAATCTCAGGAACCGCTGATCCGATTTAAAAAAAAAACAGTGATAGATAGTCCATTTATCGAAGAAGGCTATAGGCTATATATCATCACAATAATACGAATAGTAGCGAAGCACCAATGAAGAATGTTTCAAAAACGAGGGAAAATTTTCACGCTACGCTACTATTCTTATCTATACAGCTTTTACCGTGGGAGAGCTATGCTTCGGCATGAATGGGTCGGCTCGACCGGAGTGATACCACGGCCTCACAGAAAACCGGTGTGAAATAGCGTTTGCGCTGTGTTTCACCGAGTGAGTGAGGATACTGGAGGCTCATACCTCAACCTCCCCCCATTCCCTCTCCCCATCCCTAAAGGTCGGCAACGCACTTGTGACGCTTTTGGTGTTGCGGGTGTCCATGGACAGCGGTAATCGCTTACCATCAGGTGATACGTTTTTTTTTTTTTTTTTTATTGAATAGTGGGCAAACGAGCAGACGTATATATATATATAATATATATATAACGTCTGCTCGTTTGCCCACCCACCAATAAAAAAAAGACCAAAATATGACCAATTAAAAGAGGCCGTTCATGATCGCGGGGTATTACCGTCTGCTGACCTCCAAACTTCATTTTAAAGATGGCACCCAATGATGACGATGTATTTCTCTTGCCGCTATAACAACAAATAGTTAAAATAAAATTATAATTAAAATAAGGGGCTCTCACACTAAAAACGTGTTTTAGAAGTAGTAGTTTGTGCTGGCAATAGCTGGACGTTTGAAATGTACGAAACCCTTCATACTCGAGTCCGACTCGCAGTTGGTCGATTTTTGTACGTGTACTGATAAAGCTGGTATGTGGCGTATTGATTTTTTTATTAGTTGTTCACCTACAATACAGCTATCATATCTATCGATTGTTTTGTGTATCTATGCACTTTTTGTACAACTAATATTACAAATGTGTCTGTGTGTTGGTTATGCTTTAACGCCTCAAAAATATTTTCATGACTAACAAACCATATTCTGGTATGTACTCGTATGTTACCGTCAGATTGTCAAAACCGTTAGATTGTAATATATCTCGCGAGATTGTAAACTAACGAAAAATATATGTGAGACGTTGTGTGCTGATATTAATCTATACTAATAATAAAGCTGAAGAGTTTGTTTATTTGTTTGTTTGTTTGAACGCGCTAATCACAGGAACCGCTGGTCCGACTTGAAAATCATTTTTCAGTGTTGGATAGTCCATTTATCGAGGAAGGCTATAGGCTATATATCGGAGCGGAGCACCAATGAATAATGTTTCAAAAACGGGGGGAAAATTTCACGCTACGGGCAATATAAGACGCAAACGAGGTTGCGTGGGTCAGCTAGTAATCGATATAATGGTAATTAATATGCTTCATTTTTTTGAAATTCAATTCATCTTGTATCTCGTCTACTTATGAGTAGAATACGAGAAAGAATAGTCATAATTGAGCAAATAAGGTTATCTAATCTTATCTTGTCTACTCATCTTCGTGAAATATTACACACACGTTGTAAAGGGTACAGACAGGGGTATAGGGTACCATATATTCGAAAGAAAAGTAGTACCCAAGAGATAGAGATATAATGGCGTCACAACCAAAACCGCAGGGAAAGTTAGTTGGCAATGAATCTTTTTTAAGTTTGCCTGTAGGAAATCCAAAAATATACAAAACAAATTGTATGTTTGTCTCTCCAGAGTGTTGTTTGTTCGTCACGTTGTGTTATTCAGGACGAATATATATACAATGCTGAGACTTTATGTGTTAGGCCTTACAAAGTTATTTTTTTTCTATAAGATGTTATCATGTTCCATTTTGGCAATCAAAAGATGTATAAAGAAATAAAATATTGTTTTCTTGTGTGTATTAAAGCTTTGTTTTATATCTTTGGTTTAAGAACAGCTTTAAAATATCTATTTGGTTTAAAAATCTATAACTGCACTTTTATATTAACACCTAATTCAATAAAATCGGTTCAGTAGTTTCGACGCTACGGTGGAACATACAAACATACATACATAGAGTGCCAGAACCACCTCAGTTGCGCAGTGGTATCGTATGCGACTACTGTGCTTGAGGTCTCGGGTTCGGTCGGACCAAATGTTTCACCAAATGATATTAGAAATATTTGTTTCGGAGTTTGGGTGTTTTCTTTGTTTAATATGTACGTATTTATAAAAATAAAACGTATATATGTATTTATATCAGTTGTCTAGTACCCATAACACAAGCTCTGCTTAGCTTGGGACTAGATGCCGCTGTTAGATGTCCAAAATATTTATTTATTGATTAAACTATTACCCACCCGTGGGTAGTGGTAATCATTTTCCTAGTAGGTTCGTTAGATCTTTACACAAAAAAAACTTCAATCAGTAGGTCTTAATTAAATCTACAAGTTTTATCCATAATATATTCATTGTTCGCTAAAAGTTTACAAAGAAGGTAATTAAACATCACTCTCAATGCCTATTAAGAATTGATTAATGGCCTTTTAATTTAATTTCTTTTTATAAAAAACTTTAGTACAGGGTGCCGTTAACATTTTCTTCGTTTAGTTTTAAAAATTCAGTAGTTTTGCAATTAAACGGGCTGTATTTGCCCGATTAAACCACTAAAATATTTTTAGAGGGTATAACGCAATGTATGTATGTGTCTATTACTTTGAAACGCCCTTTATTTTAAGGCCGTGGACACGAAGGCAGTGGACACGCGGGTGGCGGCGTGTTGTAATGCATATAGTATATATAACATAATATATATGCCATTTCAAAATTTGAGAAACTTGGACGACAAGCGTTAAATCCCCGGATTTTTGAGGTCAAAACCCGGACACTTTCATAAATATATATATTATACGTAATTTAGTCGAATTAAAAAGAATCATTCAATCAGCCGAAATAGTTATTTTATTTATTTGTATATTAAGTTTTAATTAAGTTTCATCGAAATCAGTAATAAAAAAGAGAAATCTTACAGTTTTGATACACTTTTCACAACTTTTTTTTAAAGCACACTAATTTGACAAACCAGTCTTAAATCGAAAACTTCATATTTTGAGTGAATGATGTGCACAATTATTGAGTGTATGAGAGACAAGTACTCCTCTGAGAGAGATAAGATATAAAATAATGTTGACATCAAATTTTAAATTTTCACGCAGACAGAATTTTTACTTTGCACAATAAATTTGCTTTCCAAGTAACGAATTACTTTAGTTGTCTATGTTATACAAAGTAATTTTAAATTGTGGTTTCATTATTAAAGTAAATAGAAAGAGTAATTAAGAGTATGTTTGTCGACGAACTGAACTCATTACTGGGAGTGGTTGATACTTATGTTAAATGTATTAGCTCTACTCTTGTAAAGAAATTCATGATGTATAGTCGTAGGAAAATTTCGCCGTCGCAGTCCACTTTTATCACTGATAATGTGCCTAAAGTATATATAATCCACGAATGTATAAAGTAGCATATACCTAGTTAATATTTAATAGAAATTATTACACTTAAAATTCAAGAATTTGTGAACAATGGGCGGCCTTATTGCCCAACGCAATTTCTTACTGGCAACATTTGGATGGATATATTGACCGGAGAAAGAAATGAACGAAATAAAGGGTGGTGTAGGTGTTTTAAAATATAACAAACTAGCTGACCCACGCAACCTCGTTTGCGTCTTATATAGCCCGTAGCATGAAAATTTTCGCAAAATAAGTAACTTTTCTGGTTGATTTTTACACCTTGTGTCCGAAAAACCCAAATATCTTACGGAACCCTATTTTTTTCCAAAATAAAATATAGTCTATGTTACTCGTGGATAATGTAGCTTTCGAATGGTGAAAGAATTTTTAAAATCGGTCTAGTAGTTTTTGAGCCTATTCATTACAAATAAACATACAAACAGAGTTTTCCTCTTTATAATATTATAGTGTAGATAAATTTATTTCTAAGAATCAAATAACTAAAGAAAAGAAATGAACACTTTGTGCTATACAACAATTGCTTACAAATTACACCAGTTATCCGTTAAGACTGGCTGCTGTGGTATTATTTCAGTCGAACCGGTCTATTTTTTTCTGAAAATCTCATTTTAACAAAGAAATAGCTTTTTGTCATTTTTTTTATTCCTGGTTATTTTAGCATAGATTTCAGTTCAGTATTAAGTCTCTTTTATCGTATAAGAAAGATACTAAAAAGGTTTACCTACAGCCGATTTACATATTCTCTAAAAAGTAGGTTTTAAAAATAAAATTCAGTAACTTAACTACAGAATTATGTAATTGAAAACAAATAATTTGAATATGGAATATTAATCGCCAAAGGTAAACCAGATTATTCCGTATATCAGTTCGTCTAAACTGGCCTGATGGCACATTCAATTAAAACGCCACGCAGCATAATTTAAAGTTGGCTTAATAGAAAATGGTAGTATCGATGCTATTGCGGCACTATTCCGTTTAAAGTTATTAGTCCTCCGACTGCCTCGTTGGTCTAGTGGTTAGCGTAAGCGACTGGAGATCAAGAGGTCTGGGGTTCAATTCCCGGGTCGGACTGCTGTTGGGTTTTTCCTACAAGAAATTCCTAATAGCAACCCGGAGTATGGAAGATGGCGGTTTTTCCCGCCCATGCTTCGGAGAGCACGTTAAGCCGTCGGTCCCGGTTGTAATGAACATCTATGGCAATCGTTATTGGGAAGTCAGTGCCCTCAAATATACTGACAACTAGTTCAACCTTCGAATTCAGTTCGCCCTCAGGGTTGCGGAGGTCAGATGCCAGTCGCTCTGTGTAAAAACTGATATTCAGGTAAAACCGGTTGAACTGGTAGCCGACCCCAAATAATATTGGGAATAATAAATGCTAGGAAGAAGAAGAGTCCTCCGTAACCCTTGACTTACAAATAATGATATTATTTTATACATCTTAAATATAACGCAATATAATCCCAAACTAAGCAGAGTTTGTACTATGGGTCCGTAACAACTGATATAAATACATTAGATCTATTTTGTAAATATTAGCAGATCATACAAACATTTGGTAAACAATGTAATTACTCATATACGAACTAACTATTGCCCGCGGCTACACTTACGCTGTACTAAGAAATGATCTAATAGCGTTGAAAATAAACACTTTTATGCGAATTTTATATCGCTAATTTACGTCTTTAAGGGTGAAATATCTAAACATTATTTCTTGGTGTAATATTGGATGAACGTTCCCGAAATACGAGTAAAAATGTAAATTTCTTAAAACGTGAGACAAAGATATCTCCATAGTCGTCTACATTGCGGTTAATGCTTTGCTCTTAAATGTGATAGCGTGATGTTTTACATCTATACTAATATTAGAAGTTCGAAAGTAACTCTGACTGTGTTTCAGGCTTTCAAAGGACCGAGATACTTTGATTCTTTAGGAAGAACATAGGCTTCTCTTTACTGCGATATCTATCACTCACGCCTTTAATTTTTCTTAATAATACTCTTTCCAAAAGATAACGATCGACGACGAGACATTGCTTTCTTAAACAGAGTTTCCCTGCGACTATGTTCTCGGGTCCTTTAAGCGAGGAGTGAAAAGCATCTCAGTAGACCGCCATCACCATGCTGCATTGCCCACATTCGCAATTACGATCCTGACCACCACTTACTCCACATGCTGTCTATTAAGCAGAGTAGAGAAACTTTGGCAGCTTCTATATATAAAATAAGCGTTTTCAAGTAAACATTACTCGATCATTTGCGGAACATCGCATAATCTCATAAGTACACTTTGACAAACTTACCCCTTGAAACTATCGATGCTCGGTAAGTACCTCAGTATTTTATACACGGCGTGTTCCGAACTTATAAGGGCCAAGTGTTCCGATACATTCAACGGCTATAAGCCCGTCTCGTTGTTCAGAAACTAAACAATACCATCATTATGGTACCCGCATAAAACACGTGTGTTTATAACCCCTATAGTTACGAAGTGTCTTTAAACATTATCAAGTCTGTAACGGAAAAGCGGTCGGCTACTGTTCCCTTATAAAGATTTTTAGAAAGAAATCAGTAGACAGCTAACTAAGATTTTGAAATAAATGCATGTACCAAGGTCTACAGACAACTCCAGGTCTTCGGGAGAATACTACCATTTATTTCGCGTAATATTTTAAATAATATTTATAATTTATTACACGGCAAAAAGTTTGTACAGAATAAATATTTTTTATGTGCACAGGTATATACTCGAGTTAATAAAATTCAAATACTGAACTTGTTGATAAATTAAAAACGCAGGCAAGCCCATAAAATAAATAAAAATCAAGCCGGAAAGCGCCGAAATTCACATCACTAGCTTTACAATTGCAACTGTTTTTAAAATTTCAACAATACAATGCAAGTTCGAAATTTAAATAAAAAAATTGGCGCTAGCCGCCAGCTGGGCCGGACGGCGCGTTCCGGGCTGTGCGAATGCATTGAGCTATGATCGTGTACGATCCAACAAGTTCCATACAATGTGTTTGTTTGCGTTACAGCGAACACTATTCAATATTTTCTGCATTTAAATATTATTTTTAATCCGCTTCTATTTAGTTATATTTTATACTAACTTTGTAATATGTGCAGCGGTTTTGCCGTGACAGTGACAGACAGACAGGCATACTTTCTGAATTGTTCTGACCTGTATTTCTTTTCTAACATTGTTATTCTTTAAATGTATTTTTATTTCATCGTTTTTATCAAAACGTCTAGTGCAATATTAATTGGGTGCAATGGTCTGTTAAAACCCAAAAGTTCATCTAACTACGCATTGAATTATTTAAAAATTTTACCCGTACCTATTTATTTATTTTTACTATTAGGTACTATTTATTTAAACCGCAAGAAAGTTTAAAAGACTATAATCCGACTACGTAAAAACTTTAATAAAATGAATATAGGCTATATCACACATTCCATTCATTAAAATCGGTTCATTGGTTTAGGCGCTACAGTGTAACATATAAACAATAAAGGGACTAAACTAGACTGCCAAAACTAGTACCCATCCCTTTTTATTCACCGTAGTCGGATACCAAAATATATAATTTTTACTTAAATACAAACTATTCATGAATTTTCAATGAAATTCTTTATAATAATACGTAACAATGTTTAAAATAGCGAAGCAAACTAAATTGTTTAACATAAATTTGAATATCGAACAGTACACTTGAAAATGCCTGACCTATCCCAAGTCTGAACACGATTATGGAACACTTCGAGTTGTAGTGTTGGCATACGTACCGTGACCGAATAGACTACATACGTGACTATTTTTAGTTCATCTTAAGTGTATGGGGAGATACAGTATTAAAAATGTATTCAAGTAGTGCTCTTTTAAGATGTGAATGTTTTTGAAAATAGAACACGGGGGTTAGTTAGCGCTAAATTGTCTTTTAAAAAGTTTTCCTTTTGCTTGTCCCAGTAAAATTTAAATTAGATCATATTGACAAATGACGTAGTTCAGTGACAGTCAGCTGATTACTGGCCGTATGTAGATTCGACATAGCTTTTTAAATATTTTACAGTGTAATAATAATTACATTAAAAGTATTAAATTAATCTTAATTAAGAACATAGAACTTTTTCAAATTATACGCATCTAATCATAATCTTAGGTAAATAAAGAGTGTGTGGTGTTATTGTCACAAGTCGGAAGCTTGTGCCGTTGAGCGTAAAAAAGATCTTTTTAGTCTGTACCTATCGAGTACCATAGATAATGTGCAACGTAATGGCGGCTTCCGTTAATTTAAAGGAGCGTTCCATGCGAGTGCATGAGAAAATAGGGACCCTTTTTATTGTCTTGTCTATGGCTTGTGAGGGACACTCAAAATGTTTTTTATTTTTTTTTTATTTACTTGTTTATTACGTGTTTTAAGAGTAATAGACGTTGATATAAAAAATAACATATAGTTTATAAACTTTATATAGTCTATTTGTGTTTAATTTTTAAACGATATGGTCCATAAGAGTGCGTGTGAAACTAATGGGGACGAGGAGACGCGCTCGGGTAGGTCTGTGTCGTAATGACCGATGACATTTCGTAGATATAACATGGATAAGAAGACTGTAGGTATATTATTTTAAAAATATCTTCTTTATAAAATATTAAGGGGTTCGAGCAAAAAAATAATGGAAGAATTTATTATCAAAATAAAGAAGCCGAGAATCAAATCAAGTATCGTGCAACTGGAGAGGTCTGTATCCAACAGTTGACTGAGATGGGATGGTAATGATATTAATATTACAATCACACAACATTAATCAAACTATGTATTCATTTTATATTCCACAATACATCGAACTTATTTGTACTGTTAATTTTTTAAAGGTTCTAAAGTGTTATATCTCAAGAAATATTGACTTTTTCTTCTATTGTTTTGGAATCTCTCACATACCTACTAATTATATCTAATAATTATTCCTATTCACAACGGCTGCATGTGCCTGATTTATTATTTATATCGTGTTTAGATGTGGCTCGTATTGGATAGGATTGGCGCGTGAAAGAAGTATATGGAACGTGGGAGAGCTATGCTTCGGCATGAATGGGTCGGCTCGACCGGAGTGATACCACGGCCTCACAGAAAACCGGTGTGAAATAGCGCTTGCGCTGTGTTTCACCGAGTGAGTGAGGATACCGGAGGCCCATACCCCAACCCCTCCCCTCATCCCCTTTCACATCCCCCAAAGGTTGGCAACGCACTTGTGACGCCTTTGGTGTTGCGGGTGTCCATGGGCGGCGGTAATCGCTTACCATCAGGTGATACGTCTGCTCGTTTGCCCATTATTCAATAAAAAAAAAAAAAAAAAAAGATTTAGGAAAAGCCTACGCCTCGGAGACTACTACTACAATTTAAGTTTAATTTAAAAATAAAGTTTAATTTAAGAATGCATGTTTGAATTAAAATATATTTATATTATTAAAACCTATATGTATTTATGCAAAAACTTGTAGCAGAAAATAATGGCTATTTTATTCATTTGATTATTATAGATTAAAAGCATGAACTACCAAAATTTCAAAATTGTAGCTCTAGCAGTCGGTTAGTCAGGGTAAGTAATCTTATATGTACAAATATATATTTAAAATTATATTAATAGATTTTTTATTAGTACCTAGCTGTACTTTGCCTCACTTCACTGATGTCCATCGTGGTTGGATCGGTGACAATGAGGAATAAAAGTAACGTAACAAACAGAACACAATTTTGAAAGTATGTTTTGTCATGACAAATTTTGAGATCAACTGCACTCTTTAAGAGTTTTTGAAACGTAAATTATCCAAGTTTATACTTAAATATATATATGTATTTATAGTTTTCACGAGTAATATCCATACTAAGACTAATGTGCTCGAGCTCAGTTCAAGTTCAATGCTGCTCATCGTTAGCGAACGATGTGAGTGGACGCCACTTGACCTGCATCTCTGTAATTGAATATGTATTCTCTATCTATATTGTAATATGTATACATACCCATATGGATACGTATGAAAACAATTTATTTATATACATTTATATTAAAAGTACTTACAGCGTATTGTTTATTCATTATCGTGTATTTTTTATTTGCAATTTATTTTACACGCTATTATTAGCTACACTCATATTTTTGTTTACAACCGACTTTCGTAAGTGTGTTTTTGAAACTATGTTAATATTGTTTTATATCTGTTCGGTATTACATTTTGTTGTCGAGCAATTTCAAACGAAAAGAGGACAGGGACTCTGGTAGACTCAACTCAAAATTTTCTTATTTTTATATGGGCTGGCCAAAGTGACTTTACTCTGCCTGATGGCAACCATAAACAGAATCCAAGAGAAGCGGTCACCACACTCATTACGAATGCAGACTATGCAACAATGTAATTAATGTTGACTGTGGCGACTTCCACATGTAGCGCGACAGCGACACACTACAGCGCCATCTACCGAAGATACATTGAACTACGAAGTAACGCACTACACGGAGTTACTACAAATCCTGAATCGCGCAATAAATAGTTCTCGCACCGATTATCATATATACAACATCCCAACATCAACTGTTGGGCAGTGGCCCGCCAGGCATAATCACCTCGCCTGGTCGGAGGATCCTCCCTTTGTGTTGGGTGGAACATGATACCTGTTCCCCCACATTGACCCACACGATGGCGGCTTATTGTTTTTTTTTTTTGTATTTGGGGCAATCGATCAGACGTATCACCTGATGGTCAGCGATTACCTTCGCCCATGGACACCCGCAACACCAGAGGCGTTAATAGTGCCTTGCCAGCCTTTTAAGAAGGAAGTACGCCCTTTTCTTTAAGGTTTGAAGGTCGTATTGATCCAGGAATACCGCAGGCGACAGCTCATTTAGCAGTTTTGTTGTACGAGGCAGAAAATTTCAGGAGAAGCGCACAGTTGTGGACTGCCAACCATCTAGATGATGAAATTTCTGTCGCGTAAGACGATGGCGGAAAGAGGCGACAAGGATCAGTCAGTGATGCTTCTACATCCTTCATACCAGTTTTCTATCAGGCCGTGGTAACACCAATGCCCGTATTTCTCAACGTAAACAAATTATAAGTACAAAAGAAAATTATTAAACTTAAACGAGTATTTCTATTATCATAAAAATATTTTTTTAAATGAAACATAAAACTGTGACGTCACTTTTATCGTTCTTTATTTCTAAAACACAGACAGGGGAGCGAATTAAAACAGAGTAAGGCGAAATAAAACTCCACTCTATTCAAAACGCTATAATTTTCAAACTTATTCATAAACATAGTTTTAAAAGGAGACACAGAGTGACACAGTTGAACTATTTTAAACAAAGAATCGGTCTTTGTTCTCTGTCAATTTCTAAGCGCTAGAGTGAGCACGGAACATTTCAGTTAACAATTGGAAAACTGCTGGGGGAATCTAAGCGAGTCACTGAGTAATTTATTTATGAACTTACGAATGAGATAAGCTTTTTTAAAAAATGAGAATACTTTTTTATGGTAGCTCGAGTGTCTTGATGAGGACACTTAAGACTTTATTACTCTTTTTATAATGCCACTGAACCAGTAATTGATAATGACGACATCTATTTAATTCAGGGTGAACTACTTAGAGAGTTTGAGACGCGTGGGCTGATTTTGGGCTAAATATAAGCCGGTGTCACATTGAGAGCATAGTTAGAATAAAGGGTCACTATTTCGTGTCCTTTATAGTGTAAAATATAATTCTAAATAATTGGTATATTTTCCGAAGTATGGGTCTCCTACGTTTAAAAGTTTTTATACAAAATAATGAGCCTACAATCTAACTATGCTCCTAGTGTGACACCACCCTATACTGTTACTACACAATATGATCTATGGAATAGTGTGTGAACTCTGAACCCTGAACAGTGAGAGAACCATACTTTTTTTAGGGTTAAACGAGCAAACGCATACTCTGTTGGCAAACGATTACCGCCGCCCATGGACACCCGCGACACCAGAGGTGGAAAAGTGCGTTGCCAACCTTTGGTGGATGTGTGGAAGTTCAAGGAGGAAGGGGTTTGGGCCTTCGGCCTTATTTGTTTCGGAGTATGAGTGTTTTCTATGTATGATATCCTGCCTGTCTTATTTATTTGCGCCTTTAGAAAGAGAACTGCTGACAAGGTCTATATATAGTTCTATAAAGGAGCTATATGTGGTATATTTTCTAGGAGAGGTCTACGTCCAGCAATAGACTGGTAATGATGATGATATATCACTGCATGTTCTAGAAATCAAATCACTTTCAGTCGATAACAGGAGCCTCAAGTGAACAGACGCTACTAAATCACAAGATGAAATTCCGTATCCGAGATAGATTGGACCTTGGAGAAGGACATAGGCTACTTTTTGTCACGATAATCTACATACACGCGGGTGGAGCTGCGGGTCAAAGCTATTCTATTAGTATGAAGCTCGTGTATTGTAATTATAGTTAAATAAAAAGATTACAATAAAAGCAACACCATTACCTTAATTATTAAACCTCTTTCATTCCATTTTGATTCATTATCTTACTCTTACACGCTCATCAAAGATAAATCTCCAAATCATCAATATCTATACAAAGAAACGGATAAATTCTCACTAAGTGAACATTAACTTAATTCCCAGCCCCTTAAAGTTGATAATCGTGTGATCATAGATACAAAAGCGTGCTCAATTACTTAACAGATACTAAGTTGGACGTACTGCCTCTTTGTAGTGGAGGATGTCCATTTGGAAAGTTGCACAAAGGAAACTTATTCTACTTGAGTTACGTAAATACCGGAGTAGCGATTTATTTTGCTTTATCAAATTATTTTGATATCGGATACGTAATTTATGTAATTATCGTGATATGGTTTCGAAGAAATATAGCAATAGGCAGGAATTTTTGATTTGTTCCATGTTTATTATGTGCGTGTTTGTTTTTTAAAATGAGTCCTGTAATAGATACTTATCCTGAGTCGTGAAGGACTTGGACATGCATGTAACGAACACAACGAATACCTAGACTTAGTATAACAATTTGTGGATCAAACAAACTGCTGTCTTATATGGGGCTCGAACATACAATACTCAGCGCAGTTAGTAGCAGCAAGTTGAATGCTTAAACCACTACGCTACCAGTGCAGTTAAATGTTTAGTTTGTTAGTCTGTTGATGGACCTGTTGGTCTTGTGATAAGTGACCCTGATTGCTGAGTCAGAGGTTGTGAGTTCGAATCTCATCCAGGATAGATCTTTGTCTGATAAACACGATATTTGTTCTTTTACAAACTTTTACAAACCACCATCACTTTTACAAACTTAAAAATATGCAATTGACAAATGAGCATTAAAATGCGTTTATTCAATTTTATGCATATTTAAAGAAATGATTTCAAAAATGCAATCTTAAATGTGCTGAATCACTGTGTAATTACCGTAACTTATGGTGCAATAATTTTCCTGTGCACCGGAGCGCTAAAAGCTGCAGTCGCATACGTTTTGTACCTCATTTCCCTTTTTATACCAAGTTTTTAGTTTATTACAAATTAAACAGATGTATATTCGAATTTCACAAACAATATTCTATTGTTTTGAAGAATTTTAAAATGAAATTTGAACTCATCTTTTAAATTACTCAACTTTAAACAACTCTAAAATGTGTTCCCTGGAGTTAAGAAAAATATTGCCAAGTGCAAAGCTTCTCAAACATATTATTTAAAGTAGTACTGCAAGATTACCATCTTGAGCGTCCTGGGATCAAGTCGGTCTGCACTTAAGTATTGCATAAGCTGATGGCCTATCTAATTATGTATATGATTCTTGTTTTAAAAAGACTTGGTACGAAAGAGTTTGAGAGAAGTTTTGGACAGAGAAAAATGAAGGTTTGTGTTTTGTTTGAACAATAGTATACAAGAAATACAAGGCCATGCAAGTTCCGCTGCGAAATGCATATATAAAGTTTCTTATAGATTATATAGACGTTAGTGACAAAATCATACCAAAATAGCCGATCAGACCTAGATGAAGTTAGCCACCGAAATAAATTATAATTTAAATTACCAAACAGGCTAATTTGTGTCGCGTTAAAATTGATTGACAAAATAGACATGAAAACATTTCTGCAGTCATTAAGAAGTATTTTAAAGAAATGCAATGAATTTATAGTCATTCTGGAAACTGTTGATCGATTTAACCTATAGAGTAACACCGAACATAGGAGCGTAGGAGTGAAGACTGTCATTTTTGCGGGGAGCAATCTTTAAAGAATTTTGATTCAAATAAAAAACAATTGCCTGTCACTATAAACTCACACATAATAATTAAAACAAAACATTTAAAATTTTACGCACACATACATACAGCATGTATTATAAAATGTAATGCATAGGCCAATTTGTGCTTATACTTTGATAGAGAAGACCACCTGCGTATGGCTACTACCTATCGATTTAACCTTATCGAAAACTGTTTCACTAATGAGTTTATTTGTATTACATTACAGATTTTATCCTTAAAAGATTTTTATGTATAATTTGAAGAAAAAATTGAGATTAAGACTATGAATTAAGAGTCTTAAAGTTTGCAGAAAACTTTTCAGTCTTAATGGCTCCAATTTGAACTGACAAATGTTCTCAAATATCTAGTTAAGTTTAATATATATATTTATTTTAACAAAGTTATTATAAGAAGTTTAGCAAGAGAGTTAAATGAAGTAGTGCCAGATGTAGGTTTAGTGGATAGTGAAGCTAAGTAAAGCTTGTGTAATTGTTTCTAAAATTTTAACAGCGACACCTATGAACAGTTCATTCGCATAGAGAAAATACTGAAGCATCAAGTAAGGAGACAATTCGTTACGGCACAGTACGGTACGGACTGACCAATCAGGTAGAAGAGAGAAGAAGAAGTTAGTTAAAGAAGTTTTCCTTTAGTAGGGATTTGTTGATGCGTCACTATTTTCATAATGCAAAGGGCGTGTATGTTTGGAGTCAATAGTTTCTGCAAATCGACATATAATATGGATATAACCCACTCTCATTGCACATGAGCTTTCTCGAATACAACTCGTCAGCTTCACTTCGCCTGGCCGTTGGGCAATCTACATGTCGAGGCTTATTATAGCATTAGTCTGTAATAGGCTGATGATCAACTGCTATAAAATGCCATGTGGCATATACATACGAGTATAAATATACACATGAAAATCAAATCGCAAGTTCTAAAGGCGCTTTGTTCCCCCCATTCTACTAAGTACAGTAATGTTTCACTCAATGACAGATTGTTGTCACAATAGTCGTGTTATTTATCTCGTTCTTCTCACGAATAGACTAAAAAATGTACATTTTATTTCAATGGATTCCACGCTAACGCCTCCCTTTCACATAAATTAAGTTTGGCCTTGAATACAAATTCGTTATCCGTGTTTTTCAGGTATTTTCTCTTAAGTTTTCTCCGTAGTATTTTTGGCGTGAATTTCAGATGAAATTTATTCGTGTCCGGATTAGGGAGCACCTTATGGACGCTACATTTTTAGCATATAGCTATTCTACAGTTTTAGTGAAATCAACTGTTTTTTATCATCTAAATCGCCTCTCTATTTCTATTATTGGATATTCTATTATCTTTTTTTCTATTATTACAGAACGAGCTTGTGTTTATTTTAGTAAAGAAGTGATAGATTATCGCAGATTATAAAACAAAAGGGAACTAATAAATTGGTGAAGTTAGTACGCCTAAAACATGTAGCTTTTAGTGGGTTGATCAAGGGCTAGATTTATGTACGAGTATATTATAAGTTTAATAACGGTCATCTGATTGATTGCAAGCAATGGTTATACTCATGGAGCAAATAGATCTTCGTATTTAACCCATGGTTGTAGTATTGATTCTAGAACGTTGATAAATATACTTAAATATTTTTTAAATTCCTTTTTAACAAATGTTTTTTATATGTGTGTTTCTAAATCAATTATAATAGAGGTAATTGACATTGTTAGACTTTAAAGTCAAACTTACCGCTATAGATGTCAATAGTATCTTGCAAATCACGAGAGACAATAGTTTCTTTACGAATGTTTTCATGTGTCCACCAAGTTCCATTCAGATCAAATAACACCTTGCCAATTGATTTTGCCATAAAGAGCTTCCTTGGATATTGATTTTAACATTACTTTTAAACAGTTCTAAGGTTCTACATTACCTAGTCTAATGAAGATAATGAAAAGTAAAATATTATTACATATTTTATAACCTAAGGCAAGAGTAATAATTAAACGTGAGAAGGCGGATACTGGTGCATATACCATAAACGTATGAACGTATAGTCGCAATAGCAATATTGCTTTTCTGTCGTAATTGCATTTGCTTTCAAAATGAATCCTCAATTTCTCATCTACTACGAACGGTTGATGGCAATAAACCTGCCAATATTACGTTTGGCATATTTTAATTCTTGATTCAATTTGTCTGTTATCACGGCAAAGTGTCCTTTACACTTTGCCGTGATAACAGACAAATTGCCGAATACTCTGGCAGATCCGCGGGTTTAAGTTAGTACTAAATATGTACTCGTATATTTTTAATAAATATGAATCCCACACTCTTTTTAAATCCATATCCCTACTACCATTACAATTCAAAAGTTAAATTCTGTTTGTTCGTCCAGCACAGTCGAGGGCCATCAACAAACTGTAGGTGGCCCAAGGTACGTCGGGGTTCCAGGGATTTTCTTCCGAGGGTGCAGCTGGTTCCCCGGCTAGTACCCTAGACGGTGTGCGGTTTTTAGTCGATTTGAGTCCAACATAACCACAAGTGGTATCCTTGGGGATGTCCGCACAAAAAAAATAGAGGTCCTTTGTTACCCAAGATGGACATAGGCTGCCATTGATCGCGATAACCGACAAAACACGGTTGAGGCTGGGGGCGAAAGTAAGTTTTGAATAAATATAAATTGTATACAATTTCTAAACATAACATGAATGAACAACGAAATTTATAAACACGGGTTTTCGGCGGATTGATTGACGCTGTCAGTCAGTGCCACACACCATTTTATCTGTGAATTCATTTCAAAACAAAATACATAATATATTGTACAATTTTATTTTATATGAGAACAGAAAACGAATATTACCCACAATTCCTATTTACTTTCAATTTTGTAGGTGCTCGCGTGAGAACTTGTAAAAACATAGTGAACAGCTCAAGCCATTCTAGTGCGCTGACATTTTAAATTAATCCCCCAGGAAGGGAGGCGGGTTAATCTCCTGCAGATCTCCTCTTTGACCATAAAGCAAAATTCAATTTATACCGTAGACTGGCGCATTTCCTAGGCCAAAACAAATTTCAGGCGTTTCACTCGTCTCATCAAATATACAGAAATAGGTAAAGTACTCTTTGTGGCAACTGCTTAGTGTACAGACGATGGGCGGGGCCGCACTCATAGCGAGGTGGTTCAACAATATAGTTTATTCTTACAATAAATATATATTCGAGATTTTCTTTTATATACACTACCTTAATGGTGCAGTGGCAATGTATGCGTTGTGTTGAGGTTTCGGATTCGATTTCCGGATCGGACCAAATATTTGTATGATCTGCAAATATTTATTTCGGAGTTTGGGTGTTTTCTATGTATAATATGTATGTATTTCCAAAACAATCTATATATATATATATATATAGATATAGAAATAGATTACGTTTGGTTATAAACACAATTCAAAAGACACCAGTATATTTGTGCCTTAATTGATACTCCGGTCTTCTTCAAAGTGATTACATACTTGAAAAAGACCGGAACTATAATATTAGAAGTATAAATCAATATTCCGGACATCTAATACACAACGTCATCTAGTCCCAAGCTAAGCAGAGCTTGTGTTATGGTTACTAGACAACTGATATAAATACTTTTATACTTTTTTTTTTGTAAATACATACATATTATACATAGAAAACACCTAAACTCCGAAACAAATATTTGCAGATCATACAAACATTTGGTACGACCCGGGAATCGAACCTGAGACCTCAAACTTAGCAGTCGCATACGCTACCACTACGCCACCAAGGCAGTCAAATAAACATTTAATATTGTTGACTGTTTAACAAAATTTTAATACAATTATTTGTAATCAGGTGGTTCATCAGTTCCTTTCTACCTCATAACATAAATAAAACTTTACAAAATTCTGAACCGATTTCGTTAGAGTAAGAGCACTACCCCAATATTGCAATCTCTTTAGTCGGTAAACGTCATGCTTGACTGCAATGCACCCTAAGATTTAATTTCTGCGAAACAATTCTTTCGTTTCTTACGTAATTGTATGTTAGCCATAACTTACAGTTTTAATTTGTATTGCTTATGGGTTTGATTCCGGAAACTGCAATATTGTAAAGAATGGTTATAATATTTTACGGTTTTGTTGATTTTTAAATTCTTTGATAGGTGTCAGTTATACACCATTAAATGAAAATTGAAAATTGTTCAAATTCAAAATCTTCATTGCTAAATGTACATTTTGTGATCTTATAATATAGTTTGTCCCAACTTAGTAGCCTGGTAAAGATTTCAAAGAAATTATTAAGTAGCTATATATTGTTAACAATTGTTACATAATATATTGAATTATGAAATGTTAGAATTACATAAAGAAAATTAATTAATAACTAAAATATAAGAAATAAAGTAGTTAATATTTAAAAAAAAAAGATCATTAATGACATTCCACATCCAACAACTATATTAAATTATGCTTAAAACTAACTATTGTTAACATATTACTTCTTTACTAAGTAGCCATTTTTGTTGATTTCTTGTTTAGGTGTAGTATTTATTATTTGTGTTTTGCTTCCATGTGTTCTTTTACTGAGTAATAATAATGTAAAATAAAAAAGGTAATCTTTCTTTATGTTATATCGTGCTAGAAGAATTGATGCTTAGATCTTCGTATTAATCGGAGTCATACCATAGTCTTCTAGAAGACTGGCGTTAAGCAGTTGCTTTGTTACTTTTTACCAGTATGTGAAGTACAGTGCTCAACCATAACTGCTACTTTCAAGGCAGACTTTCCTTGTCTCATGTGTCCATAGGGAGTAGTTAGTCACTCGTTTTCAAATCACCTATCTGCTCATTTATCTCGTATTTCATAAAAATAATGGTTTTTGTTTTGGAGTATCATACCTGAATATTGGTGATTCCTCGCATATTCTGCTTACCTAGAACAAACAAAAGATAACATTATAAAACTAAATGATTCATAATTTACTTATTTTGTTACTATTTTTTTTAATTAGACGAAAACAGATTATGATTGAACCTTTTTTTAATCATTTGGGCGTGAAATTGAATAATGAATTCCTGCCTAAATGCATGGAGAAGCCTGAAATTAGCGTCAGTTGAGAAAATGTTGAGGAGCAACAGGTTACCCTGGTATGGACATGTTATGCGTGTAGTAAGCAAAGTTTACTGAAGAAAGTTTTATGAAAGAAAATAAACGGACATAGGATCACCGGTGACCAGAGAAAAGATGGTCCGACTGCGTAACAAAAGATGTAGCTAGAAAGGGGCTAAGCAGGACAGGAGGTAAACACTGACAAGTAATAAAGCAAAGTGGAAGAAGAAAACTCATTATGTTCAAAATAAATTTAGGTATAGTCCAAGAAGAATTTTAGTAAGATAAAATAAAAACTGTTCAATAGACTCTCTGAAAAGGTCAACATTAAAATAAATCATAAAAGTAGAAAATAATGGTTAAGTCTGTCGGGACATTTCATATTTCAAGGTGAAATCTACACGAAATGACTCCCAAATTGTCCTCCTCATAACAGATCTAGTTTTATTTACTACGCCAGGGTTATCGAGAATATTTATAAGTTTCTTGCCGATTCTTTTTCTGAAGTATAACATTTTGAAACTGCGCAATTAGAGTCAATAATGTAATGTTACCAAAGTGCCTGAAAAGGCCTACTAAATAAAAGGTATTTGATTTTGTACTTGTATAAAGTCTAGGAGGCAGTAGAGGGCTGTACTACCCTCGCACAGAAAATGAACGTAACATGACAGCGTTCGTGCTGACGTGTTTCGTTGGTGAGTGCGAAACCGGAGGTTCAGTGTATGCAGCAGCATGCAGAACTGTGTTCATTTGTTTTAACAATTTGTTCAAATTGAAATACCTTCAGATAAATAAAAAGATTACCTCCATTTTATTTATAAATAAACCAATCTCAGTAACGATGGAATCCTTTATTGGTCGTTTATTATTTTTCTTTTTGTCTTTCAGAAATGTATGTTAGAAGTCCGAATCCACTAAGCAAATTGGTAGAAAAAGGATAACAATATTATAATGTATTTACCTTATTTGCTAAAAAGCAACTAAAGATCTTTGAATCTCTTATGACATAACTTATCACTACAAACTAATTTTCATCACAATCTACGTAATTACATAAACACACAGACGATTCAGGTCTATAAAGCAGTAAAAATAAATGTAAGAGGCAAAATAGTCATGAAATACGACTAGATATATTTACAGCTCCTCAATATTTAATGCCCCATTTATCAGGCATTTGACAGCCCTACCGAGGAGGTTGCCACAGCAAGGAGGGTGAGGCACCGACCTCATTTGGTTGCTACAAACTCATTAAGTCGCCTCACCGCTTAATTTTTTACTTGAGTGAAAAAAAATTAGTTTATTTCGAAGTTTACGCTTTGACTCATGAACTTGGTGCAAATATTTGTGTCTTTAGATTTCTATATTACCGGCAAGATGACTACGTCTTAACACTCGTAGCGGACGGTTAAAACTTAACATACGTAGCGATCGCTGTAAATTAACGAATGCTACGGCGTAGTTTACCATAGTACTTTATGTATGTTGTCATGGTAATTTAAAAATTACGATATTAACAATAATTTATATTTACATTGCATAGGAGAATAGATCGTACATTATTTGTATTTATCCTTGGCTCTAATAACAGTTTTATTGTCAGACTAACTTATCTCGGCAACGCTGGTCTCTTATCAAATCATAAAATAAATTATCGTCTTGGTATTAATGGCCATACGTTTCTTACATTTGTCTTCTGTCTATCGGAACTCCTGACAATTACTCATTCAGCATCTTCACCAGCTACTGATGTGTACAGTATGCATTCCTTTAACTTTCAATGCTATAATAGCGTAGATAATAAAAAGCGTTTTTAACCTTAAAAGCGTAATTTTGTTACAGCTATTTCAATATTAAGTACAATCCATTATTGGAACCTCACTCTGGATATAGGCCTCCTTTAGCTTACTTCATGATTTTCTTTCATTTGCTTTTATTCCTTTATTTTTTAATATAAGCCAAAGAGTTATGGTGTCTTAATAGCGTGAATAATGCAGGAAAATATACAGAGATTTTCACCTCACGACGGTAATAAAAGTTTCTTAAGGGAAACTAGATTACTTTAGTGATGTTCATGTTACATCACACGAGTTAATACCCGGTTTATAGCGATGTGCATTTTGTTAATAAAGCATTTTGGTAATAAAAGGGATGAGAATTTTATACAGGTTGATTTTAGTTTTCATCGTGTTCCGCTAATATTAGCTGGGTCGACCGGGATCATTACACATCTCAAGGAACAAGCGTTCAGTAATTATTTTTTTTTAGTGTGTCGTGCGTTCAGCCTTTCTGACTATGAGTAGACGACGTTTTCGAATATTTTACGGTTAGGTGTATTCCGAGTAGAATATCGCCTATATTAATATAATGGCTTATTTAAAACTGCCAAGTTCCAAAGTTCTAAGATTTTTTCTTTTCGTTAATGGCCTATTTACATTTTGAAATAAAAAAGTTATAAGCACAGTGTGTAGCGCAACTATAGTGTTAAGTTTTTTTCTATGGCCTGATGAAATACAGGTATATCCAACAATTACCCAACAACTTCTCCAAAAATTTGATATTATCATGAAAAAATAATCACAAACATAAAAGATTTTATCGATACTGAATATAATTTTTTATCGACATATTTCCTTCATTAATGTGTATGACATTGAGCTATCATAACCTCAAGACGAACGAAGGTGATATTTCTTCGTCTTGCTTTGCAATCGATCGAAAATAGACGTGTAAGCACACGTCCATTTTTGATATACAAATGACTTAAATAGTAATAAATTACTCAATTGGTTGGAGATCTACGATCAATAGCGAACATGACTTTAGATCTCAGACGTAAATTGGTCAACAAAAAAAAACAAACGGCTCTAATGGTGGAAGTCAACTTTAAATATATTTATTTAAGGACTTTAATACATCGGCGGACTTACGCCCAAAGCATTCTCTTCCAGTCAACCTTAGGGTGGTGTAGATTCTATATGTTTCTAAACCACACACAGTAGTTTCATTGTTACGGCATAAGGGATAAACGAACAGACGAGTCAATCGATGGTAAGTCATTATCGCCGCTCATGGACACCTGAAGAGTCACAAGTAGCATAATAAGTTTCAACTCCCCCTTTAAATCATCAGTTTGGGCTGTGACAATGAGAGAGTTGTTTGGCACCGGTTGTCCATGATGTCGTGGTATTACTCCGTCCCTGGTATGTTGATGCTTATGATATAAACTATTGGGTAGCTCCATTGGTATACATAATATCATCATTATCAACAACAACCTTTAACAGTCTGTTTGTTCTTACCACAGTTTTTAAAATGTGGAATAAACAGTCGCCTGCGGTATTCCCGAACCAAAACGACCCTAAAACCTTCAAGAAAAGAGCGTACTCCTTCTTAATTAGCAGACAACGCACTTGTCGCCTCCGTTGCGTGTGCTCGTTTGCTCCCTATTCCATAAAAACAGTGCACTGATGGATATAGCCCTCATTCCATATCAGAAGGGCGTCAACCCCCTTTACCACACTGGCCAGACAAAAACATTTATGGGAATTAAATGTTTATAATAATAATATTTCGGACATTTGTCACACAAAGCCATCTAGTCCTAACCTTACTAGACAGCTGATATACATCTAAAGTTTTTTTGTTGTAAATACATACGAACTTCGAGACAAATATTTGCAGATCATACAAACGTTTGGGAATCGAAACAGTCGCATACGCTACCACTGCGCCACCGAGACAGTCAAAATGTGTGTGTTAAGTAATATATCGTCGTATAATAGATGAATATTTAAGTACAAACACAACTAAGAGTTAGAAAGTAACTAAGAGCGATAGGAACGTACTTAATTTATATTAGTTAGTTACCAAGAAAAGTTGGTGTTTGAGTTACATAATGGCTGAATACTATTATGTCTGTGCTGAGTTAACGAACGGAGGCTTCGTAATGTAGACGAGATTTGACTTGTAATTAATTAAAATGGGGACACTTCATTAGTTATTCTATTCTTGTTAAAACAAGATACACAATTTGAAAATAGTTATTTAGTACCTTTTGCTTGTGGCTACGCCCGTTTGTATGTGATTAGGTTTAAAAGTATCAAGATATCTCCAGATCAAGCTGTCTTAGTGCATTATTTTTGACCCACTTATTTCTAGTACTACAAAATTGCTATGTATGTTTTTAAATTATATTGTTACTTTAAGCACTAATAATGTAAATTTAAGTAAATAAAAAATTGTTTTGTAAGCATTTTCTCCGCCCGAGACACAGATTCAATCTAGTTCGGGCAAACAACAATTAACGTACTATATTTATAAATTTAAGAATTTAATTGTAAATTATTGTACCTTTTATAACTAAATAAATGAATTTTGAATTTTGAATTTTGAATTTTGAATTTTGAATTTTGAATTTTGAATTTTGAATTTTGAATTTTGAATTTTGAATTTTGAATTTTGAATTTTGAATTTTGAATTTTGAATTTTGAATTTTGAATTTTGAATTTTGAATTTTGAATTTTGAATTTTGAATTTTGAATTTTGAATTTTGAATTGAATAAGTTAGTAACTTAACCGTGACAAATAGATAGTTACTACTTTTCCATTTTAATATTAGTAGGCATATAAATTTTGAAATTGATATCAAGAATATTAGAAAATAAATAATTGAAAAGAATATAACAAAAAGTGTTTAAAAATTATCAGAACAGAGTGTTTTCTGATAATTATAATGTTAGTAAAATAGTAAAATTTAGTCAATATTACAAATACTTATAAGCAAAACGAAAATCAGTAACCTTGGGATTCTTTCTAAATTCTTCTTTGGAGATTTTTGTTATTTGTTTGATAGATCTCTTGCAAAAGTAAATGTATTGCCACTGTTTTGTTACAAACTATAAATAAATAAATATTCCGGTCATCTAACACACAACGCCATCTAGTCCCAAGCTAAGCAGAGCTTGTGTTATGAGTACTAGACAACTGATATAAATACTTATATACTTTTATTTTGTAAATACATACATATTATACATAGAAAACACCCAAACTCCGAAACAAATATTTGCAGACCATAGAAACATTTGGTCCGACCCGGGAATCGAACCCGAGACTATAGATAGTATGTTGTCTTTATTTTGATTTTTTCCGCATGGTCTAAAGGTGCGATTCACGATAACAGTTAGTATAAAATAATCGACATGCATCAATTTTTTTTTCCGTCGAGAAATAAAAACATTTCGTTTTTATTCAAATACTTCGGTTACTGCACGGCATCAGTTGTTCTTTATTTGAAAAAATAAATAGGCGTTTGTTCTCTCTGATTAAAGGGTAAAATGAGAGGGGAATAACGATAGCATACACAAAGGTAATAATAACGCTTTTGCCAAATTGGGCGCAAAGGAATGAATAATAAAAAAAATACAGTTCTTTTTTTAAAATTCAAATTCTGTCATTCGAAACGTTTGAATTTGAATACTGTTGTATTGGAACTATTAAGTTTTTAAAGAGAATTGCTATAGTAGATGTTAAATAAATAATAAATGTATAAGATAGCTTGTTTTAAACGTCTTTGTAAACGGTGTATTTGAAAGTGTCTTCGTAAACATTCACAGTTTCCTTCTTTTGTCACTGGTGGCGCTGTTGCTTTTTTTTAATTGAAGACATGTCAAGTCGTTACGTGCTCAATATATTAACTCATAAAAAGAAATCTAAAATTGGTTTTTCATTAAAATATTACCAAAACCCAACAATGGATATAAAATATTGATTTAGTTTTGTTTAAAAAGAATGTAATCTATTTAATGTACCTGAAATCACTTGCATACACATTATTTCTCAGGAAGTAAGCGGAGTCAAACTCAAAATCAAATAAGAAAATTTTGAGTATCTCGTGAGGAGAGTTATATAAACAAGGAGCTTGGAATAACTTTGTACCTAACATAAACTGATGGGTCCTTGAAGGTCTCATAATCTAATAATCTTAAAAGACGTGATTTCATGTCAATACTTTTTACCCTCAATACTTATGAACCCTCAATTCATATCTTTCGGACACATATCTTCAACTTCCCAGAAATCCTGAGATTAATGTTCCATCATATTTTTCCCATGTGTAACATAATAGGAAAACATACGAGTACACGTGCCAAATATATTTTTGTATATCACCAAAGCTTTTAAGCAACACGTGCCATATCATGATACGAAGGTGGAGCAAATAAATCATTTCTATCATAAAAGATAAGTGAAACAGTGTCTACACCACGTAGCGGTACTACGGCACGCTACGCTGTAGACATCTACATGGTTAGGCGTGCTACATACTGCTTTTATTGTAAATCGTAAAGCTATTACTAGGCTTTTAAATAAATCCGATGGAGATCCGAAGGGATTTTCCACCTCGTCAACAAAAAAAAGAGCTTTTATATAAAACGTAATATAAAGCAGAATATTTTACAATTTTACTAGAGTTTGTATTTTTTCGGGTTCCGTACACAAAGGATAAAACGCGACCCTATTACTAATACAGCTGTCCGTTCGTCTGTCTGTCCGTCTGTTACTAGAGTTTCCATACAACATTTTTTTCTGCCGTTATCATAGGATTCGAAAACGGAAACCTTGGTGCCCTTGGCTAGGTTTTTAAACAGTTGTTATGCTATTACGAGTACCAATATGTACTTAATAATGATTTTGAGGTATAAGTGATGAACCAATGAAGGCCTACATATTTCAATTGCATGGCTTATACTAAAATTATTCTAGCCATGTATATATATAATAATAATAATAAGTTATGTCATTTTGTTTTGAGGAAACACAAGTTGTTATTACGCATACCCTAGAAATTAAAAGAAAATAAATATTTTTAAATTTTATTAGAGTGAGTACCTATACGATTGCGCAGAATTAGTGTGTAGAAGGCCTTATAAAAACCGTAGCAATAAGAATTACGACTTTATATTTGATGTTTTGCTTACCTTCAGACCTTCAGGGGAATGCTGTTTAGGAGATGAGAAAATCTTAATTTATGACTATGTTCGTAACAGAATCGCGTTAAAATATAATTTTATAGTATGCTATTCTTATATTCTTTATGGTTAGCGATTACCGATGTTAATACACACAACTCAAGATTTTGTTGTGTTACGTGTAAAGGGTTAAGTGGGTATATAAAAACATAATATTTTAATGCCATCTATCGAATGCACATCGAACTACGAAGTAAGTAATAATCTAACATCACGCAATGAAAGTTGTCCGTTTGCTTGGCTTTGAAAAGATATTCAGAAATATCTGTTTGTGTAAAATATCTCTTTATAGAATAAAAATATATATATATATTTTAATGTTACACTCACTCATCACTCAAATTTTTCCCTGAGTTGGAATCAAACTTACTTTAGCATCAAATAAGTATATTCTTGATTGAATCAATCACAATAGCTTGATTCAATTACAATACTGGTAACAAAACGTTGAACTACATAACCAAATACAATTAAAAAGTAATCGTATGCCTTCGCAACAAACAACTGGAACATTTACCAATAGGAACAAACAACAGGAACATTTACCAATAGGAACAAACTTTTAAATTGAATTACCAATTGTGTTGTCGTTCGTCCTTGTGTTAGTTTACACGGTTTTCCGAAATCAATTATTTTTAAATAATGACATTAAATAATAAAATTATTTGAGGGTTTTACTTTTCAGGGATATTTCAGACACAATGAGGCCCTTTATCGGAGAGCGCCCATTCGCGTCAAATACACAATCACGCCTGTTAACTCTAGTGGTAGACACAGGCGTTATACATATTTACGAGTAAGCTTATTAACGTTAATCCGACACTTTGGGTATTAAATAGTTAAAAGTTAGAAGTATTTTGTAAGGAAAAGTAGATCAAAAATCAAAATTACATAATATCCGTACGAGTATAGGTAAGAGAGAGTAAGGTTGTCGTGAATAATAAGACCGCCTATTGTTATTGCCCATTGTAGTTTTTTGATGTAGTTATGTCTGTAAATTTTTATTTTTTAGTGGTGTTCAATAAAGCTGTAAAAAGAAATAAATAAAGAATAGAATTATAAGCGACCGAGACCAAAGGTCCGATGCATCACTGAGAAGCATCTCATTAGACCTCCACAGTGTGGGTCATCATGCTATATTGTTACATTGTCTGCATTCGCAATGAGTATGGTGACTAATTCTCTTAGATTACGCTCATGCTTTTCATCTCTTACGTAGGCTCATATATAAACAATACACACGAACGATGGGATGTGAATTCGTAGACATTGGATTAAACGAAATTTTTACTTATTTTTTACTTTTTAATTTAATGTCATTAATAAGTGTTATTTGCAAAGTACTACTATACAAATCTGAACCTAATTAAAAAGCATAATATGAAACGAGGCTTGTATTATTGCCTTCATGCAATTAGTTTTTGTGGCATATTTGCATTTCACACGTGTTAGATATCTAATATGTTAATTATCTATCTATCTTCAAAAGTAAATAAGGTAAATTTTAATTATGGTTTAATACGGTAAAAGTAGCTAACTGAAGATACCTCAGTAAATCGTAGTAGTCCGGGATCCCCGGAACCAATTTCACAATTTATTACTATCAAGCTATTTTTTCGTAAGTGGCTTCATTTTGATGAGACCCCCCTTTTTCCTGTTACAAAAATTCTCGATTGTGGTAGCTAACAGGGGTAGCAGGAAAAGAAAAGTTTTGGGCGTAGGACCGGGATAATGTACCACTCAATTTGTAGGACAATGTGATTGTTAAATTATATAAAATGTAGCTTGATAGTAATAATTGTAAAATTGGTTCCGGGGATCCCGGACTATAGGTATCTGCATCATTTGGGTGATTTAAAACTGTGTGTTACAAAAGTAAACCTAGAAAAATATAAAAGGTTTAAGAAAATATGAATATATGTAAACACAAACGTATTTTACTGTTTTTACGTATATTATTTAGTGTAAGGTTGAGTCGCGGCAATGTCGCTACTAATCCTAAGCTTGTGAAAATTGTATTGGGTGACGAAACAAATGTAACAAAATCAAAAGCCATTTCCATTTACCAACCTCTGCACAATCTGAACGAAACAAAAAATATACTCAATCGCCCCTTATTTTTCAAGCATCAAAACTTTGTCAAATAACTTTACGTGTTATTATACATCAAAAGATTTTTTTCACCTTTCCTTCGTATATCGACGAGGCTGTCTAACTTTTTAACAAAAAGGACACAAAGTTAATGCTTTTGCGATTTTCGAGACAAAGAGAAAGTACGTTATATTTTCTTTGTCTCAAAGAGCCTATTGTCCTTTTTGTTACGTGAATTATATGATGTTTGTAAGTTTTGAATGTCTATAGAATTTTGTTGATGTTTTGTTATAGCGTCGATCCATCTTACACGATCCATTCAAAGTCGGTTAAACAAAAGAATGGTATCCACTTTTTAACAACAAAAAGTGATCTATTCTTACACAGTAGAGAAAGATGTAAGTATTTAAGAAACTTGACATTTTTTAATTAGAAATTTCAGGAAAATTTAATAGTGAAAAGTATATACATTAACCGTGGAAGAGTCATACTTCAAAGGCTTTATCTTCCCCCTTCCCACTTATTGATCACCACCTCTTATGAGTTGCAGATGTCCTTGGGTAGAGGTGGTCATCGAGGTCCTCAACTAAACGTTTGGCACTTATTAGATAAAAGTAAATGCTTTTTTTCTTAACAAATATTTTTCAAGATGATACTAATATTTAGTAAATTACAAGAGAAACTAAGTTTAGATAAAAACAGACATTATTTTACTGACTAAGTAATCTATAAATTGTACATCTATACTAAGAAGAAATTTGAAAGTAATTCCCGGTTAAACTGGTGCTCTGATTTCAATGAAATTTGGTTCGATTCTTTGAATCTTGAGGAAGGACATAGCCGACCGCGAGCAAAATATAGTTTTCCAATAAAATCTACTATGCATTTGTATATTATGTGGATAAGAAATAAATAAAAGAAATACACCTGCGATTGTGATGGGCAGTTATGTTAAATTTGGGCTTACGTTATCATTAAGCACTCCCATGAGGGAACCCGCAGTTGGGAGTAGATAACAATCCTGGTAAAGGGTTCGTAGAATGCTTCCAAACTATTCTAAATTTGTAAGGATTTTATTTGAAATAATTGAAGTTATCCTCCAAGCTTTTTTACAAGCTTTTATTTAGTTTCATTTGTCCACATGTTTTTCTGTAATCAAATCTTGCAATTTAAATTTGATCCCCTTCCTGATTTCCGATTGAGCAATCAAATGTAATCGATATTATTATTAATCCTAAATGTCCGCTGTAACAAAATGGCGGCATACAACCTACTCATATGGGTATCAAATGGAAGGACGTAAGTATTTTTTTTATTTGCAAGTAATAAATGATTGTTTTAAAAAAATAATAATTTAATCTCTTGTTCCCAAATTAGGTTGGGGTTTTAAATTTATTACTATCCATAACTTCACCAATTGTGAGATTTATTGAGGTGCATCGGTAGTGCAGTGGTATTGTGAGCAACTGCTATGCTTGGAGTCTCGAGTTCAAATCCTACGTAAGACAAAAAAAAAAAAGGAAAAAAAGACCAAATGCTAGCATTACCTGGCAAGGATTACTTAATTTACTAATGTGTTAATTAACGCGGTTGCCACTGAGCCACAAGTCACTCAATTGTCAAGCAAGTAGTAAAATAGTAGCAGCAAAAAACTTTAGAAATATTAAACGTGTAAATAAGTAACAAATATGTTATGTAACTATGTAGGACGTAGGTATGGTAGGTGTTTTGTTACAAATCAAGAAGGTTCTCTTAGATCTTGTTTATCTATCCTTTTGATGGTTTTATTTCAGTTCTTTATACAAAAATTGTGTGATGTATTGGATAATATAGAAACATCAAAAAGATAAAGTCTATACAAGTACGTTATAAAAAAATGATGTCAAATAAGAAGCAGTTTATATATAAAGATAAATATTTATTCAAGTTTTGTTATAAGGGCGGCTCAGACGGACGGAGTGATGGCAAAGACTATCTGTAAGACTGTATTTGATGCAATTAAACAAACTATGGTGGTGGGCGAACTACTATTCAGCTTGCATGAGCCGGCTCGGCCTAACAGAAAACCTATGTGAAACAGCGCCTGCGCTGTGTTTCACATAGTGAGCGAGGATATCGGAGGCCCATATCCCAACTCCTCCCCTCATCCCAAAGTCCGACAACGCACTTGTGACGTCTTTGGTATTCCGGGTGTCCATGGGCGGCGGTAATCGTTTACCATCAGGCGATACGTCTGCTGGTTTGCAGTTGCAGCTACCCCTATACCATATTATACCATATACATAGGATTTGTATTTAATAATCACATTTTTTCTTGTAGCTTACCTCTTTTACGTGGCGGACCCTAAAAATTAACATACTTTTTATATTAAGCGGAATAAATCTTTCTAATATTATAAATGAGAAAGATTTGTTACTGTTTCTTGTAAAATCTCCAGAACGGATTTTTATAAAACTTTACAGTAATAAGCTCATACATAAGAATAACACATTTTTTATTACTTATCATAAATTAATAAATACTGTACTCCATTTAATCCAGTATAAGTAGTATCATAAAATTTTACACCCAAGTTTTGGTAAATCACTGTGAATTAATTTATTGAACATTCATTATCAAGAACGGGTGAATATACCGTTTGCTCTTGTTAAATACGAACACAGTAATTGTAATAATAATTATATTTTACATGAAAGTACCAATTATAAATCCCTGGTGACAAATTAGTGAAACGAATTTAAACATTTAATCCAATTAATCATGTTTCTGTCATAATTGTTTATTTAAATTAGTGTAGAACTTTTAATTATGAATTGGCTGTTGGAATATAATATTGTATTTTTTCATTAAAATTTATAAACGTGTGTTTGTATAAATAAATGGGCCGGCTCGACCAGAGTCATACCACGGCCTCACAGAAAACCGATGTGAAACAGCGCCTGCACTGTGCTTCATCGAGTGAGTGAGGATACCGGAGGCCCACAGCCCAACGAGTCTATCCATCCCTCTCCCCATTCCCCAAAGGCCGGCAACGCACTTGTGACGCCTCGGGTGTTACGGTTGTCCATGGGCGTCGGTAATCGCTTACCATCATACGTCAGCTCGTTTGCGCTCTACTCTATGAAAAAAAAAAACGTTTATACCTCTGAAACCATAATGAGACTTACTTACCTAAATGTTGCTAACTTTTTTTTATTAAAAAACTAGCTGACTTATGCAACTTCGTCTGCTTCTCTTCAAAAGAAATATTTTTTTCCCAATTAGTAAATTGTGATATAAACTATCCTATCTCTCAAGTTGGATCGAACTGCACATGGTGTGCGAATTTTATTATAATCGGTTAAGTGGTTTAGGAGTCCATTGAGGACAAACATTGTGACACGAGATTTATATATATTAAGATAATAGGACGTTAAAGTTTTTTTAAGGTATAATAAAGAGCTGAAGGTAAGTGATTATCGCCGTTCATGGTCATCTGGCATTTAGAGGTATATAGTTTGCCCTTTTGGTTCCGGTAATCACACTCGTTGAAAGTTTAAAAGTAGAACTGGTTATTTCTGGACAGTTTGACACTCTCTAACGGAATATTATAAATCCCTCGAAATTTCAAAACTATCATGCGCTAATACGTAAAGGCACTTTTCATTAGGTATGTACGAAGTTTGTAGTATGAACGGACCAAACTTCGTACAATGTTACGTTCTATCAACACCACTAGGATTACCTTGCCTATTAACTTTGCAGTCACTTACCCTGGCTCTTGCCTCGGTATAATCCTGGGATTTCTACACGTCCGCCTTTCCGTGCATTTTCGTTAAAATCCAGACTAGCTTTTTAATTCAGCTGGGTTTTAATTAGTGCGCCATTTTGTTTCGTGTTTGGTAGTTAACGTCGATTTATGTTTGAGACAATTTATGGTGTTTACTCCTCAATAAATTATGTTTTGCTGCGACAATGTACATTGGCGGAATATAAATTAGTTAGGAATTTTAATGACGTAATAAGATTACTTTTTAGTAGATTGAATTAGCAATCAAATTTAGAACTGCCTAAAACCTCAATATTTTTAGTTAACTTATTGTCTACTGTCTTGAAACAGATAATATTTTAAAACTTAATAATAGGTTTTTCACGAATTTTTATCATTGAAACTATAGGTTTATGGTAATTGAAATAAGAAACATAAGTTTGAGACTTGATATCCTCTAAATATCTGGAAAAGAGTGTGGCATTATAAAGATATGATGAACAGCTGCTTACGTATTTGTCCAATTTCGGAGCAGCTCGACTCGATCCGTGCGAGCTTCGTACAGTCGTACCATATACATAATTACACCATAATTGATGATACAGCCCTTCTTATTCACGGCTCTAGTTGGTGTGAGACGTTCGCTTCAGCTGAGTCTGCATTGGGGAATGTTATGGTGTGGCTCTCGAGCAATCACCTAACTCTTAACATAAACAAGACCAAGTACCTGACCTTTACACCCACCTCTACTACGCAACCTGACTCGAAAGCATTTATGTTAAGAGCTCACAGCTGTCTGTCTACTATCCGTGAGTCCTGTCACTGTCTGGCTCTGGTTAGGACTGATTGCATTGTATACCTCGGCGTTATAATTGACAACCATTTAAGTTGGCATGGACACATAAACAGCTTGACGTCCCGTGTTCGCAAACTCATATGTGTGTTCAAAAAACTTCGGCACTCGGCTGAACTTGACGTTCTTAAATTGGTTTACTGCTCACTCTGCCAGACTATTGTGGCATACTGTATATCTGTTTGGGGAGGTGCTGCTAAAACGATTTTACTGCCACTTGAAAGGGCGCAAAGAGCGGTTCTGAAAGTCATGACTTGTAAACCTTTTAGATACCCTACCACTCTGCTATACAACGAATGTAGACTTCTCACCGTTCGTAAAATCTTTGTGCTCCAAACAGTATTACGAAAACACAGAACCCTACAATATAATCCGGAAAACCAGAACACACGCAGATTGTGTAGGGTTTGCCCGAGTGTCACGTTTAGAACCGCACTTGCAGGGCGCCATTTTATTGTTATGTCGGGACATCTTTACAACACCCTCAACAGGCACTGTGATATTTATGGTCTCTCGAGATATCAAATTAGAATCAGGGTAACTAACTGGTTACTCGAGCGGGACTATGAAGAAACGGAAATGCTGCTTAAACTTACAATCCTATAACTTTCACTCTCACACACACACACACAAACACACACACACACACATACACACACACACACACACACACACACACACACACACAAACACACTCAAACATACATACATACACCCAAACTTATGCACACATGCCTGACGCAAATATATTCCAATGCACGCACATGCATGTACACTCGCACGTTAAAAAGCGATAAATGCGTAGTTTGAAAAATAAGCACACTTTAAGTGTACATTTTCTTTAGTTGAGAGAGGGACTGGTATCCACGACACAAGTTTAATCTTACTGTGGATGCCAGAGCCTGACTATTACAGTGTACATATTATATAGAAAATGTTGTTTGTATCAAAAAAATCTGTACCTAATTTTACGTTAATAAATATTATTATTATATTATTATTATTATTATATACATACACGTTAAGCGAACGCTCGGCCGAGCTACATGGTAGGTGGAGTGGGGGTGTTAGGTTTCATTTTCGTTACGGAATTTCCTGATTCCATCGCCGCGCTTAAAGCCCGTGATAAAAGCTATGCAATAGCTTAAAAATTGTAAATTGTGAATATAAGTCAGTATTTAAAATTACAGCACAGTAATTTGTAACAATGGACGAGTTAGTTGTTGTTGCTTCGGCTGTTTAGAAATGAATCATCTCCTAAATTCTTCATATATTTTTTTTATCGGTAAAAGAATACGCGAATGCAATGTATGTATTGTTGGTAGGACAATCCAAGTCAGTTTCTTAAGTTAATCACAAAGTTAAGTATAAAATAAAACCGTAAAGTAAAAAAATTTAGATTTATAGTTACAGTCATGTGTTGTATCTTTAATTTTTTGTAACACAGAAATTCACGAATTTAAATAAATTGTGCATAATTTTATTCATCACTGCCTTTGTTGGCGACATAGTCATTCAAGTACCCTAAGCCTTTCTCTGTATCTTTTACAAAATGTGTATAAAATAATCAAAATATACGGCAGTAAATAATGAATCAAAAAAGAACTAGAAAATGCAATAAAATGAAACGTAAGCAATAATGCTATATAATCGTTGATGAAAAATAGTTAACGCATCCACAAAATTCGAGACTGGTAGACCCTTAAATCGAGTTCAAATCGAATCAAGAGTAAAACTATTTCTAATTTTCCAGAAGATCTTAAGAAAAATTGGTTACACAATAGATATATAACTCTCGATACAATGAAGGTACAGGAAAACACAAAAACCCGTCCAATTGCTTTCAATAACCCTCCAAACAACACATCAGGCAGTTTGCTGCAATCAAATGACAAATAAACCCGGGTTCAAGCCGAAAACCGGGTCGCAATCGGTCAAAACGTCCATTTCAGGCGCTTATAACAACCAGTATTCACTGACCTCTGCCAATTTCATTTGTCGATCAGAACTTGAACAACGTAGGTATTATGAAAGCTCTGCACATTATAGCCGATTGAGAAATGTCATTTAGTATCGCATTACGTTGGCTAGGTCGTTGCACGATAATACTGAGCTATATGACGTTATTTTACACGTCGCCTGGGAATCGATATCCATTCTCACTTAAATTAAAACTTAATAGCATCGTCGCTAAGGTTGATTATAGTTCGTGTAAAATAGTGGTTATTAAAAAATATAGCGATATAACAGTTCAAACAAGCGGAATAATTTGGTTAAAAGCGGTTGAAAGTAGATTTTGGCAGTAAGCACAGGATTACTAGGTTTTAAGCGGATTTATTTTGCACAACTGAAAACATTTTTAGAGACGTTCGTGTGTTGAATTTGCTGGTGAGATTTATCAAAAGAGGGGTATTTAATACAGGATTACCTCATCACCCAGAAATACTACGGTCGGGTATGATTTATGAGTTTTTGTTAAAAAATGCTCTTTTTCTGCCTATTGAATAAGTTTTAAAGATGGCGTTAAAATGAGAGGTGTTTTAGATTTAAGGTATGGGTCTGTATATCGTCTGCTATTTATTTATCGGTTTAAATTATGATCATTACGATAAAAAAAACCTGTTTAACAGTTTAAAGATTTATCGGACTTGCATTTACAACTGTATTTAAACTTTTTAAACAAGATTTAACTACCTTATCAGTTATTCAAGTCTGAATTCGTAGGGAATTGAAAACAGTTTCAAATTATTAATATTTGGTCACATTAGGTTTTATCGTGGGAGAGCCACGCTTCGGCATGAATGGGCCGGCTCGACCGGAGTGATACCACGGTACGCTTACCATCAAGCGATACGTCTGCTCATTTGCTCCCTATACCATAACAAAAAACAAAGAGGCCCTTTATTTACCAATAAGGGAAGTGAGTACCTTTAAATATACTGACAACCAAATCAATCATCGAATTAGGTTCGCCCTCAGGGTTGCGGAGGTTCGATGCCAGTGCCAGCTCCGTGAATAAACTGATATTCAGATAAAATCGTTTGAACTTGTAGTCGTTCTCAAATAATCATGAGAATAATAGAGATTAAGAAAATAGTTTAACTACAAACGCCTCTGCCTACACCTCCAAGAATATCATTAACATTAATTGTAAAGAATAAAAAAGTAGTTTTCCTAGAATTACTTTGCGCAATGAATGTCTACATAACTGGAAACTCGAAGTGCCCGCAAATAGATTCAGCAGTCGTGAATTTCTTCGTTATAACTCATTTGCATTTTAAATTTTAAAATGCAAAGTGGTCAGGAACGCAGCGGCTGGGGGTAAAAAATGGACGGAAACTCCTTTTCATAATTTAATTTCGTAATTGACTCGTTTGTTGACCATACAATCATGAATGAGGGTTTTCGCGGAAATGAGATATGTAAAAATATATATATAATGTGGGCCTTAACTGAAGTTTTTCACTGAAATTTTTCATTTCTGTTTTGGGTCGTGTATACCGACATTAAATAGGGTGTAAAACTTTCAATGGTTTATAGCGCAATCCGTTTTGGGAAATTATGAATGTATTTAATATAAGTATACATGTGTAATTTGTTGGGCTCAGTTGGAAAAACTGCCTCGTTGGTGTAACGGTTCTTAATGGCAGCCCGGAGTATGAAAGTTGGCGATGTATCCCGCCTGTGCCTCAGAGACCCCTTTTAATCGTCGACGGCTCCGATTGTCATGAATACCTTTGACAATAGTTATTTGGAAATAAGTGCCCTCAGATATACTGACAATTAATTTAATCTTCGAATGCAGTTCATCCTCAGGGTTGCGTAGGTTCGATGCCATTTGCTTCGTAAAGAACTGATATTCACCTGTAAACCGGTGACAAAACCGGTAGAATTAGTAGCCGCCCCCAATCAATCTTCTAAATAATAAAGGATTTTTTTCTCTTTAAAAAGACAACTCCCGCATTAGGAATAAACATCCTGTGTCGTGGGGGACTTTACAAACATACATGAAACGGACACAAAGAACATCCAGACTCGGAACAACAATTATTCGTGGATCACACAAAGTGTTGTACCGCGTGGAATTTGAACCCAAGACACTTGGCGCAGTAGCAAGCGGCATGGCGACCGCTGAAACCACTCGGCCAACCGTCCAGTCAGGATAGGCAGAATATACATGTATAATTGAGCATTTGTTGACACTAACACTTTGTTAAATAATAAATAAATAAATAAATAAATATTCCGGACATCTAACACACAACGCCATCTAGTCCCAAGCTAAGCAGAGCTTGTGTTATGGGTACCAGACAACTGATATTAATACTTATATACTTTTTTTTTGTAAATACATACATATTATACATAGAAAACAACCAAACTCCGAAATAAATATTTGTAGATTACACAAACATTTGGTCCGACCCAGGATTTGAACCCGAGACCTCAAGCACAGCAGTCGTATTCACTACCACTGCGCCACCGAGGCAGTTAAACCGTACCGTAAGGAAAATAAAATTAAAGTTTATTCAATCACGCATAACTTAAATACCGATTCGTTTCTATAAGAAAGAAATAACATTACATTTCATGTTATATCTTTCATAAGATATATTTATTCTGCTTTTTAAGGTAATAATTTCATGATAATTCGTGTAAAAACTTGTTTTGTCATTGGTACAACATCGTTACATACCCTATTCTCCAAACAATAGAACCTTATCGACCCTATTCATTTACAGGAAAGGACAGCGCCAAGTATAATACATATACTGTCAACATCATCGTATTATCTGGACACAATATTTTCATTACTGACTATAATACTTCACGATGTTATATCATTGTTATGACAAATGTAGAAGAGATAATCATAACCCTACTTTTATGGCAAGTGGGTAAATGAGTAACAGCTTACGGACCCTCGTGTTATTTTGACAAAGGTAAATAATTGTCTCGCAGGTGTCGGCAGACAATAGGTTATTATGAAACAGTACAATATATTTGTATAATAAAATGTTGGATAATTTTTAACGACGGACATTTATGTAAGTATATACGTATTATGATCATGATACATACTGATATTATATATAAAACTATCTCTGTTTGTTTATCTGTCTGTATGTCAGTTACGTTTTCACGGATTTCACTGAAATTTGGTTTATAGATTCCTCCATTCATTAGGCGATTAACGACATAGGCTACATAGTACCGCGATATCCGAGCGCAAGCGGAGCCGCTGGTTGAAGCAAGTATTGTTTTATTGACACCCGCAACAACAAAAGCGTCACAAGTACGTTGCCGACCTTTGGGGGATGGGGAGAGGGAATGGGGGGAGGTGTTGTGGTATGGGCCTTCGGTATCCTCACTCACTCGGTGAAACACAGCGCAAGCGCTATTTCACACCGGTTTTTTGTGAGGCCGTGGTATCACTCCTGTCGAGCCGGCCCATTCATGCCGAAGCGTGGCTCTCCCACGGAAATTTATATATTGATATAAAGAATCGTCTTTATAACAATAATCTATTTGACAGGCTTGTTTGTGCGTGAGTGACACAGATGGTAAACAGTAAACAACCTCACTAGACTAAGTCTAGCGCGGCTTCGATAAACTTTGGACAAAAGTTGTGGGGTAAGCACAATTGTTTTATCTAAATTGGGTGCAATTTACGGTTAAATATAAATTTATTTAGAAAAGCATACGTACCTATGTGCAATCTATGAAATGTGTGGAATTATTATGGAATTTCAGATAATTATTAGAGCTACCGTTAATAATAATAATAATAATTGCTTGCTTGAGCTTGTGTTATGAGTACTAGACAACTGATATAAATACTTATATACTTTTATTTTGTAAATACATACATATTATACATAGAAAACACCCAAACACCGAAACAAATGTTTGCAGATCATAAAACAATTGGTCCAACCCGGGAATCGAACCCGATACCTCAAGCTTAGCAGTCGCATACGCTTCCACTACGCCACCGAGGCAGTCAAATACAAGTATTAATATGGTAGTATTTATACTAAGAAAATCTAAGCAAGTGAATGCCAACACATAAAAAAATATAACCTCGCATAAAAGTCCTTATCACCTAACTAAATGAGGTTCCCATTGAAAAAGCCGGTGGAAAATATGACCGGTACACCGGTGCGTCTTTAATCATGATCAATCATACCAGGATGTTGGCATGCCTGGATAGCTATTGTTTTTCTTTCTACTCCCCTCTACGAGTGCAGTCCGTGAAAAATGGTGGCGCTTTTTGTAAACATTGTCTGTTGTTGATAAGTACGTTTTGACGTGTTGTTGGAGCAGATAATGAATTACTTGGGAAGAAAGAGAATAGTATTTTTTTGTGTAACTTGAACTTGAGAATATAAAAGTTATGTTAATATATTATAAAATGTGACGGAAAATTAAGTGCAACTGGTAAAGGAATATTTTGCCTGCCTCGTTGGTTTAGTGGTGGTTAGTGTAAGCGACTGCAAATCAAGAGGTCTCGGGTTCAATTCCCGGGTCGGACTGCTGTTGGGTTTTTCCTACAAGAAATTCTTAATAACAGCCCGGAGTATGGAAGATGGCGGTGTTTCCCGCCCGTGCTTCGGAGAGCACGTTAAGCCGTCGGTCCCGGTTGTCATGAACATCTATGGCAATCGTTATTGGGAAGTCAGTGCCCTCAAATATACTGACAACTAGTTCAACCTTCGAATTCAGTTCGCCCTCAGGGTTGCGGAGGTCAGATGCCAGTCGCTCTGTGTAAAAACTGATATTCATGTAAAACCGGTTGAACTGGTAGCCGACCCCAAATATTGGGAATAATAAAGGCTAGGAAGAAGAAGAGGTAAAGGAATATTTTCTGAGATTGCTTTACAAGGACCAAAAGAACGTTGAAACTCGAAAAATGGCGTATAAGTACCTAATAAGATCAATCATATATAATATTACATATAATGCAAATCTTAATGTGTGTGTACTCATTAGGTTTTGGTAGGTAAATACTCATTCAGCTATCACACACCTATTGGTCTAGGAGCTTGCGAGTCTGATCGATCTTCACCTAAAGTTTTGTAATAAAAACAATTGTTCTTTCTGTGTTTGGCTTTATGGCAGTATAGTGTATTTAAGCTTAACGTTTTGTTACTTTTAAAAGGTAGAATTACTTTTTTTTTAATTTCCATGGTTATAATTGATATTATTGATAAAGTTTATTTTTAAATAAACCAATAACATAAGTAGCAACTGTTTATTAAAAGGTGGACTTCTAATATTTGGTCAATGTAGTTGTGTATTCAAAACTATGTTGCTATACACGTACATACCTACATAGCCACTTCTATACACGTACACACCTGTAACAAAATATAATATATTCATTTAAAATTGAAACAGACAGACAGTTTTACTTATTCTACTTCGTCATCATTTCACTACCCTTTCCCCAATATTATTTAGGGTCAGTGTATTGACTTTTCTTCCTCCGTTCTCCTCTATCACTCGTTAGTTCACAGTAAACTCTCTTCCTCGCCATATACTCTTTGTCGCAGTCCATAATATTTTTCTTTGATCGTTCTCTACTCTTATATCCGTTGACTTCTATAATTAACACTTTCTTAACCATATTTTTCTCATCTCTACGCATTACATGGCCATACCAGATTAACCTGTTGCTTCTCAACTTTTCAGCCAGTGGTGCTACCTTCAGCCTTCCTCTGATGTAGTCATTCTTCACCTTATCCATTCTAGTCATACCACACATGCATCTCTCAATATTCACATTTCAGCTACATTAGACTACGTTCGATTATTATTGTACTATGTATGTGCAAGACTTTTTTTTTTAATTATTCCTAAAATATTATATTCAACTTATCTGTGATTCATCGAAACTTTAAATAACTTGGTCAGAGATCATATTTAGATATGTCTAAATGACTCAACAGTATATGCAAACCAATAGCTTCTGCGAACGACAATGGAACATGTTATTGAATTCGCAGAACTCCTATAGGAGTACTGCTTTAAAAGGCAGCAACAATGTAATCAAATGCCGTCATGTTTCCGTTGTCACCTTGCAGCGACCTTAGCTTGCTTTCTTGTGACCTCGCGTGGCACTTTCGTTACCTCGACTTTGTTCTAGAGACTATCACCGACGAGTTCTGTCATTGTTGACTGACCTACTTCTGACGTCATCAAAGGTTAACAAATTATTTAAGGAGGTCGGGAAGTTATTTTACATCGGTCATGTACATTATAAGAAGCCGAGGATAGAACCAAGCGAATTGCTATTTTAGGGAGTTGTGTCCCAAACTGTTGGTAGCTGCTGCAAGTTGGAGGTAGATGACTCGAGACTCCAGGGGTTTCATGTCTAGGGTACACCTGGTGCCCTGGCTACTAGCACCTGAGGCGGCGTGTGGTTTTTGGGCAGTTTGAGTCTGACATTACCACCAGTAGTTGGTAGCCGGGGGTTTTTCGCACAGACAAAAAAAGGGGTTTGAGCCCAGCAGTGGACGTCGATAGGCTTATGGTATTGATATGTGACTAAAATAATTCTCATTACTTATACATTCACGTCTTTGGGCCTAAATATCAGTGAGACCTAAACGATAGTCTGTAAATTATTATTGGCGTTATGCAATACGCTGAGGTTTAAAATACACAGTATTATAATATCATAGTATGTATAGTGTGTTTTATGGATTTGTGGCTCCAATGGCATGGATTGTAGCAATAAATATAAATACACTAGCTGACCCACGCAACCTCGTTTGCGTCTTATATTGCCCGTGGCGTAAAAATTTTCGCTCGTTTTTGAATCATTCTTCATTGGTGCTCCGCTTTTATTAGTAGTGGCGTGATGATATATAGCCTACAGCCTTCCTCGATAAATGGACTATCCAACACTGAAATAATTTTTCAAATCGAACCAGCGGTTCCTGAGATTAGCGCGTTCAAACAAACAAACGAACTCTTCAGCTTTATTGTTAGTATAGATTAAAAAAAATATTTACAGTAATTATTTACTTATGAAATTACATTCAAATACCATTCAGAAGTGAAATTAAACGTAATCTAATATATTTAGTACCTTTGAACGAGCATTCTTGTATATACATAATCTAAATCTCGGTAACAGCTCAAACTCAAACTATAGTATGCAGGGGTTTCGGGGTGATAAATGTATCTAGCAAGGATTTATTTTTAGAAAATATATTAAAATAAAAACCATCATTCTATATTTATGCGACCTCGGGGGCGCAATGTTAGCATAATAGAATGCAACTGCCGTGAATTTCCAGATCCTAACAAATATTTGTATGATCTGCAAATGTTTGTTTCCGAGTTTGTATGGTGTTCATGTATTTACAAAAGTATATATATATGTATTTAGATCAGTCTATTGTCTAGTACTTTAACTACAAGCTTTGCTTTGGGACTAGATGGCGCTGTGTGTCAGATGTCCGAAAAAAATATTCGAAATTAAATAAACCAGTAGTAACATGGTATAAATTAATGCCAATTTTGCTCAGCAACAAATTATTAATCGTTCTATTCTGAATCAATATCGGTTAAATGACTGTATAAAAGCGATCATTCTATTTCGTTATTCACTCCATTGGACACCGGATACTAAGTACACGTTTCGTATTTATGTTAAAATATACCATTTATTCACAAAATCCGATTGTTTCAGCTTCCAACGAACATTTTTATATTTTTATTGACGAAAGAACATTAACCAGTAGACCTTATTTGTGAATCGTTTTGAACGAACCTTCCCAGTTTAGGGTTCAGTGATGTATTTCTTTTTGTTTTCAGGTGTAAATAATTTCGATATTAAATGTATTTGTGGTTACCATTACTTTTTTCATTAAACAGGGTTTTTTTTTTCATTAAAGCGGCGGTATTTCGGCATTAAAAGTAGCGTTGAAATAATAACTTTCACTAGAGGCTTTTGAAAGTCAGAAAAGTAGAACTCATCAAAATAACGCCCGAAATCCCTTTTGATTCTTTTAAAAAGCAGCATTTTCAGCCTTTTTTATTAGTAATAACAGTAACGCGGCAGAAGTAGGAGCGAGAGGTATACCAGCTAAATCTCTCTATAATCTACTGAAAGACCTTGGCGTGTCAAGAACTGCAGTAAGTTCTATTTTAAAACAAGTATCTAAGGCTGCACTAACAGGTTCCTACCAAATTTGGCTAGGTAGGGCGGGAAACTCGGGCAGTGAAGGTGAGCGTTGATGCGCATCTCAAAGGGGGCCTCTTTAAACCTACACCTAGGTCGCAAGTCCTGGGAACTGCTCTGGGTTTCTCCCCCTACCACACCATGGACTCGGCACCCGCACGTTGAATCCATGGAATGCTAAGAAGTTTGTCTCATGCAATGAGCACAAGGATACAAAACTCAGCATTTCCAAAACCCACTTGCGTTTCATCGTTTTATCTACGGAACCAAAAGAAATTGATGTCTCCTTTATTCTCTGTTGAAAAAAAACTAATTATTTCACGCCGCCCCATTCGTTTTCATTCAGTCTCGTTACGTTCTCTCAGCACTTTATCTTCCTTTCTCTTGTAATTTTCTTAACAATTCGCTTTTTTCTTATCGTTTCTCTGCCCCTTATAGCCTTCAAGTGATTGAAATAAGTGCATATTGATCGCTTTAAGTATTCTTATGATCTTTTTGAGTACACCTTTGTGTCTTTTTTATTTTTCTTTGAAAATATTTATGATAATACAGGCTACGAAATATACATGGACATATTTGTGTTGCATAAAATTGTGTATGTTTACAGAAATGGGTTTGTTACGTAATACAATTGTACTAAATGTGTTTCGTATAGTTTACTATACTTAAATTAATCTATGTTTATATTATCAGTTGAGTTGAATGCCGCACAGTTGGCCTAGTGGTTTAAGTGGTCGCCACGATGCTTGCTACTGCGCCAAGTGTTATGGGTTCAAATCCTACGTGGGACAACACTTTGTGTGATCTATAAATTGTTATTCTAAGCTAGGAGGACTAGATAAATAAACAAGTATTTTGGACATCGACACAACGTCAGTCCCAAGCTAAGCAGAGCTTATGTTATAGATACTAGACAATTGATATGAATATATGTATATTTAATTTTTTTGTAATACATACATGTTATGCATCGAAAACACCCAAACTTCGAAACAAATATTTGTAGATCACACAAAAACTTGGTCCGATCCAGGATTTGAACTCGAGACTTCAAGCACAGCAATCGCATTCACTACCACTGCGCCAACGAGGCAGTCAAAGAGCTTTGTGTAATAGGAGATAGTGAGTTCGATTGCAGAGTTATATAATAGAAGAGTGCTTATGTCAAGTAACTCATAAGAACCAACGATATAAAAAAACCGAAATCAGTTTCAATAATTGTAAGAAATTAAATGAAGTGTTTTAGATTTGATCCAATCGCGGGGCAACAATTTCTGCAATCAACAAATTGATAATTAAAAAGAACTGCCGCCCATGGACACCCGTAACTCCAGTGGCGTCACAAGTACGTTGCCAGCCTTTGGGGGATGAAGAGAGGGGTTGGGTTATGGGCCTCCGGTATCCTCACTCACTCGGTGAAACACAGCGCAGGCGCTATTTCACACCGGTTTTCTCTGAGGTTGTGGTATCACTCCGGTCGACCCATGCCTGCCGAAGCGTGGCTCTCTAAAAGCAACTGTTAGCTCTAGACTCTGGGTGTCGTTTGTGTTTATATGATTCTCCCACGACACATGATACCTATATATATTTCTAATATGGCTATCTTTTGTTAAAAGGAAAATAACAAGAATATTAAGAGGTAAATAGAGGGACTTCATATACTAATACTAAAATGTATTTTACAAGCAAATTACGTACATTTTGTATTCAAAACAAAATTGTTGTATGTTGATATACTTCAGTACTTGAGAGTAAATTAAAATTTGCATATAAGTGGGGTGCGTTAATCCCGAAATACAGCATTAACTTTTAAACAAGAATGTAACATAAAGTGGGTCGTTAATTATCATCATTGTACAGGTGGAATTCGCTTTAATTTTGTCACAGTATTATGTTATATAGACATGTGTAGTTTCGTACACATACGAGCATGGTTAGAGAATTGTACGAGGCTTAAAATTTTTTTTTTAAAAAGACAGTATCGTAAATATTAACTGGAAATTTCAAAGCTTCTTACTGAAGAAGTAGTAATACATTAAGTATAATATTGCGTTTCTTTTATTTGTTATGTTTACAGGTAATATAAAAACAGTATTTATTCTTCATATGTCTCTCACTATCAAATTAACCGCCGTCCACTGCTGAACAAAGGTCGCCCTCAATTATCGTGATCTCGGGCAGATCCCATCCATACGCTGTCAGCTATTTAGTTCAAATCACTATATAACTAAACTAAAAACAATTCTATTAGATTGTATTCTTACTGGCCGTCTGCCGATTGTTTTTAATTTTTTTTACAGCCTATATAGCAGAACTTTTAAAACAATGCTTTTCTTTTTTTTATTGAATAGTGGGCAAACAAGCAGACATATCGCCTGATGGTAAGCGATTACCGCCGCCCATGGACACCCGCATTACCAAAGGCGTCACAAGTACATTGCCGACCTTTGGGGGATGGGAAAGGGGATGGGGGGAGAGGTTGGGGTATGGGCCTCCGGTATCCTCACTCACTCCGTGAAACACAGCGCAAACGCTATTTCACACCGGTTTTCTGTGAGGCCGTGGTATCACTCCGGTCGAGCCGACCCATTCATGCCGAAGGATAGCTCTCCCACGGTAAAACTTAAGAAAATATAGCACTTTTATAGCCTTTGACTTCGTTGGAGTTTGAAACAATAAATACCTTTGAACGAGTAATTTTTGTATATCATAATCTGAATCTTGAAAACAGCTCCAACGGTTTTTAAGAAATTTAGTATGCAGAGGGTTTCGCAGCTGACCCTCGCAGCCTTATTTACGTCTACTATTGCCCATAGCGTAATAATTTTTCCCGTTTTTTAAACATTCTTCATTAAGGCTCCGCTCCTATTAGTATTAGCATGATGATATATACTATATAGTCTTCCTCGATAAATGGACTATCCAATACTGAAAGAATTTTTCAAATCGGTCCAGCGGTTCCTGAGATTAGCACGTTCAAACAAACAAACTCTTCAGCTTTATAGTATTATTATTGATTATTGATATCAAAACAATTTAAGACGGAAGCTGACATCTGTGGATACTTTTATTAAATATTAATAATTATGTGTATTAAATTCAGTAATCGTTATGAAATGTGTCACACACACAAGGATGTGGTAAGTGGATTACCTGTCGTTATGACCAGATCACATGCTAGCTGCATCGATCTAATAGCTATCACATGGAAGCGGTTATTCCCGCCTTAAATTTCTTTCTTAATGTGTTAAGAAATATATATTGCCTTTGATAAGCTTCAGTAAATAACCTATTATAAAATGATCAAAAAATTATAAAATCAAATTATAACAGTTTGAAATTGTACCCAACCTAACCAGTAAAACGATTACAACATTTTTTGTATCACTTATAAGGATTCTATTGAAATTTCGAAAAAAAAATGAAACCTATGCTTACACAGAAGCTTCAGTAAATGACGTCATCAATCTTGTCGTCTGTGACGTCATCAAGTTAACTAATGACGTATATTTGGCCGTGTAGGTACTTTATGTAATTATGCAACCCGCTTATAATATTTGTACGTGGCTTTTGAGTTGTTTAACTGTTTGTGGGGGTTCGTACTTCGGGCATGTTTCCGGTTGATCTGAAACTTTCGGGTGGAAACACGTAAAGTTGCGGTAAAATCAATTAATGGGGGACATTTACTAGTTAATCGTGTTATTAATGATACGATTTGGGGTTTTGATAGTTAGAAGGTTGATTTTTAAGTGTATCAATATCAGACAGACTTACTGGCTAAACTGCTACAGCGATTTAAATTAAATTCGGCATGAGGATTAGAGGTCTCTAGACTTAGAGTTTTGTTAAATGATTTACGCTAATCTTTACCACGATAAGGTCGATCGTTTATAACATTTTTTTTTAATAAAAATGTGAATGTAGCAATGCCTTATAATATTTGCTCTGATCTAAAATAAAACTCACGACCTTGGTGCTGCCAGTGCTGCCAAAAAAGCCTTATAACATTAATTGCAATAATATAGCATAGCATGAACAGATATTCGTTGTAAATTATTCCTAAGATTTTCCTACCGTACAGGCATATAAAAGAGCATTTTAATAGTTTTCCCTCATTTTCTTACAAGACCATTACACCACAACAATACCTAAACAGCATACAGGTGAACTCACATAACACCATAAACGCCATAAAGATAGTCAAACCCAAAGTTAAATACGATCACATAAAAATAAATGGGGTCTAAAGGACCCCGCATTAGGTGAGACATGGGTCAGGTGGGGGTATTTAGAGCCACCATGTGGTAATTTCACGGTTATGTCTTCGTTACCATAATCACTCGTGGGTCAGTGAATGCGAAAATATGTTCTGTGAATGGAAAGTTATTAATAGTTCTTTTCGTGTTATTTCTAGAATGTTAGTGCGCTGAGATTTTCCGGAAAGCCACGAAAAACTCAAATACTATATTGTTAGCCTGTTCGAACTATTACACGAATAATATGCAATTTATAAGTATAAGTAATATTACTTTGCTACAATATACTTAAATTTTTTTCACTTAACTTATTGAAGTATTCGATCAATGACCTTGACGAAGCTTCTTATCTATGTCTATACTAATATTTAAAGCTGAAGAGTTTGTTTGAACGCGCTAATCTCAGGAACCGAACGTCCGATTTGAAAACTTATATCAGTGTTGGATAGTCCATTTATCGAGGAATGCTATAGGCCATATAGCATCACGCGAATACTAATAGGAGCGGAGCACCAATGAAGAATGTTTCAAAAACGGGTTAAAATTTTCACGCTTCGGGCAATAGAAGACGCAAACGAGGTTGCGTAGGTCAGCTAGTATCTTAAATTCTTAATAAGCCCTATGTTCATTTCAAACAAGATACTAATATGAACAACTAGCTGAACTTCGTGGTGCGACCGTTCGTGTACGACAATAACCACGGACAACGTCGCGAGGCGAAGCTAATATCTTTATAAATTATAGCCTATATACTCGTATTATTCTGATGTATAAGCTATATTATTGTAAAGTTTCATCAAACTCCATTCTGTAGTTTTTGCGTGAAAGAGCAATAAACATATTCACTTACATACTCACAAACTTTCACGTTTATAATATTAGTAGGATTTACTGATAATAAAATTATTTAAAAACAAATCTACCTTATAAATTTCACCCACAAAAACGCTTATAATATTGCAACGAAATCCTCAAACATGATTTTACTGAAACTGTTCTCTCCAACTAACTCCTCTGCATTTAAACACAAACGTATATTACACCTTACGTTCAAAATTGCGGGCTATAAGTATCATCTAGCCAGCTAATATTAAATATAAACTTGGTACATTATCTTTAGAACTTTAGCTTTGAATAGTTCGGGTATATACCCAAGTGCTAAGTTGGCAAGTTATGAGTAGAACCATAGTGTCAAGAACCCCTATCAAATGACTCTGATGCTTAAGATTATGTCAATTTTGGGTAGAGTTTATTGATTTGTGTCTCTGTGTTTTCATGACCTGTTACTATTATATTTATTTAAAAATATATATATTTACGAAAAATGTTCAGTCTTTCATGTTGTGAAGGAATTTTTGAGTGTTTTGATGAAATAATAATTTAAGAAGACAATAACAAACTGAAAGAACGTTATATATAGGTGAGCGATCAGTAGCTTATTCAATAGAATAACTTATTCTAATAATCGCAAATTTTAACAAAAAACAAACCGACTTCAAGAACTGGACCAAATTGAAATCGGACTACAAGGGAAGCATCAGTTTTCAAATAAAAAAGGAATCATCGAAATCGGTTCACCCAATCGAAAGTTATGAGGTAAAAAACAATAATAAAAGAACAGTCGAATTGGGAACCTCCTCCTTTTTTAAAGTCGGTTAATAAAGGTTGAAACGATCAACGAAAAATATAATTCAAAGGTGAACAGGAATAAATAAGCAATTATTCACATGAATATCTACTTTATTAATAAAATGGTGGGCAGTCTTTGGGGATCGATAGAAGTGAAAACTATTATTATGTAGAGAGACTCTTTGTATATATTTAATGTAAACTAATAACGCACAGAAGTATATCTATATACATATATATGTAGTATATATATAGGTCATGGAAAGCGTTCGGGGACAATGACGCGAGTTCCATGATTATTGTTCACCCGAAAAATGCTCAACGCGCTTAAAGAAGGTTTCACTTCAAAAATTATATAAAAAAATATAGTATTTACATAAATAATAACAATTGTTACTAATCCACGGGGTTTAAAATATAACTCGGAAAGAAGACCGTGTTTCTCGTCATTACATCTCAAAAGTAGTTTTTACATCAAGATATAAATAACGTTCTTGATTCAAACCCTTAATAGGGGTTGATCATCGCATTCCTCATATTAACACCGTTCCGCTAGATAGCAATATATTGTGGAACTAAACTCATTACCGACGCTATCACGGCTAACGACGTACTCCCTCAGTTCAAGAGCTTCCGACTTTGAGACGGTACGTAGGCATCTTTACTGCAACCATTTTGTTGCTCTTATATCCTTTGGCTTAATAAAATAGATTTAATATGGATAAGCCTTAAAAGAAATAAAGCCGGCAAGAAAAAAAAAATTGTTGAATTTAGCCCATGTTTACATTCAATTTTAATTCATAGATTACTTTTTACCACGTGAGGGAGTTTACCGTAGCACAAACATGGGACGGTGTCAAGGTGGGGGGGGGGGGATTTGTACCCCTCAAACTAAGAATATATCCAGGGTCACGGTAGACTGGGTGTTCTGGGAGAGATCCACAAATGCAGTAATTGTTTTCTTATGTGGGGTTCGAATCCACAACAATCAATACAGTAGGGAACGGCAAAATGACTATTAAACAATTACTTCTTTTTTTATGGAATAGGTGGCAAACGAGCAGTCGTATCGCCTGATGGTAAGCGATTACCGCCGCCCATGGACACTCGCAACACCAGAGGCGTCACGAGTGCGTTGCCGGCCTTTGGGAGATGGGGAGGGGGGAAGGAATTGGGGTATGGGCCTCCGGTATCCAGACTCACTCAGTGAAACACAGTGAAAGCGCTATTTCACACCGATATACATATTTCATTCTTGCAGTCGATAACCGACCGATAGCGTGTTAATTATTTTTTTTAAGAAGGCGCAGATCTTACTTCTTTGTATTACTTCTGTTCTATATCATGATTTAAAACACACGTAACGGTTTAAAATTCTCTGAGCTTGAGATGTTGATGGGACAACTTTACCCATCTTAATAGGTGGTATCAATTAAGTTTATTTATTTATTTATTTATTTATTTATTTATTTATTTAGGTATACCAACAGCACACATACAATACACTTTTAAAAAAAATTATACAATAATATTTTCTAGTACGCATGCCTATTACAGGTACACACAACATTCACCATATGAGATAAAATAAAGTACCCCTAACAAACAATGTTAGGAGTAAGGTAACTTTTACAAAAAACAAAATAAAGGAGCTTAATACTAATTAATTCTAAATTAAAATTACGATGCTCTTATTAATATGAAACATGAAAAAATTAAAATTAATATAAAAGATGAAAAACATTAAAATAACAAGGTATTACCTTATCTAAAGGAAAAGATTAACTTTGGTTAGTTTTGTTAAAATTATCAGCTATAGAACGTCTAAATTTATTAAAAGGGGCATGGATGTCTATGTCTCTCTGTGAACACATGCTATTGTATTCTCTACATATACGCGTCAGAGGTGCATTCAGACCTAGATTAGATTTGCGGGTGGGTATATAAAATTTTCTGGTGATGGCATATCTCGGCGGTTTTGTTGGGACCGAATAAAGTATGCGTTCAGTTAGATCACTACTTTTTATTGAGCCGTTTACTATTTTGTGAAGAAATACGAGATCGTGAATACGGCGACGGTTACGAAGAAAATCCATTTTGAAATATTGTAAACGGTGTTCATAAGGACAGCGATGAGTGATGTTTTGTGAAACGTAGGCAAGATATCTGGAGAATGCTCTTTGTATACTTTCCACTCTTTGTGAATGTAAAGTATAAAAGGGATTCCAGACAACACTATTATATTCTAATTTACTGCGCACCAGAGCGTTATACAATACTATTCGTGTTTTTGCAAGCCTAAACCCGCGAGTATTACGTCTGATGAAACCGCACATTTGAGCTGATTTCTTCACAATGTCGTTTATATGTAGTTTAAAGCTGAGGGCACTGTCTAATATAACACCTAAATCTCGTATTTCATCCACTTTTGTCAGTATCGTGTCGCACAGCTTGTATGAAGTGGGAGTGGATTTTTTCTTTCTAGAAAACTGTATATGATGGCATTTTTGAGCGTTAAGGGTCATACTATTCGATTTGCACCACAGTTCAATATTTTCCAAATCTTTCTGGACAAGGAGACTATCTTCTAGACAGGTAATTGTCCTATATATTTTTAGATCGTCAGCAAATAGCAAGCTACGACAATGTTTGATTTGGTTCGTGATATCGTTCACAAATATCGAAAATAGAATGGGGCCTAGATGCGAGCCCTGTGGTACACCTGATCGCGCATAATAGTTATTTGAAACGTATCCACCGATGGAAACAAACTGAGAGCGATTTAAGAGGTAGGATGCAAACCACCTTAATAAGGAACCATGAATGCCATTGAGTCGTAGTTTGTCTATCAAGAGCGGATGACTCACTTTATCAAAGGCGCTACTAAAGTCGGTGTATATTGCATCCACTTCATATCTGTCGTCTAGTGCCTCCGAGATGTCGTTTACGTATTTCACTAAATTTGTTTGTGTAGATCTACCTGTTCTAAAACCGTGTTGACTATCTGAAAGCTTTGGTTCTGCGTAATTTGTAAGGATAGGGCATATGAGACGTTCAAATAACTTTGAGAAACAAGATAAAATCGATATTGGTCTATAATTTGTTATGTTACTGGGATCACCTTTTTTAAATATTGGGACTATACGGGCCTTTTTCCATTCATCTGGAAATACTCCCAGCACCAGAGACTGGTTAAACAGAATGCTTAATGGACGTACGAGAGCTTTACCGCAAGTTTTTATGAACATAGGTGGTATAGAGTCAGGGCCAGCACCTTTCTTTATATCGAGGTTATTTATTTTATTTAAAACTTCTTTTTCTGTAATCAGAAACTTGTGTAGAATGTGAGATGACTCGGGGACGTTTGAATTTGAGATTGTTGAGTTTGTGTAAATCTTTGAGAAATTACTTGCAAATAGGTTAGCTATATCGGCTCCACTATCAACTATCTTACTGTCCAAATGCATTTGAGCTGGTATGCTGGATGTACTATTTCTTTTATTTTTTATATAATGCCAAAAGGATTTTGGATCTGTTCCTATTCTTACTTCTATCGTCTGCTTGTATTCGCTAAAGGTTTTGTTAATTAAGTCATGACAACGAGTTCTAAGCAAATCGTAACTTAATTTATCACGAGGATTTTTGTACTTTCGGAATTTTTTTCGATACTTTTCTTTTTCATTGAGTAGCTTTATAAGTGCATTCGTGAACCAGGATGGATATTTACTTTTTTTTGGGTTATACTGAGGAGCATGTATACTTATTAGATTGTTAAGTACTTTATAGAATTTGGAAACGCAATCATTGATATCAGTCTGTTTAAAAAATACTTCAGCCCATTCTATAGCTAACAATTTCGATTTAATTTGCTCGTAATTGCATTTGTAGAAGTTAAAACGGGGACCATCTTTAAGGCGTAAATATTTCTTGTTATCACGAGAGAAGGATATTAGTAAAGATGGGTGCTTTACATCGCGATCAACGAGACAGTCATCAGTAATGTTTACATTCAAGTTTTGCATATTACTCATAACAAGATCAAGTATTCTGTCGTCACTATTGCAAACGTTATTGAATTGAAATAAGTTATTAATAGCCATGAATTCAATAAACCTGTGGCCCAAGGAATTGTCATAGTTGGTGGGCACTGTGTAGGTTTGATTGTTCATAACTGACCAATTTATAAAACTTAGATTATAGTCACCGAGGATGACGACATCACCAATACTGTTCATAACATTGCTGACATTATCTAAAACACTAGTAAGAGCCTCAATTTTTACTGGAGGAGGTAGATATGTAACACAGATAGCTACACTAATAACAGTGGAGCCGACATTCAATCTTACAGTCACCCACAGGTCTTCATTATTTGTTTCCCAGGTGTACACCCTGGTTGACTTTATTTCCCGCGAGACAGCTAATAGTACGCCTCCTCCGTCTTTTTTACAGCTATTAGTACATGACCTGTCACGGCGATAGACTGTATATCTTGAGTCAAATAACTCATTGCTATGTATATCTGGGTTCAACCATGTTTCTGTAAGGGCAATAATTTTGTAGTCATTTAATAGAATGTTCGTATAGAATTCATTTGTTTTAGTTCTCAATCCCCTGACGTTTTGATAGTATATATCAAGCATTTAAAATAATTTGAGTCACTAGAAACATTTACTGTGTTGACAAGTCGGTTTAAAATGTTTATGGTTTTTTAAGAAGAGAAAGACTATCCATGTTACGTATTAAAATAGGGGGGTATACTACATCCTTTCGTACAAAAATTCGTCCATTACGAACCCATACAAATTTGTAGTCCCGTTCTTTTGCTAACCTCCTGGTAGCCGCATGCAATTGCTTATTAGCCGGACACAGGTGTTCTGATACATACACGGGGTTACGATCTCCTCCTATACCCAGGTGATGCGAGCTTAGCTTATCCTTCGGTTGCTTTCTATTGAAATTAGAGACTGCTGCAAGTAGACTATCGCGTAGTCGTGGTGTACGTAACTTTACGACCATAGACCGTGGCTTTTTGTTTTCAGGGTTCAGTTTGGCCACTCTTGTGGCGTTTAATATGTCGTCGTTTACTAGAGGCTCTCCCACTGTCTTGGCTAGTTGTAAGACGGTATTAATAACATTCTCCGCCTTATGCTCCGGTATTCCATTAATTTCTACATTATTTTCGCGTAGATTTTGTTCCATAGCAGAAAGCCGAACCCCTTGGTCTGTTACGGTTGATGATAGAATTTTGTTCTCATCTTGCAGTGTTTTAATTATTATATCCTTTTCTTCTAAAGCAGTTTTAAATGTTTCAAATTGAGCGTTATAAAATGTTACAGCGGTCTTAAAGTCTGAAATTTGCTCATTTATATGTTGTAGTTGATTTGTGATTAGTAATTTGATTTTCGTTTCAAGGAAGCAGCCTAGTTCTTGTTTCATTATCTCCCGCAATTTTTCTTCAGATATAAAACTATTGCCTTGGTAGTCTTTTGGTGTGTTACATGTATTAGACTTTTTACGCAACGTAATGTTGTCATCCACCGCACTTTCTAAGCAAAAAATATCTTCAATGGATGTGTTTGTGTTACTCTTCGATACAGTATGGTCACATTCCGAGCACTTCCAGGAGCATTTATTGTTAGGTGTCATTGACTGGTAGCGCTTTTCTGTCACTTTCGTGCAAAAGAGATGGTACATTGACTTACAATTACAGCATTTTAAGAAATCTTTATTAGGCATACATTTTTTACATGCTTTGCAATTGCTGGAATTTGGTGCCATTTTAATTTTATTTCGTACGCAGTACTACTTCAGATGCGCGCTATTTTAATAATTTTTGATTAATTTTATTATATTCTAATAAGAAATTGTTGCTTGCTTACTCGAAGTTCAATGCGTTACCTTGCATCTGTTGGACATCTGTTGCACAGATTTGACCGCTTGAGTTTTTTTTGGCTTCTGTTCTTTTGTTTAAAACTTTGGTTGATTTGCCGTTTGGAATTTTGATCACTTTCACAGAGTTATTACTTGAGTTTTGATAGTATTTAGCGAACAGTTTATAGCAAAATCACTTTGTTTAGCACTATTTGAACTGTTTATGGTTGGTTAATGTTGGTTAATACATTATATATACTTTCGATGTTAGTTTTGTGCACTTAGAAACTTCACTCGCACTCACTTCCGATTGTAGTTCTATAACTTTATAATTTCTTCTTGTAAACACTGGATAACGTTTTCACTTGTTTATTAGAGTATATTTAACATGAATTCACTTTGTTTTTGTAAAAATTACCGTTTTATCTATTTTTAAAACACGAAAATTACGGAGCTGATGTTTTCGTTGCCAACAGCGCGCCGTTGAAGTTAATGTCTGTACTTAGTTCGCAATTGAAACACGACTTTATTAGGTGGAGTTACTGTATCATTAATTATAGGCACGTGTATGTGAACACATAATGGCTATATTAGAGATACAGTTTAATGGTTTGTTTCACGATCTGCTTTTAGTACTTAGGGTATATTTGTTCAGTAATTAATGTTAAAAGCTACCGCAATATGATGTCGTAGATATCTACAATCTTAGATGTGTAAAGTTATATAAAAAACTAGCTGACCCGACAAACGTTGCTTTGCCATAAAAAGGAATATATATTTTAGGGGTGGGTCAGTAAAAATCGCGATGGAAAAATAGGGGTTGATCGTAGAGGGTTGAAAGTTGAATTCAGGGTTTTATGTATTTTCTAATTCTGTATCATAAAAAAATAAAAAATATCTAAAAATTAAAAAAAGTTATGGGTGGGCTACCCTTACATTTATGGGGATGAAAAATAGTCGTTGGCCGATTCTCAGACCTACCTAAAATGTTCACAAAATTTCATGAAAATCGGTCCAGCTGTTTTGGAGCACTATTGTAACTAACATTGTGACACGAGAATTTTATATATCCTACTAATATTATAAACGCGAAAGTTTGTAAGTATGGATGTATGTATGTATGGATGTTTGTTACTCTTTCACGTAAAAACTACTGAATGGATTTGAATGAAACTTTACCACAATATAGCTTATACATCAGAATAACACATAGGCTGCTATTTATAAAGATATAGCTTCGCCTCGCGGCGTTGCCCGCAGTTATCATCGTACCGCGGGTAGCACCGCGGGGTTCAGCTAGTAAGATCATAATTACTGTCTGGTTCATCATTACAATGGTCTGAATTCGCAATGAATATGGTGGCCACTACTATTATATTCTGCTCGTGCTTTCCATCAGGCAGAGTTCAGTCACTTTGGGAGGCTCCTACATAAAAAATCCTATTTTTTTTTTATTTTTTTTTTATATTGAATAGTGGGCAAACGAGCAGACGTATCACCTGATGGTAAGCGATTACCGCCGCCCATGGACACCCGCAACACCAAAGGCGTCACAAGTGCGTTGCCGACCTTTGGGGGGATGGGAAAGGGGATGGGGGGAGGGTTTGGGGTATGGGCCTCCGGTATCCTCACTCACTCGGTGAAACACAGCGCAAGCGCTATTTCACACCGGTTTTTTGTGAGGCCATGGTATCACTCCGGTCGAGCCGACCCATTCACGCCGAAGCATAGCTCTGCCACGGTAGCATAGCTCTCCCACGGTAGAACTATAGAATCCTACAGTTAGTTTTCTTTTATTTGAAGGAGTTACCCTACTCTATACATGGAGAGGGGTTATTTAAAGAGCGCCAACAGGCTTGTGATTCTTGCCTCGTAAATAATGCCACATTGTGGCATGGGACTGCAGGAAACTCTCGTCTGTCGGACTGGACCATGAAAGAGTAAAGTGTAAAAATAGATGTACAATCAATGGTTTTTATCTATCCTGATATCTCTACCTAGAATCGAATTTTAAACTACAAATTTAAATTTTGTAGTGGTAATAATTAAGTAAAAAATTAAAATGATTTCTAGATGAAAATCATTATATGTATTGCCAAAATCAGGTAGTATATATATATATATATATATATATATATATATATATATATATATATATATATATATATAGTATATATAATAATAATAAATATTTGGAACATCTAACACACAACGCCATCTAGTCCCAAGCTAAGCAGAGCTTGTGTTATGGGCACTAGACGACTGATATAAATACATATATACTTTTTCATAGAAAGCACCTATAAATATATATAAGCATCTTATTTAATCGTATAAATTCTGTATAGTTCCAAAGGATTTGCAATAGATTTTAATTTTGTACGGAGTGGGTTTTCATTAAGATTCCCACCGTATCGTCTTTGAGTTAACTAGAGTACTAGTTTTAATGCGCCGTGGGACTTCAGGGGATTACATATGGGACGGTTTGCGGTTCAAACTAACTGGTTATCTATGTTATATTAGAGGACGTAAGATGGAGTGATGCACTTAAAGGCTATCGCGAGATTACCTGAACATAAAGTTAGTTGAAGAGTGTCTTGTGATAATTTGACTGACCTTAAAAAATTTGGTACTAAATTAATATTTTTGAACAGGCTTTTTGGTCTAATTGTTAGTGACCTTCACTACTAAGCCGGAATTCGAGGGTTCGATTTACATCCGGGACAAAATACTGCGAGATGAGACGATGATTTCTTTATTTAATTTTTGTTTTCTCTTAAGAGACAAGCTCCCAAATTAGAATATATTCTGTATCGTGAGAGACTTTGCAAAAATGACTGTGTTGTGTTGATGACCTGAAGTTAAAAAAATAAATTTTAATAAAAAAATATAGCAAGAAAATTAACTATGGATGATCGTATCACGAAATTATTCATTTTTATTAATCGAATAAGATTGAAAGCAATTTGGGACACTCAGGACCTCTTAGACATTGTAACTAGATTTTTCCTTTAGGGACTGAGCCCACTTTACACTCACTATATTACCTTTGATATGAAGCTCTTACATTTTAATAAAACAAATTGTTTCTCAGCGATAGTAACAATAATCTAACAATCGATGACATATTATAATTTGTGCGTAATAGACATCATCGATCAAGCCATCATTAAACCTCTACAATTTCATGCAATAAATTTACAGTTTTATTTGATCTAATATCTTTTTTGCTCTCTTCTCTTTTCTCTTTGAAAAGACAACTCTCGCACTAGGAATAATTTCTGTGGCGAGGGGCACTTTACAAACATACATGAAACGGACACCCTGACTTAGAACAACAATTTGTGGATCACACAAAGTGTTATTCCATGTGGGATATGAATCCACAACACTTGACGAAGTAGGGAACCGCATTGCGACCGCTTAACCAAACACCACCAAAAAAAGGCTACCACTAGGCCAAACGTGCAGTTTGTGTACTAGGGTAGCCTTTTTCTTCATAAACTTGCCAAAGTGGCTACTTAGTCTGTTGGAAAGCATGAACAGAGTCCAAAAGTGGTGGTCACATACTCATTCCAGCACGGTGACCCACACGGCGGCCTATTGGGATGTATCTCCAGTCACGCACTTGCCAAAGAAATACGACAGCAAAAATTCGGTCTTCTGTAAGAAGGTAATACCGCTCATGTCAAGCCCGTTAGTACTGAAACTAGTGTGGCTCTACTGCCTTGTGTAATATAATTAGTCAGGCCCAAATAATTATTTTTGTATTACTAAGGAATATTGTAGGTTATAAAATATTAAGTTGCTTCCCTTACGAGCTGTGCAGTAACCATAAACGCAGGCTAAACAGCTTGCGCGGTTAATAAGTCACACCTTTATGAAAATACGTGATACCACCAGAGATATTCAACACGCACGTCACGTGTGCGGTTGGAAGGGGGAGGGTTATATAATAAAAAATAATGAGACGACTTCTAAAGACTATTAGAGATATTCGTGTCTTATTAGACAGATTTTAGTTAATGTCATTTAGCGTCAGTTCATTTATTTAGTCGAATAATTTGAACCTACGTAATTATCTATTGTACTAGCAGACCCACGCAACCTCGTTTGCGTCTTCAATTGCCCGTAGTATGAAAATTTTCCCCCGTTTTTGAAACATTCTTTGATGGTGCTCCGCTACTATTAGTATTAGCGAGGTGATATATAGCCTTCCTCGATAAATGGACTATCCAACACTGAAAGATTTTTTCAAATCGGACCAGTAGTTCCTGAGATTAGCACGTTCAAACAAACAAACAAACTTTTTAGCTTTATTATTAGTATAGATATAGATTTTAGATGTTTTTTTCTTTTAATTTGGTTGCTTTAAAGGGGTTTTTGAATTCGAATAGACAGAAGAGCAACGTTGATGGTGAATATAAATATTTTCAGCATACTAAAGCTTCACCTAAATGTTTTAGTCTATACATCTATATAGAAATAAATAAAATTGGGGTCTGTTTATAATAAATATAATAAAATAGCATTTTTTACATTTTTTTTCCGATTTTGGGGGGACTTTCACTGGCAGATAGCTGATGATAAAAATAGTAACTTAGGCTACTTTTTTAGATTAGCTTTAACTAGCAGCGTTACATGCGGTTGATGTTATACCGCGTGTAACACCGCGGGGTTCAGGTAGAGTACAATAAAAATTAAAAAAGTGTCCTGCTCCTTTTATGCACGCATCCATACGTCTCCATTCATAACTATCCCTCTTAAACCTAATAATAGGTCTTTACCTATGAAATTGCGTTTCTTCAGTACTGGTCATTTCAAATAAAAAAAAGTTTGTAATGGCTCTGTATTCTAAATTCAAATTAATTTTGTTTTAAAACCATGACATTCTACTTACAAACTCAGTCTTTTGTTTTTTGATTAGCGTTGTATTTTCATTACATTTGAACATTTTTCGTCATAATGGATACTTTAAAAATTCGTGTAATTATGGAATATGAGTTCCGTCGTGGCACCAACGCGACACAAACGGCACGTAACATCAAAAACGTTTACGGAGAGAACTGTACAAACGAACGCACAACCCTTTATTGGTTTTCTCGGTTCCGTTCTGGAAATTTTGACTTGAAAAATGAAGCTCGTGGTCGTCCGGAGACTTTGGTTAACAATAATGAATTAAAGGCGATTGTGGAAGCTGACGAAACTCAATCTACAGCTGAGCTAGCAGCAGCTTTTAATGTAAGCATCAAAACAATATTGATCCATTTGCGACAAATTGGCAAGGTAAAAAAGCTTGATAGATGGGTGCCCCACGACCTTGACGATCGCCAGCGCAACGTACGCGTCGAGACCTGCCTTTCGCTGCTCAACAGGCAAAGAAATGAAGGAATTTTGAAACGAATAGTTACGTGCGACGAAAAATGGATTCTGTTCGACAATCGAAAGCGCTCAGCAAGTTGGTTAGACCCTGGTTCAGCACCAAAGCAATGCCCTAAACCAAAAATGACCCCTAAAAAGGTGATGGTCACTGTTTGGTGGTCTAGTGCGGGTGTGATTCACCACAGCTTTTTACAAAACGGCATGAGCATTAATGCAGATGTGTACTGTGAAGAACTAGAGAGAATGATGGAGAAGCTTGCACATCTGCAACCAGCTTTGGTCAATCGGTCGTCCCCACTGCTCCTTCATGACAACGCACGACCCCATACTGCACAACAGACAGTCTCCAAGCTGCAAGAGCTGGGGTTGGAAGCTCTCCCTCATCCGCCATACTCACCAGACCTTGCACCTACCGACTATTACTTTTTCCAAAATTTAGACAACTTTTTAGTGGGTAAAAAATTCAATTCCCGAGAGGCAGTACAAAATGCCTTTGAAGAGTTTGTTGCCTCCCGTCCAGCTGATTTTTACAAGAAGGGCATCAATAAACTGCCAATGCGTTGGCAAAGATGCGTCGATTGCATGGGTGATTACTTCGAATAACAGAAATAAAAAAGTTTAAAAAAATAAGTACTTTCACTTATTGCATACAAAACGGCAATTTCATAGGTAAAGACTTATATTTGACAACTCCTATTGACGAAATTCTATAATGGCTGATAAAAACTTGTCAATCGGTATCTCATATGATGAATGTTGTGTGTACCTGTAATGGGCATGCCTACTAGATAATATTTTAGAATAATATTTTTAAAAGTGTGTCATATGTGTGCTGTTGGTATACCATATAAATCTATACTAATATTATAAAGAAGTAAAGTTTGTGTGTTTGTTAAATTGTAGGGGGTAATCTCGGGATCTACTAAACCGATTTTAAAAATTCTTTCATCCATAGAAAGGCACATTATTGCTGAGTGTCATAGGCTATATAAAAAACCGAAAAATAATAAGGGTTTTACGTGGTAGTCGGTTTTGCAAAGTGAATCGGAGAAATTTCAACGAAAGGCCAAAGCAGCGGACGGCGCGCGATGGCTTCGGGCTTAATTCGGTTCGCGTTCGTGCTCGCTTCGGGAGAAGGAGGCGTGGCCTTTTATATCTGAGAGGTATAGTCGTTCCAATCGTTTATTTAACTATTGACAGATCACGCACATAAAGTTTTGTAATAATTTTTGACATAATGTACAACAGGGAATACTGTACTTAATGGATGGGCTCCGCCCACTTAGAGATGTGGCATTCGTAATTAATTACCGCAGACTATAAAAACAGTTTTGAAATAAATCGATTATATCGCAAGACAAACTCTTGTTTGTCCTTTGAGTACTTTATTTTTTGGCATTTTGACAGTAACGAAGGGAGAAACGATACGCTCATCTCAACCAAACGTGAGAATTCACAAATAAATCAATACGGAGGAATATAAATATTCAACTCGACGTATGAAAATGTGAATTAACACTGACAACAAAATGGCGCCGCGGGCCGGCTCCGCGTCCTGTGTTGCCGTTTAATAATCGATAAAGTACGAAATTATCTATAAAATAATGTGTGTGTTAAATCGATTAAAACTTCTTCATGCATAAAATCGATCGATAAAAGAAATCGAATCGGTAACGGGTCAGGGTATCACTATTTGATTAAGTATTAGACCTGTCAAAAGTTAAATAAACGATTGGAACGACTATAGGTACCCGCGCAGCTCAGGCACGCGGTCGGCTTCTTACGCAGCGTACGTCTCCGAAATTGAATTTTTCGAAACGTAATTAGTACACTTTCGACATCTATTCTATACTAATATTACGAAGAAGTAAAGTTTGTGTGTTTGTATATTTGTTAAATTGTAAGGGGTAATCTCGGGATCTACTAAACCGATTTTAAAAATTCTTTCACCAATAGAAAGCCACATTATTGCTGAGTGTCATAGGTTATATAAAAAACCGAAAAATAAAAAGGCTTTTACATGGTAGTCGGTTTTGCAAAGTGAATCGGAGAAAAAACGGTCGAATGAAAGCGTTTCTTACGAACGCTGCCTTAACTATGAAAGATATATATTTCAGTTCTAGAGAAAAGATGTGGAGCTTGAAAATGCCTACAAAAAAGTCAGCGAATCTTTATGAAAATAAGTAAACGCATCGTGTGTGTGTTTAAAATAAAAGACCTTTCCCTTTAACAGCATATGATTTGGACGCATGGTTAAAGAGATAATACGATATAGATTATCGGACAAGGAACATCTAGAATACGCAGTCGAAGTGCACCACACAGTAATAGATCAGCTTTTAATTATGATCCTAACATCGATTACGCTAAGCAGAGCGCAGTAACAATTGGAGCAATGAGTAAAACCTGTCCTAAGTGTTTTGCAAAAAAATGGATCGATGAACCGAATGGTATGTGTTGTACTGCAGGTAAAGTGATTCTGCCTGCCATTGTAGAGCCATCAGAGCCTGTAAAAAGTCTCTTGACAAATGCTCATCCACATTCTACGCATTTTTTAAACAATATACGGAAATATAACACACTATTTCAAATGACATCGTTCGGTGCGAAAGAAATTCGTGAAGGAAATTTTATGCCTACTTTTAAGATAGAGGGCCAGGTTTATCATTTAATTGGTAGTCTTCTTCCTTCTACAGGTCAAATTTCGAAATTATTACAGATCTATTTCATTTCTGATGCGGACCAACTTTCTTTGCGATCAAACATGAGCCCCACTTTAAAAACCGATTTGATCAATGAGTTACAGACCGTTTTAAATAGCCAGAACGAATACATACGCAGTTTCAAATACAATTTACAAAGTAACTCCTCCGACAATTTAAAATTAATAATTCACGCCGATCGCACACCACAAAATCAACATCGAGGAAGATACAACTCCCCTACAACAAACGAAGTTGCAGTACTGTTAGTAGATGAAGACAAAGGACCCCGTGATATAGTACTACATTGTAAAGATGGCCAGCTAAAAAGGGTGTCCGAATTGCACCGCGCTTACGATCCCCTGCAATATCCTTTAATGTTTTTGAAAGGAGATGATGACTATAATCTGACTATACAGCAACAAGGTTCCGCACAAAACAAAACAGTTTCCTGTATGCAGTTCTATGCACACAGACTTATGATCATAGAGAATCGTTTCAATACTTTACATTATTACCGAGATTTGTTCAGTCAATACTGCGTTGACATGATGGCTAAAATGATATCAGAAAGATTGAATTTTATATCCCGTAACCAACAAAAGTTAAGAGCTGGCGATTATATACATTTAAGAGATGCTTTGAATAGAGATGCTAATGTAAATGCTGCAAATATTGGTCAACACGTTATCTTGCCCTCATCTTTCACTGGCTCGCCGCGCTACATGCACGAAAAAACCCAAGACGCTATGACATACGTGCGAAATTACGGAAGGCCTGACTTATTTGTTACCTTCACTTGCAACCCCAAGTGGGAAGAAATAAAGCAAGAACTTTTTTCTGGACAGCGATCTTTCGATCGACACGACATAATAGCAAGGGTTTTTCATCTAAAAATGAAGAAACTTATTAAACTATTTATAAAAGAAGAAGTTTTCGGAAAAGTCAAATGTCACATGGTCAGTGTCGAGTGGCAGAAAAGAGGCTTACCTCATTGTCACATGTTGATTTGGCTAGAAAATAAAACACAACCTGACGAAATTGACAAGATTATAGTTGCAGAGCTACCCGATAAAGATATGATCCGGCGTTGTTTGATATTGTGACAAAGAACATGGTACACGGGCCGTGTGGGGAACAAAATCCAACGTCGCCGTGTATGAAAAATGGTATTTGCTCAAAAAAATACCCACGCCTTTTTGTCACTGATACCCAAACCGGAGAAGATGGGTATCCTGTTTATCGACGCCGAAACGTCGATCACGGCGGTCAGGTGGCCACTATGACTATTCGTGGAAGGACTATTATAACAGACAACACATGGATCGTCCCCACTATTATATCTGGGCTAATAACAAATTTTCCCGAAGAAAACGCGGAGAAGATGTCGCTGGTCATCCTGGAATAAAAAAAGATCCTGCTTTGGGAAGAGTATATAGTGTGCACCCTTCTCAGTCGGAGTGTTTCTTCCTTCGAGTTTTGCTTCATCACGTACGTGGCCCCACCTCATTTCAGGACTTAAAAACTGTGAACGGAGTTGTCAAAGAAACATACCAAGCTGCTTGCCGTCAGAGAGATATGTTAGAAGACGATAACCAGTGGGAAAACACTCTACGAGAAGCCTCAATTTCTCAATATCCTTTGAAGTTGAGGGAGTTGTTTGTGGTGATATTGTTATTTTGTTACCCATCTGAACCACTCAGTTTGTGGGAAAACTTCAAAGACGATTTATGTGACGACATAAGACATAGAATACGACAGCAGAATCAGAATTTCACTTTACCCTATAATGATGACATGTATAATGAAGGTCTATTACAAATAGAAAATAGACTCTTAGAACTAAATGAGAAAACCTTAAATGATTTTGGTTTACCTTCTCCAATTCGGCCACATAACAATGCATCGGACATAATACTGATACGTTCGTACGATACCAACGAGTTGTCACTTTTTATTAATGAAAATTTACCGAAATTAGTCAGAGACCAGAGACAAGCTTTTGATGCAATAATTGACAGTGTGCTAAATAACAGAGGTTTAATTTTCTTTCTTGACGCCCCGGGAGGCACTGGCAAAACGTTTCTTGCAAATTTGGTATTGGCAAAAGTAAGACAATCTGGGAGAAATGGACTAGCCCTCTTTTTGGCAGTAAGAAATTAAAACATAACACACTAAAGAATTATTAACATTGTGCCCAACGAAGTGGGCACGGGTCAGCTAGTAAACAAATAAATACAATAAATAAATCGCAAAACCATGCTATATCAAGATTTTAAGAACCTAGTCTATCCATTGGGTTTGTAGAGGAACTGGTGTCATTTCCCTCCAACGCAAAGGGAGGATCCTCCGACCAGGCTAGGTGATCATGCCTGGCGGGCCACTGCCCAACGCTTGATGTTGGGATGTTGTGTACTTATGATAATCGGCGCGAGAACTTCTATTGCGCGATTCAGGACTGATAGTATCTTCGTGTGATACGTTACTTCGTTGTTCAGTGTAACTTCGGTAGATGGCGCTGTAGTATGTTATGTTATATGTGGAGGTCGCCACATCACTCCAATATCTGATGAGTCAGTTGTCTGTTCTTTGTTGCATAGCTTGCCGGTGCCAGTGAGTAGTTCCAGTGAGTCGGATCCGAGTGCCGAAAGTTCCAGTGATTCGGAATTGAATGCCACTAGTCCCAGTGAGTCGCCAGAGGTTCTTGTGTGTGGAGGTCGTCAAAGATTCTTAAATCAACTTTCTTAACCGACGACAGCTTTTCTAATGATTCTTATATACCAGTCTGCTTTAATTTCTTTTAAAAGATCCCAGTCTGTTCACTACAGAAATAACCCGATGTTATGACATTAAGCAACCGCTTACTACTTTATTAAATTCGGACTATTGGCATATTCCAAACACAACACGTCCATAGCATCTTAACTTCTTAATCAAGTTACGGTTCGTATTACATATCGCGCAATGTTTGTCTCGTTTTGTTATTAGTTTTTACCCTCTGACTACGTTTATTTAAGTGACAAAAGTTTTGTGGTAAGAGACCTGTAGTACATACTTGTATATTGCAGATCTGAGAACTGGAATAAAGTTTTTGAAGTGTGTGTGTTTAACGTCTTGATTGTTTACTTCTAAAGTGTAGTGGGATAAGTTCAAACAACTATTGTACAAATTCTATATGTTTGAGAATAAACACTATATTAACACACCGTAATCATCAAATCCGTACTTCCATACCTAATATTATAAATTCAAAAGTAACTCTGTCTGTTTGTCTCTACTACGGTTTCTCTTTACATAGGTTACTTGTTACCACGTTAACTGACATACAGTGGAAGGAGCCGCAGGCAAAAGTTAGTATGTAATAAAAACACCTTGTTAAATATATGTATAATAAATTAACTACGAGAGAAGTAAAACGCACACAAACACACACACACACACACACACACACACACACACACACACACACACACACATACAAACACACCCACACACAAACGCTCAGCGTTGATGAACATAGTACACACACTCGGGCTACATCCTTTCATATTGGATTTCATTTCACAACTCAAACTATCCCTAAACTAAATTTGATCTAAGTAGATGCAGGGGTCAATAATTCTTCATATAAACCCCTTAAATACTGTTTTTTGTGGGATAGAGGGCAAACGAGCATACGTATCACCTGATGGTAAGCAACACTAGAGGCGTCACAAATGGGTATGCGGTCTTTTAAGGAATACGCTCTTTTTTGAAGGGATAAAATCTATTTTCTACTCTCTGTTTCTTTTATCTAAATTCATTTAATAGTTTAAGCGTAAAGTAGTAATAGACGTATAGACAGACACACTTTCGCATTTATAATGTTAGTTTGGATGTATAATTATAGCTGATGGGTAAATTAATTAAACTGGAATTTTTATTTCCAGTGTTGATTGACATACCGTTGCCGCGATATAATCGTAGTTTTGTTTTTATATGAATTTATAGTTCATTCAACTTGAAATTCTTTAAACATAACACCTAAACAGAGAATAAAGGAATTATTTGTTATTTAAATTTGCAACTTTTCATTGTTTGACATAACTGTACATTATGTAAAACCATGAAAAGTGCATTCAGCATGAATGGGTAGGCTCGACAGAAGTGATACCATGACCTCACAGAAAACGGGTGTGAAATAGTGCTTGCGCTGTGTTTCACCGAGTGAGTGAGGATACCGGAGGCCCACAGCCCAACGAGTCCATCCATCCCTCTCCCCATCCCCCAAAGGCCGGCAACCCACTTGTGAATCTTCTGGTGTTGCGGGTGTATATGGCGGCGGTAATCGCTTACCATCGGGTGATATGTTTGTTCGTTTGCCCACTATTCAATAAAAAAAGAAGTTAAAGTAATCATTTGAAAAAATATGTTATTTATTTCATGATTCATGGTTTTTCATTATTGAACTTTATATAACTAATATTAACTTTCATTAGCATATACATTACAAGCATAAACCGATTCTCACCCATACTACGATTATATCCTGTATTTCGGAGAATTTCCAAACATACATGAAGAGTACACAAGAAACATCCAGACTCATTGCAAAAATTGAATGGGTACATTGATTTGATACAAGAATAAATACAAATACATAGGTAAGTGTTGTTCCGTGTAACGATCAAACTCACAGCACTCGGCGCAGCAGAAAACTTCGTGGTGAATGCTTGAAATACTACGTCATCTGCGAGAAATTCAGTATAAAGTGAGTGCGTGCGTATACATTTACTTATTTGTTATACAAGGAAAACAAACACAATCACAATCTTTGTCCGCCAAAACCTTGTTGAAGATTTGTCATGTATGCCTACGGGTGTCAATGATCCATGTGTGTGTCTTCCTGTGTCACCTGTGTCTTTCCTACAGGACTATCAAAGATCGCTGAACAACGAAACGTCATCTAGATGGTTGGCAGTCCACAACTGTGCGATTTTCCCGAAATTTTCTGCCACGCACAGCAAAACTGTGTAATAACCTGTCGCTTGCCGTGTTCCCGGACCAATACGACCTTCAAACCTTCAAGAAAAGAGCGTACTCCTTCATAAAAGGTCGGCAACGCACTTGTGACGCCTCTGGTGTTGTGGGTGTCCATGGGCGGCGGTAATCGCTTACTATGAGGCGATACGTCTGCTCGTTTGCCCCCAATATAATAATAAAAAAAAATCTATAGTTCGATGCGCGTATTCCAAATCTCGAACATCCATTAGATCGAATCAAACGTTACCGTTACGATAATGTTACAAAAACGTTTTACGATATTTTATAACGATACTTCATAACGTTTTCACAGTAAGTACTTCGATTAAGATAGGCGTACCACTTAAAATTCATCGTTAAAAGGTTACATATTGTAACCTAAAAGGTTACAATATGTGTTTATAGAGTGTACCTTGTTCTTAGCGAGACACTTTTATACAGCTACTTATTTTGCACATTAAAGGAATAATTTTAACCATAAAGTCCTAAAAACTGTTTAGATTTGAATAGTAAATATAAAATTTGGAAAATATCCTATCCTTACAATGACATTACAACAATCTGAATTACGTTACATATATAAGAATTTACGTCACCATATCGACTGCCCACTTGATACGAAGTGATCATAATTATAGGCAGTACTCATAGCATTTAATGATAACAGGACTTATGCATTTGTTTTTATTTTTAGAATACAAATCGAAACTACATTCGTAACTAGCTGATTCGGCAAACTTCGTTTCGCCTAACATCAATGAATAAGTTCAGCAGATCCTGTTTTTTAAAGAATTTTCTATTGATGAACACTATCCTACTACTATTATAAAGGCGAAAGTTTGTAAGTATGGATGTATGTATGTATGGATGTTTGTTACTCTTTCACGTAAAAACTACTGAATGGATTTGAATGAAACTTTACCACAATATAGCTTATACATCAGAATAACACATAGGCTACTATTTATAAAGATATAGCTTCGCCTCGCGGCGTTGCCCGCAGTTATCATCGTACCGCGGGTAGCACCGCGGGGTTCAGCTAGTATTTTAATAATTTATTCCCATTCCAGCTAAAGACAAATTCAAAAACACAAAAATCATAAAAATAGGTCCAGCCATTCTTAACTTATAAGTAGTGTAACTAACACGACTTTGTTTTAAATATGTAGATTATGAATATAATCATTAATAAGCAGAAAGAAAGTTACAAATGATAATGTTACTTATTATTACAAGTCAACTGCTGCTGTCTTTCTGATACATTTCAATCCATCCCTAAGGTGGCCTGGAACAGATTACTTTTTTTTTATTTTTTTTTATTGAATAGTGGGCAAACGAGCAGACGTATCACCTGATGGTAAGCGATTATCGCCGCCCATGGACACCCGCAACACCTAAGGCGTCACAAGTGCGTTGCCGACCTTTGGGGGATGGGAAAGGGGATGAGGGAGGGGTTGGGATATGGGCCTGCGGTATCCTCACTCACTCGGTGAAACACAGCGCAAACGCTATTTCACACCGGTTTTCTGTGAGGCCGTGGTATCGTGCTTTTGGCAATAAGGCCGCCCTTTGTACATTACATTATATCTATATGTCATCTTATAAAACGTAAAAAGATGTACAAATAAAGAGTTTTCTATCTATCTATCTATATATAATAATGATAAATATTGCGGACATCTAACACACAACGCCATCTAGTCCCAAGCTAAGCAGAGCTTGTGTTATGGGTACTAGACAACTAATATGAATACTATATTATATTGTTACATTGACTCCCACTTTCTTTCTTGATGATCTATATTTTCTATTAAAAAAAACTAATATTAAAATTCCTTATAATTGTTAATAAAGTTACAAGGAGCAGTTTAATAAAACCTACAGTCTTAATCCTAAACTTACAAAAAAGTATTTGTTTATTTTACGTAAATGTCAATGTTTTAAGATAATTTATAATATAGCCAATAAACCTTTAAATAAAACAACTAAAATAGCCAAATATTTACCCTATCTACAAACTAATATTTACCTTGACATTGTAGCATTCACGAACGCTGTATGCCAGTTGAATGTAAAATAAGTCCCACTAAAGCCCTAGTAGGTACATTGTGGAGGATCATCTACTACGTGCCTTGTGCCTCTCTGCCGTACAGGTCTTAGGGCTGATGGAGGTAAAGCCTTTATATATTAACCCAGATAAGCCTGAAACTAAAATTTTCTGAAAATTTTGAAAAAAGTTACATTATTTAGTTTATTAGATCTTATGCAACATAAAAAAAATTATGAAAAAAAAATTAAGTGTAAGGCTTTCAGGGAAACAGCCGTCCTATATGTAGGACAGTAGGATAATAAGAGGAAATAAAAGACCATTTATGACAAAACAGAATGTAATCAAAAAGTGTAGTTTATTAGATAACTATTGATTATATTACCCATTGTTATATGTAATTTACTAGATTAACACTATTTATGAATGATATGTTTCAAAACACTTGACACACACTCCAACATCACATTTCTTGCAACGTGTCAAACATTTTTTGTGACATTGACGACAGTGTGTTTGCTTAGATTGAGGAATAACCAGATGATTCATTTGGTCTTTACGACTATCAGCATGTTCATGATGGGAGGGTCGGCTAGGCCCTCTTTTGGCATTTTTTCTGTTTGATTCAATCAAAGCAATTGCTACCCTTCTGCGAAAGCCAAGATGATCCAGTTTTCCATGATTTATTTTATATAACTGCCATGCATTATGTTCGGCAAGATCAATCATGTGTGTGAGCAACGGCATGTACCATTTCTTACCTCGTATACCAATTCGGTAATGTGAAATATTTTCATCAGACCGATCCACTCCTCCCATATATTTGTTATAGATGGACACCAAATGTGGTTCTTCTATGACAATGTTTCTCTTTTCACTTTGTGAGAAGCGTTTGGCAGATTGTTTAGGATTTATTCCTACAGCATTAGAAGCAATACTGAATATATTATTGTCATGCCATTTAGCAATAATGAACGTGTTGTCATGTGTCCTTCTGTAATCGACAGCACCACGTTCCTTTTTTTTCAGTAACTTCGATGTAATCAGAGGACAACTAGATGTCCTGTTTTCTCGAACTTTCCCAGTGCAACGAAGGCCTTTCTTTGTTATCTCTTCCAGCAAGGGCGTCCCAGTAAAAAAAATATCAAAAACTACGTGGTAAGGAAAGTCGAAGCCACGTGAAATCAGCACATCGCAAAAAGTGAGAACAACGCTTGCACCCAGCCCCAATTCTTTATATATTGGATTGCACATAGTTGTAGCACCTTGGTATGGTTCCATCCATAAAACATACCCTAACCGTGTAGCACCAACCCAAGCTTTGAACCCGTACCTAATAGGTTTACCTTTTATGTGCTGTTTGCAGCCATGTCTACCATAGTAGGGAATCATGGCCTCATCTACACTGTAATGCTCTTCAAGAGGAGAAAACTCTAAGAACCTTTTATTTAGAAGTGTAACTAGGGGGCGTACTTTTGTGTATTTGTCTTGCAAATCCAGATTATCATTGACATGAAGGTGGCGAAAAATAAAGTCAAATCTATCCCTAGTCATAGCCGAGCTGATCAATTCATTCTTTGTATCAGGGGAGTTTCTACGGGGGAGCCATGAATAACCACTAACCAACAATATGCCGATGAAACATTTCATATCTTCAGTGGTTATGTCTCCAGGCAAATTCTTTTTGACAGCATATTTATTGCTCTCTGACACCAACAACGAAATAACATCTTCATCTAAGAAGTTTTCAAACCACTCAATTGGGCGCTTATCTTGGCAAGCGCCTTGAACATCTGGCCAATTCACGGGATTTTTTGCCAAGTCCCGTTTTCTCCATGCGTAGGTACGCCTACGTTTAGTTCGACCTGTAAAATCAGAAGGTTCTTCTTCTGTATCACTCACCATAATCTGCCCTTGAATCATTACTTCAGCCGGTTGAAGCAGAATGTTTCGTGGCAAATTATTCAAAGTTACATTATCTTCTTCACCCGAATCTTCGTCAGTGAGACAGTCACGATCAACAGGAGGAGGTAGAATACATATCAGTCGTTCTCTATAATCTTCTTCATTATCAGAAACATTTTCTAAAGCATCTAAAATTTCATGCGCAGCTAACGGTCTGTAAAGAAAAAGTTGTATTATTGTACTAAAATCATGTATATTATCCTACTGTCCTATATATAGTACGCTAGTATTTGTAACAAGTTATACGTAATTTATTTATATTATTTTGCTAGAATATTTATTTAGTACAAAAGTTAAGGTTATCAACTAGATATTAACACAGAAAAAAACAACTCACGAGTAAAATATAACTTTTTATACATACCTGTCATTTGCCATGTCTGCAACGCACTTTTATTACACATTTATAAGGTAAAATATAAGGTAAAAACTGTTAAAATAACTGTCTTTTTATTTTTTCTAATAAAGCTGACACGTTTCTTACTGCAAATCATAAGACTAAATAATCTTAGATAAAGAGGGTATTCTGATATTTTTTTTTATTTCTACTGTCCTAAATATAGGACAGTAGGCTTATCTGGGTTAAGGAAATGAGTTTTTACAAATGAAACGTGCTTGAAAAACAATGTTTACAGTTCTTGATAACTCTCGACTAATATTTATTTATTTATACTTTATGCACAAATGTGGACTTAATACCGTTGGCATTTTCTAACAGTCGACCTTAGGGCGATGCAGAGCCGACATGCCACCAGGAGGGGATTTCCGCACGAGGAATAAAAAAAGGCGAGGCAGAGCCAAACGTGGTAGATGCACAGTAATTAGAGTATAGGTATATATAATACATATATTTAGATACATAAATACACATAATGTAAATTCGAGAAGAGGAGAGTAAAAAATTAAGCTGATTCTGATAGTGTTTAAAAATGTGTCCGCACTAGAAATTTATCGAGTTTTTGCTATCCTGATCTCGAGAGGAAACGCGTTCCATAATATAATAAATTGTACCAAGAAAGTAGAATGTACAAAGTAAGAGCGGTGAGTGGGGCAGTGGAGAAGTAGGTTGTTTGAAGATCTGAGGTTTCTGACATGGTTTACACCTAACTATTGTAATTGACTAGTTAGATAGGCAGGAGAACTTGGAAAAGAGAATTAAGAATATAGAATGGTTAAAGCTTGTATCTGTCTACTTTGATGAATCGGGTGTCATTTCATCTAGAATCGATGGTGAGACACGTGATCATATTTGCGTAAATTGCAAACGCATCGAATACAATTGTTCAGAAGACAGTCAAGTTAATTGAGCAGATCTGCATTCTGTCAATGTAAATATTATAAATGGGTAAGTTACTCTGACTGTCAGTTACGCTTTCGCGGATTAACCTTAGGTGCAATTTTGACATGAAGATATGTTAATCACACTAGCTAGTTTTCCCTACGTTGTAACAGGCTTATTGGTCGAGTAGTTAGTGACCATTTTTTTTTACGCGTGGAAACCACCACAGCTCGTCACCCCACCGGGGTTTGCGGAGGGGTGGTGTCAGAATCGGACCGACTAAAACCACACGGCGTGCCACTCTGCGAATGAGAGAGGAGTCCGGGAACTGCTGTTATCAACACAAACGGACCGAGTGGTTAGTAACCTTAACTAAACCGGAAGTCGTGAGTTTGATTTAAACGTTTCGGTTTGTTTTGAGTCTAAGTCCAATTTCTTGATATACTTAAGGATGAATGGACTGGCAGTCACCGAAGACCTCATTATACTCTGAAGTTCTTATTTCACAATCATCTTTCTAGTCTTTTTAAACCCAAGATTATTTGGGGTCGGCTACTTTTTTTTCCCGGTTTTACGCGAATGATTTTTTTCCAAGAAGCGACTAGCATCTGACCTGTGTAACCCTAAATTGCCCTGTGTTAACCTTGGTAGCTCACAAATATTGTATTATCATCGAAACTAAATATGCATACACAATTACATTTCACAATAATGAAAAGCAAAGTAAAATTGGTTCATTTATTCACAAAGTTAATAACATCACATGTAAAGCTAATCTTGTAATGGCCAAATTCTCGGTGGCCGATTCGATTAGTAGTGCGTGTACGGTGGCCCTTTCGAAATCCCTTATCATACAATCAAACAAAACTAAAACTATAAGGAAGTTATTAATAATTTTCCTAGTTATTGGAATTCCCACGGCATTTGGTCACAAATCAGACGTGCCCACGCGACGTGTCATCTCGCCTTGAAGATATAAAAACTGCGTGGTATTATATGAGGATCACATTTATATTTTTCTTACTTTTCTTTGAGGTGGGGTGACAGCGTAGGCGACAGGAAACTTTTTTGTTATTCTGTATATTTATGCATATAAATTGTAAACCCTGTTTGGTTGTATAATTTGATATTTACTTGTTGACGTTTCTACTAGATTATTCTATCTCATTATAATGTTTAAGAACAGAAATAATTCATTTAAAATAAACTGTGGTTTTGTGACTATTAGAATGAAAATAGAAATGATTCTCTTTTTCTACTCTGGACTTCTGTTTGACTCAATCCTATCGTCGTAATCGTAGAAAAACAGCGGATTTGATATTAGATAAATTATTATTTATTACTAATATTTACATTTTATACATAATATTTAAAAAATTGTCGAACATTGCATAGCCATCTTCAAATTCTACTTAAAACTACGGCATGAATTGAGTTAGATTCAATCAATAAGTTTATTGTCATATTCCTGAACTTTAGTTTAAGGATTTGTCGATATTATTTACTTTCATCAGAACTTATTATTGGCATACACAAGTAATTAATTGAACAACAATGTAACCTAAGTTTTAACCGACTTCAAAAAAAGACGAGGTTATCAATTCGACTGTATTTTTTTATGTTTGTTACCTCATATCTTTCGACTGGGTGAACCGATTTTGAATATTCTTTTTTTTTATATTTGTTACCTCATATCTTTCGACTGGATGAACCGATTTTGAATATTCTTTTTTTATTTGAAAGCTGGTGTTTCCCGTGTGGTCCCATTTCAATTAAGTCCAGTTCTTGAAGTCGTTTTTTGTTTTTTGTCAAAATTTGTGATTATTAACAACAATATTTACGTAAAAAAAACTTACCAATACAAAACATTTATGGAATTTTATGAAATAAATAACCGTTGTTCTGTATTCACAAAATCGCTATTATACATCACTGTGACCGCACTCTTTCTAAAGCTTATTATAGTTTTTCCTCATTGTTGAAAGAGTGACGGAGGGAACGAGACAAATAAGGCTGGCTGGCGGCGACAACAGACATAAAGATTCATTATATGCCTGACAGATATGCCTGGCTGTGCCTGACGTAATTAGTAGACTAATAGCAAAGAGATGAATGGACGGTTACAGGAAAATGTTTTACTTTTTTCATATTATCGGTTGAAGAGGGTCGGCCTAGAGTACCACGAAATTAAGCCTTATTTTTAAGTAGTTAAAGATATATTTTTTATGTTACGACAAACTTTATGAACTGAAATTATTATGTCTGTTAATTTTGTTTCAGTTGTGGTTATATTTAGATGGTAGTGCGCATTTATTAGTTACTTTTTTATACCAGACATTTCAATTTCAATGTACATATGAAAATACAGTAAACAGCAAAAAAACTTTTTTGTTAGAAATATGCATTCGTAATTTATAACGAAGTGTAACGCCAATTCCTAAATTTATTTTTTGATTATACATATTAGTTGAATCAAATACCTTTCGTATTTGATAGTAATAGAAATTGTCGTTCCGAAAGTTCGTTGAATCAGTTTTAATAATCAATTTTGAGACAAATAAAGAATCTATTAAAAAAAATGATAAGGTGTTCATTTCGCCTCTGACTACCCCTTAGGGAGTTAAATATACTAATATATAAAGTTGAAGAGTTTGATTGTTTGAACGCGCTAATCTCAGGAACCACTACCACACCACTGGTCTGATTTGAAAAATTCTTTCAGTGTTGGATACACAGAACATGATAATATTTTTTTGATATTTTTTTTATTCCTCTTGGATTTTGTTTCAATGTAGTTGTTTTAATAAGTCGTAATTCACTTAGGTATAAAATAAATTGTACCTAATTTGAACTGTCTTTCTCAGTCTCAACTCAGTACTGCAAACGCTTTCTTATCCATACAGCTTTCACCGTGGGAGAGCTATGCTTCGGCATGAGTGGGTCGGCTCGACCGGAGTGATACCACGGCCTCACAGAAAACCGGTGTGAAATAGCGTTTGCGCTGTGTTTCACCGAGTGAATGAGGATACCGGAGGCCCATAACCCAACCCCTCCCCCCATCTACTTTCCCATCCCCCAAAAGTCGGCAACGCACTTGTGACGCCTTTGGTGTTGCGGGTGTCCATGGGCGGCGGTAATCGCTTACCATCAGGTGATACGTCTGCTCGTTTGCCCGCTATTCCATAAAAAAATAAAACACGCCCCAGCTTGTGGTGTTAGTATCACTGATAGTTATTAAGAGGCACTATATATTTATTTACACAAAGAGTTGGTACTTAAATATATTGCAAAAGTAGCCAAGATCATTTATTTTATAAAGACAACCACTACGCAGGAAATTCATGGTGTGTCTCGTTATACATACAGACGCACATAAAATGTACATAAAAGCTTAAAACAACAATTCGTGGATCACATAATGTGTTGTTCCGTATGTACCAAGGTCACATACATACAGCACGATATAAAGCAAGAGCCCATGATGGCCAGTCATTCGTTATTTTTGTTCTTCGTGCTTCTTATCTGTGTATATCTCCAACACAAGTAAGGCAGATAAACTTTCAGCTTGTATTTTATTTTATTTTGAATAGGGGGCAAACGAGCATATGTTTCATCTGATGTAAGCGATTACCGCCGCCCATGGACACCCGCAACACCTAAGGCGTTACAAGTGCGTTGGCGGAAATTGGGGGATGGGGGGAGGGATTGGGGTATAGGCCTACGGTATTCTCATTCACTCGGTGAAACACAGCGCAAGCGCTATTTCACACCGGTTTTCTTTGAGGTTGTGGTATCACTCCGGTCGAGCCGGCCTATTCAAGGTCTGACCGTTTGTGGGCTCTCGGGCTAGTTGGAAAAGGGCCAGGTGACCGGTTAAGTCCGTACGCCTTCGAAGCATTAACTGTAATGTACATAAGACTACCTAATTAATAATTTACTAGATTATTTACCGTAAATTATGGTTGTATTCAAATAGAAATGAATAGGGATAAATATATTCCTATCGTGTTGTATAGATTTATAGGCGGTTCAGATACGTTTAATAAGTTTTGTGTCTCATCCCCTTTTACTTGGCATCACATGAGAGGAAAAGAGACAAAATATTAAATACCTAAAGCTTTATTGTAAATGATTTTGTTAAGTAATTGTTGGAATTACTTGGAATTATTATAGCTGTGTTTTAATTAAAGTAATGCTTTCAATGGGGTATCTTTAGGCGTCGCGTTATTTCAGACAGAATATACATTAGTTGTAATGTTCGGTTTTGTTGTGAAATATTTAAAAAAATGTTTGATAATAGACAGGAATTGTCAGGAATTAGTTGTGGGATGAAAATATGTTTCAACCTACATACTTAGAAGAGTGGAATATAAATGTCGTAACAAACGTTATACAACTAGCAAAGGTCTTCCTTATTACAAGAAGTACCCTTGCTCTTGCATGAGTTGGTGAAACTCTCCATATCGTCTATATCTCAGTTGAAAGACGTCCACTGGAAAATATTTGTAGGCCTTCTCAAAAGTTGGGCCTTGCTTCCAACGGTTTCCTGCGACCTTTACTAAGTCTTTTGACCACCTTAAAGGGGCCCACACGTGTCCCGTGTTCCAGTACGTACTCCCTACTACCGACAGAATTTGGATGTAATTAACTATGCAATTGTTTTAAACGCTCTTTTTAACTTATTTAAGCAAATTTAAGGTAACTACTTACATAACACATAGGTATTGTGGCAAAAAACTATAATATCTACTTGTATGTAAGTTAAGTGTTTTGTACGAATTCAACTTGTCTGTACATGGGCCACAATAAAAACCATATTTGCTCATAATACGTAATATTTCTTTGTTCTTTGAGATCATAATTGTTTTGGAACAACTAAAAGGAACAATAATTTTATCTAATATTTTATTCTGTTTGTTTTCGTAACACGTTACCGCATCATTTCATGCGAAACTGCGAAATAACTAATGGGTTTTTTGAGTTTCATAGCAAAATGGTAGACGTGACATTCTTATAATCAACCTTTCCATCTGACATCCGTATGTTTCTGAGGTTTTTTACATTCGGAGTTAACTGGCATTTAGCAGGTAACCAGACTAATTATATGTAGACGAAACTTCATTAAACTTATTTAAATATTTGATCTTGACATTTGTATAATCGTAAGAGTTTATAATTACAGTCCTTAAAATATAAGTTGATCTCTGTGAAAGATGAGTATAAAACTGATAAAGTAACTTTGACCAATCGATTTAATTTTATCCCCTATATTTACGTTTTTAACGAGCCAGTTTTATCACAAGTGAAGCAATACATCATGAACATAGAGTCAACATCTATAATACGCATTTTTTGATCTTCATTCCTTGTAGGTTCTAAAATAAAACTGACACAACAACTATCACGTAGATGGTGAAGGCCATACATCCCTAACCTGGCCGAGTGCGAGTTGGGGACTGGCAAGACAATGTTGCGGCTGCGTATACTTGCCGATGGATGTTTTTAAGCCGCTCTAAGACCTCTAACTAAGCTTCACGACTCTCTGTATCCTATGATATAAACCGGGACTATTTAACATGACCTCCAAATAACAAGATACTGACTGCCCAGACAGAACTCGTGGGTTTGATTCGAGCGTTGCTGTCGGTTGCTTCCAAAGCTAACACTTTCCCGGGGTTCGCTGCTCCGCCTGCTATGTCTTTTCAACTTTACCCGGTCTTCGACATCTCTGGTAGTACGACCATTAGCACACATGTCACCCTTTACGACATCAAGCCAGCACTTCTTAAGTCTACCCCTTCTACCTTGACTCGGTGGAGGCGGCATGGCCAGATATTTGTTTCCCACGTAGAAAGGCGGTTATTTGTGTAAACTTGTTCTCTGTGTAATTTATCTACAATATCTAAATGCTTAGAAATATATAAAAAAGTATGTTTATCAGTTCAGTTTATCACTTCGGTTACCGTAGAGCAGGTTCTGCTTAATTCTGACCCAGAAAGTGTATTAAAAATGTGAAATTATTATTAATTTTCTTCTCCCAAAATTTAGAGTGACCAGTAATAAAAATTCCAGAACTGGTATTTGAAATGACAATTTGAATTTGAACGAACTAGAATTAGTTTATGCAGCAGTATGTATTTCCTACTGTTCAAATATGTACTTATTATACAAAGTAAAATGTTTTTAATATTAAAACAGCATAATCAACCGCTCCAAGGCTGTCTGCCTGGTTCATTGTACTGCAAATAATGGTACAATTATAATAATTTTGAAACATATTGTTGTGTTGTCAAGGCCTATAGGTCAAACGTTCATTTTTTATTGTGTTTATACAATGAAGACGTATAAATTGCCCCTGGCTGTGTTGTAAGGCGGGTTAAGCACCTCTCTTGTAAGAAAACAATAGTTAACTATAGCTAATGTAAAATTATTTTCTGATCGAAATCTAGTATCTACTTATGAACCTAAGTAAAAGAAAATTTGTCTTTACTTGCTGCGCCCCGCGGTGTTAGCCGCGGTTGGTGCTGTACCTGGCTTATCAAACGAGTATCCTTCATTTTTCGGGATATACGTAGCCTATGAATTACACCAGACTATAGTCTATTTCTGTATTTTTTTATTTAGATTCGTTCAGCCGTTTTTGCACAAAAGAGTAACAAACAACCATACATAAATCCTCACAAACTTAAGGTATAAATAACATTAATCTTGCGATAGTTTAAGAGTTAGTATGCCTATCTGCTAAGCTAGAGGACGTGAGTACGATTGTTGCTAACGACAAAAAATTACAATGAGTATAATTGATCTACAATTTATGAATCTTTGTTGTAATGACTCTGCCTAATTTAGTCACTTAATTATTGAGACTAAGGCAATCAATACTCCTTCCTCATAATTGTGCCTCTTCAGTTTCCCGTACGCTTCTGTGCCATCACCATATAAATAAAATAAATATTAAAAATTCCGGACATCTAACACACAACGCCATCTAGTCCCAAGCTAAGCAGAGCTTGTGTTATGGGTACTAGACCACTGATATAAATACTTATATACTTTTTTTTGTAAATACATACATATTACACATTGAAAACACCCAAACTCCGAAACAAATATTTGCAGATCATACAAACATTTGGTCCGACCCGGGAATCGAACCCGAGACCTCAAGCTTAGCAGTCGCATACGCTACCACTACGCTACCGAGGCAGTCAAATATTTGGTTCTCTACTTAGTATGCTATCTAGGTAGATGAGCAGTTAGTTTGTTTAACTGTTAGTTTCAAGTTCTACACAACTTGTGTACTGAACTTTAAGCCGTTTAAGCTAGAGGCGCGTTCGAAAGTCAATCTCTTTCTTTTTCTGTTAGACTTTCAATTCAAAGCCGCTGCACCAATATTGCACGGTTGGCCTGGTGGTTTAAGCGGTCACTACACCGCTTGCAACTACGCCAAGTGTCGTGGGTTCAAATCCTACGTAGGACATCACTTTGTGTGTCACACAAAATGTTGTCCCGAGTCTGGTTGTTTGTGTACGCTTACATGTATGTTTGTAAAGTCTCCCGCGACACAGGATGTATATTCATAAAGGAGGATTTGTCTTAAAAAAAATCATTTAGTATGGAGATACTTTGATGCTTGTGGAAATCTAGAAGACTTTGAAATCAATTACTAACGGCCATTATTTACAAGCTCATGTATGTTATATTATTATTGCACGGACAAATCATTAATTAGCTTGTTTTTAACAGACAAAATTTGAATCACCGGCTAGATGATCGTGTAATAAAATGTTACCAAACACAGAAGTCAACTCAATTAAGCTTTTTTAAGATATGGAAAGACAGGTACCAAAGAGATAAGGAAGTTTATGACAGAAAATTCTAAAGGTTATTACTCAGAGATCAAAAACGAGTACAATTTTAATACCGTCAAACGTTACTTAATTTAATTCATTATTTTTGGACACTTTAATCTTACTAGATAAATAAATAAATAACAAATAAATATTCCGGACATCTATATTAACACACAACGCCATCTAGTCCCAAGCTAAGCAGAGCTTGTGTTATGGGTACTAGAGAACTGATATAAATACTTATATACTTTTTTTTTGTAAATACATACATATTATACATAGAAAACATCCAAACTCCGAAACAAATATTTGCAGATCATACAAACATTTGGTCCGACCCGGGAATCGAACCCGAGACCTCAAGCTTACCAGTCGTATACGCTACCACTACGCCATCGAGGCAGTCAACAGATACCTATAATAGTCTCTATTTAATACTATTGGTAGAAATAGCTGTTTTTTTCATGTAACGGTTTCAGGGTTAACCGCTAAATAAATTTGAATAAAATTTGGCATGAAGATACTTTAATTCTTGATACTTTTTATAGCCACATATGATATAGAGACGGTGAAGCCAAGAGCTGGTGGGTGAATATTTATCACTAACCACACTGTGGTAACATCCACATACATATAACACAAAAGTAAACTACTACAGCGCCATCTACCGAAGATACACTGAACTACGAAGTAACGCACTACACGGAGTAATTACAAACCCTGAATCGCGCAATAAAAAGTTCTCGCGCCGATTATCATATATACAATATCCCAACATTAACTATAGGGCAGTGCCCGCCTGGCATGATCACCTTGCCTGGTCGGAGGATCCTCCCTTTGTGTTGGTTCCTCCACAGTAAAACAGTTGAATGGATCGGGATGATGATTGACACAAAAACACATTACCATGGAATAGCCATTACTATATTTTTTGCTCGACTATAGTGAAGCCAAAAAGTATAGGTATATGTATGTTTGTATGTTCCACCATGCCTAAACTACTTGACCGATTTTAATAAATGAGGTGTCAATAGACTTGTGATAACGACACGGGTAAAATAGGCTATGTAAATTTTTACGTAGTCGGGTTATGGTTTTTTAAACATAGCAGACAAAATTGATATTTCTGAAGCGAAGCTGGAGGCAAAAACTAGTGAAGTATAGTATAGGTAGTTATGAATGTAAAACTAAAATAATTACTTAGCAACATTATCAGATTTAGCGGAACAGATATGACTCAAGAAGTCAACGGCTTTTGGAGGTCATACGCTGACACGAGTGCAAAAAGACTTGTACCTACTGATAATATTTCTTTTGTAGGACATATTTGGGTAGTCATTTTATTTCTTGTAGATTAGTTTAAACATGTATAGCTACATAAAGATTAGCGTGGGAGAACCATGTTTTTGCCATTGGAAAATCATTGTACCTCACCGGTCTTTTATTTCATAACCCCTGCTTATAACCTTACTAGCTTATCAAAGGTTCATAAATCTCTTTATAAAAGTTCGTCAACAGCCTGATTAGTACTTCGGAATTTCGTCTTGTTGAAAATGATTTCCTAGAAATCTATATTTAATAACAAATGAAACTCGCAAAACAATTATTTTCTAAGAAATCGAAATACAAAAATATTTTGTTGTATTTCGAATTCTTAGAAAATAATATTGAAAACTAAAAATATACTCAGACTGTGTATTTCATTTCGTAATTTCATTACAAGAAACAAAATTTAAAATGTGTTAAAATATTCACTAAATAGCTAAATAATGTGCATTCCTATAAGCGTTATATACTTACCCCCAGGCAGAGTCGTAAATATGTATGTACATAAATATATATATATATATATATAAATGGAAGCCATGAGCAAAATCCAAGAGTAATAGTCACCATATTCATTACGAATTCAAGCAATGCAATAATGCAGCTTGGTAGCCTACTATGGTGGCTTATTCAGATGCCTCTGCGTCATAGGGCCTCCGGTATTGCACTCACCAACGAAACATGAAAGCACGAATACCGTCCCGAGGTTGGTCTTCTGTTATATGGTAGTACGAACGGGCCGGTCGAACAGGCCCGTTCGTGCTGAAATCAGAGCGGCTTTACTAGCTTACCTGTCCTACCTTGTCTGACAAGTAGTGGTATAAAAGGCCGAAACGTCCTTTCTGGGCCCGTCATTTCTGGTTCTGCCTGGGTTGGTAAAGTGTTTGATTCAAGTCTTCCTTCTAATTTATTATTATAATTACTTGTACTAGGCGGGATCTAACACACGTCATCTAGCGTAGCATTCAGGATCGGGAATGCTATGACTAACCACTAGAATAAAAAGCCAGAATAGCAGTATTGGCAGTCATTAGAATACCGCATAAATTCAAAACGGTAGTGTCCTGTTTCGGGTTTACACTTGTAACCACTTTGATCACTACTGCCTCTCTATTAATTCATTTTTATTTGCTTGGATATTCTATTCTCTAAAGAGAATCACTCATCAGAATACTACGTCATAAATACATTTGCAATAAAACTAAAAGCTTAATAGAAGCTGTAGTAAAAATAGAGGGTCGTGGTAAAAGGGGAGGTTTAAGAGTGACCACCGGATGGTACGGAGTGCCCGCCCTCCCAAACACTTACCGGTGAGCCGTCACGGGATAGGTTAATGGATTTACTTAGAAAAATGTTTGTAGAATAGGGACATTCTAACATGTCGTGTTTTATTTTTAAAAGTGAATTCAATTTTAGTGCATGAAAGTTGGTTTTCATTTGAAAAATTGTTTGTAAAGGCTCATATTTTGACAGATTAGACGGGTGTTTACACACACACGCTAAACATAGGTGATAGAATGTGCAAGAATATTTTACAATAAATGAAAATGCGTTTTGACCTTTGACATAACCGTACTGTCATAGCCAGCCAGCCGTAGCCAGCTTCATAACCAGATCCTTGATAGTATGTAGGAGTAAAGCATTCACATATTGTACACTAACTGACCCACGCAACCTCGTTTGCGTCTTATATAGCCCGTAGCATGAAAATTTTCGCAAAATAAGTAACTTTTCTGGTTGATTTTTACACCCTGTGTCCGAAAAACCCAAATATCTTACGGAACCCTATTTTTTTCCAAAATAAAATATAGCCTATATGTTACTCGTGGATAATGTAGCTTTCGAATGGTGAAAGAATTTTTAAAATCGGTCCAGTAGCTTTTGAGCCTATTCATTACAAACAATCATACAAACAAAGTTTTCCTCTTTATAATATTAGTATAGATAAAACTCCCACTATAGACAACTACTTAAGAAAAATTAGGCTCCAGTAGAACACATATAATCATCGACAACCTCTTATCATAGTATAAGCCCGAGTGGCGTCACCGATATAGTTGGGATCCATATCGTCGAATAAACAATTACTTCACACTTTTAAATAACTTTTATATTTAAAGAAATGTAATACATACAATGCTTATACTTCGGGTAGTTATCAACAAATTGTGTCGATCGCCAACAATATTCGCCTTTTATACATGAATCCATTTTCGTCCAATAATATAAACTCAATAAAATATTTAAAACTACATCGCAATAATAATTAATCTAAGTTATAATGTAATATAAATAATTCCTTTTTTATATTAACATATTAAAGGAACGTTTTTAGAACAGTCATTATTGTTTTGCATTATTACGTTTCATTATACGAATCTTAAAATTGATACATTTTAAATTAGACAAATATATAATTGTAATTAAATATTATTTTTAAGATTATCAAAACAATATTCCTTTATTATTTATATTAGTGCTAGTATGACGTCAAACCCATATTGGATTAATGATAGTCAATACATGGCCTATATTATAAAAATTGTTATTGAATTTTGAATTAAACAAAGTGGTTACTGTAATTAAATATTAAGATTAAAACAGATTTTAAATAGATACTTCTTAAATTTAATTTATGACGTCATATTAACATTTGCGACGACTGCCTCGTTGGTCTAGTGGTTAGCGTAAGCGACTGCAGATCAAGAGGTATCGGGTTCAATTCCCGGGTCGGACTGCTGTTGGGTTTTTCCTACAAGAAATTCTTAATAGCAGCCCGGAGTATGGAAGATGGCGGTATTTCCTGCCCGTGGCTCGGAGAGCACGTTAAGCCGTCGGTCCCGGTTGTCATGAACATCTATGGCAATCGTTATTGGGAAGTCAGTGCCCTCAAATACTGACTGACACTGACAACTAGTTCAACCTTCGAATTCAGTTCGTCCTCAGGGTTGCGGAGGTCAGATGCCAGTCGCTCTGTGTAAAAACTGATATTCAGGTAAAACCGGTTGAACTGGTAGCCGACCCCAAATAATATTGGGAATAATAAAGGCTAGGAAGATGATTAACATTTGGTTAATTTAAAATCAGTACAGCGCCCATATATACGTACTTGTTTGATCCTTATTAGTAGAAAAATAAGACTTTTCTTGGCCGACCAATCCTCCTTTTTAAAACTCAGTTCAAAGGATGTGTGTACAGTGGTTTCTCACGGTAAAGTAGTTATATAGGCAATATGATACATCTACCATATGGCGAAGGAATTTCGCTTGACTGATTTGGCGTTATATCACGTAATTATATATATGCCTACTTGGTTTGTTAAGGGACGGACACGGCATCTGCAAGTGACGTGCATACTTTTAAAGGTAAGTGCACATTATAGTGTGTCATTATTTGTGCGTTTACTCATTGTGCAAAAAAAAAGAATTTGATTTTAAGTTTCCAAGTCGAAACTTGTGTGATGATATATTCGATTCATAATGGCCTTTATGTTGTTTATACTATGCCGGTGATTGAACTCTCAACAGTGTGATTGAATTTTAACTAATTGCCATAAAACCTACCTTATTTGAGAAATATACTTAGTGGTTTTTTGTACCGAGTAATGTAAACCTAACTTAAAATATTTGCTTAAAAATTTATTACTATTTTTTATTTATATTTCACTTGCTAAGTCCCGCGGTGCTACCCGCGGTTATTCTTGTGCCTTTACCACCGCGAGTACTAAAGCGGGGCAAAGCTAGTCTAAAAAAGTAGCCTCAGTTACTCCTTCATCATCATCTTCCTAGCCTTTATTATTCCCAATATTTGGGGTCGGCTACCAGTTCAACCGGTTTTACCTGAATATCAGTTTTTAGACAGAGCGACTGGCATCTGACCTCCGCAACCCTGAGGGCGAACTGAATTCGAAGGTTGAACTAGTTGTCAGTATATTTGAGGGCACTGACTTCCCAATAACGATTGCCATAGATGTTCATGACAACCGGGACCGACGGCTTAACGTGCTCTCCGAAGCACGGGCAGGAAACACCGCCATCTTCCATACTTCGGGCTGCTATTAGGAATTTCTTGTAGGAAAAACAGTAATTAATTAATTAATTAATTAGTAATTAAGCCTCAGTTACTCCTTATTACCTCAAATATCTGTCACTGAAAGTCCCGTCGAAATCGGTTAATCTAATCACAGATTCATATAGCAAAACGTGAAAAATCATTGGTTTTAAGTTGTAGTTAGTAACTTGGTTATGCCTAATTAGAGGCGTATTCTCATTCATTCATTCATTCATAAATCTTCACGAAGAAATACATTTGAATACTTCTGTATCTAAACTTCGATTTATCAAAATTTTATTATTGCCGAGGAAAAATGCCTGCGTTTAAGTATAAAATCGAATAAGTGTTAATTATTCTATACAATATACATTTTGTTGCTTATGTAAATTTAAGTCTTCTTAGCTTATCCAGTGAATAATTTCTCTTAAATAGATAAAATTTTTAAATTACCGTTGTCAAATTAGGGTCCACGTGTACATAATGAAGGATGAATTGTAGTCTGTCTTCTCACAAAATCGCATAAATTTAGTTGGGGACGAAAGCGTAAATTCCAAGGAGCTAATTTGTCACTAGTGAGGCTGAACGCCAAACGCATGCGGTCTACAGATTTATCAGAAACCTAAATGACTTGTGCGAAGTCTCATGTTTTATTTCTTGATTGACTCATGATGTAGCATTTTATTTCTTTTATCTTAGACATTAGAAAAAGTGAACATAAGGCAGAATGTTTATTAATAACCAAAAGTAGTTGTACAACTACTGTTGGTAAGTATTTCGTCAGTCTATGTTCGTTTGCCGTAGCGTCTAAATTACTGAACCGATTTTAATGGATAACATATTAATGGATTAGTATTAATAGCCGAATGACATAAGCTATATACATTTTAATAATAGTTTTTACGTATTTTAAAGATTTTTTTTTAAAAATGGGGCTATCGGTTTAAAATAAACAACAAATACACAGAGTCCATCTTAGCCTTTGCAGTCGACCTTGCCATACTGACACGTAATCCAAAACAATGTCAGAAGTTATTAATTGAAGTGGATGAGTTTTGTACATGGACTGACGGACTGAGGGCAAAACCAAGTAAATGCCACTGTTTATATCTGGGTAGATGGAATACCAAATATACCTCATATGATCCGGGACTCTCAATAGGAGGACAATGTGTAACCACGATTGCTGAAGCAGTGCCTTTCAAATTTCTTGGTAGAAAGATTGATTACAAAGGACGTACACCATCCTTAGAGGTAACTGTCGAAAATTTTCTTAGTGACTTGAATAAGGTAGACCAACAACCATTAAACAATATTAAAAAAGTTTGGATATACGACAATTATCTTACGTCGCGTCTGACTTGGCCTTTCCTTGTATATGACATCGGTAAAAGCCTCCTGGCAAAACTAGATGCAAATGTCAAGAAGATATTGAAGTCATGGATCGGAATTGCACACTCAGCTGACCCCTCAACTCTATTTAGGGATCAAAACAGTTTTGGGATGAAATTAAAGAAGCCATCTGAACTCTATAAACACCTCAGAGTGACCAAAATGCATGTCTTGGGACAATCCCAGGATGAAATAGTCTCATCACTCCCAAAAGATAAATATGTTACAGAGCTTGAGTCAAGACTTCAATTCCATAAACAATTTATGGCTGGTGCACAGTTTAATAAAGTCGGGCTGGGTTTCGCAAAGAGGAAGGGAGACCGAGAAATAATAAAATCCTTTATACAACAAGGTGAAAATGATAAATATAAAGTGCATGCAATGAATCTAGAAATGCAAAGTGAGTGGTTAACTATAGGTGAGTTCTGCATCCCGTTAGCCCTGAAATGGCGCACCTTGCTATATGATTGGTCTCCTGCCCTATTAAAATTCTATCTGAATGCCTTCCAAATGACCCTCCCAGACCAAAGTAATCTAGTGAGATGGGGGAAAGCATCTGAAAAATCTTGCTATACGTGTGGTGAGGCAGTAGGTACTGCTAGGCACTTACTGGTAGGTTGCAGGGTGCTGCTTGATAGGGGTTATTACTCACGCCGACATGATAGAGTACTAGAAATCATACGTGAAGCAGTAAGTCTTTCAGTAGCTAGAGCCCAAAAAGGATTGACTACAAATAAACGAGAAATTAACTTTATAAAGGATGGCTCAACTACCAAATCTAAAAGCAAACCTTCCTCAATCCTAGGTACTGCACCTGACTGGACTATTTTGATGGATACGTATGATAAGCACTATAAAATCCCAGAGGATGTTGGTGTTTCGTCATCCAGACCGGGCATATTCCTTTTCTCTAGACAAATTAAACACATAATATTAGTAGAGCTTACTGTTCCGTGGGAAACTAATATTCCTAAAGACCATAGAATAAAATTAAATAAATATTACGATCTAACAACTGAACTTAACAAAAATGGCTATGTGGTTAATTTATACGCGGTAGAAGTGGGAGCGAGAGGTATACCAGCTAAATCTCTCTATAACCTTTTGAAAGACCTTGGCCTGTCGAGATCTGCAGTAAGTTCTATTTTAGAACGAGTATCCAAGGCTGCACTAACAGGTTCCTACCAAATTTGGCTAGGTAGGGCGGGAAACTCGAGCAGTGAAGGTGACCGTTGATGCGTATCTTAAAGGGGGCCTCCTTAAACCTACACCTAGGTCGTAAGTCCTGGGAACTGCTTTGAGTTTCTCCCTCTGCCACACGATGGACCCGGCACCCGCACGGTGAATCCGTGGAGTGCTAAGAAGTTTGTCTCGTCTAGTGGGCAAACGAGCAGGTCGACAAAACGACGTATCGCCTGATGGTAAGCGATTACCGCCGCCCATGGACACCCGCAACGCCAGAGGCGTTACAAGTGCGTTGCCGGCCAGTGTATGTAGGTACGTAATAAATAACATTATTTACTAACTAGCTGTCCGACGCAACCTCGTTTGCGTCTTTTATTGCCCGTAGCGAAAAATTTTCCCCCGTATAGTGTGTCGCGGACTTTTTTGTAGATATTTATAAGATCTACGATTAATTAGAACATTTTATGGTTCTATCTTTTATAGTTTACGCAGCGTACGCAAAATAAGTAACTTTTCTGGTTGATTTTTTACACCTTGTGTCCGAAAAACCCCAATATATTACGGAACCCTATTTTTTTCCAAAATAAAATATAGCCTATATTACTCGTGGATAACGTAGCTTTCGAATGGTGAAAGAATTTTTAAAATCGGTCCAGTAGTTTTTGAGCCTATTCATTACAAACAAACAAACAAACAAACATACAAACAAAGTTTTCCTCTTTATAATATTAGTATAGATTTAGATGAGCCCCGATATTTATTTTCTCGTGAAATTGATCTTTGTTTCACATGTAATAGTATTGGATAAGTATTTATAATTTGTTTAGATAGAGATAATATATACCAACATAATTACCGGTACCGGTGAAAATATAAACAGTTTGGATAGAGGTGTTAGCATAAGACCTAATTTGTCTCTTACAAATTAGCAAACAGTTAAGCTATCGCAAGCAGTTAACGTAAATTCGTAACAAAGTAATCCGTCAGAGAACCAAAGTGACCGACATAGCTCTGAAAGTTGGTAGGATGAAGTGGCAATGGGCTGGTCACATATGTCGCAGAACAGACAACCGCTGGAGTAAGCGTGTCTTAGAATGGAGACCGCGTCTTGGCAAACGTAGTGTGGGACGCCCCCTGGCCAGATGGCGGGATGACTTGCGTAGGAGGGCTGGCAGCGACTGGATGCAGAAAGCAACAGACCAAGCTTTGTAGTGTTCCTTGGGAGAGGCTTATGTCCAGCAGTGGACTGTAACGGGCTGATGATGATGATGATGATGATGAAACAGTTAAGTACATAAGTTAATGTACGTAAATAAGTACATATCATTAATAGTGTCATTAATTTAACAAACGTTCTAAAAGCTAAAAAGTGTTAAGGTTTGATTTCGAAAAAATTGAATTGGTAATCCATACTTCGATACTTATATTATAAATTCAAAAATAATTCTGTCTATCTGTAGGTGTGTCTGTCCGTTACGCTTTCACGGATAAAAGCTAAACCGATTTCAGTAAAATTTGGCAGGAATATACTTTGATTCAAATTCACATAGACGGGGGCGGGGCGGTGGTCAAAAGCTAGTTATGCTATAAAGCTACAAAACTGCTATAAAACTAGCAGACGATTAAATAAATCTTTAATAAAAAAGATACAAAGCAAGAAAAGGTTTTGCAAATTTTCACTCTAGTGTATAAGTAGCTTTGTTTTATTTCCCGGCCAAATGACATGCCAAAGACAACTCTAAAATAATAGCGATAAAGTAATTTTTCATCTTTTCATTCCAATACCAAAGGATATAACTCAAAAATTATTCATTAAATTATGGTGATTAAAACATAAAATTGCGGTTAAGGAAACGTTAGTTTTCGCATAGATACTGTAGGCATATGGCAACCGCTATTATAATATAATTTACCGTGGGAAAACCACGCTTTGGCATGCATGCATGCCGACTCGACCGGAGTGATACCACGGCCTCACAGAAAACCGGTGTAAAACGTTTGTGTTCTCGACACTCATAATACAATAAAATAATTTTGTTGTTTCGTTTGTGGTTTCAAGTACGAGTCGGACTCGTGCATCGAGGGTTCCGGAATTTATTTAAATTATTAAATAAAAACTATTGTTAAGTATTATTATATAAAACCACACTGAAAATATAAATTTATTTTATTATTTATATAAGCCTGTTTTTATAATAATATTCAAACTTTATATTTGGACGGAATTTGTGCGGTTGCCTTGTTCAAAGTATACGTGTACATTAAATTAATACTTGTCATTAATATTACTTATCACTATCATCTTGACTGCCTCGGTGGCGTAGTGGTAGCGTATACGACTGCTAAACTTGAGGTCTCAGGTTCGATTCCCGGGTCGTACCAAATGTGTATCATCTGCAAATATATATTTCGGAGTTTGGGTGTTTTTTATGTGTAATATGTATGTATTTACATAGAAAAAGTATATAAGTATTTATATCAGTCGTCTAGTACCCACAACACAAGCTCTGTTTAGTTTGGGACTAGATGGCGTTGTGTGTTAGATGTCCGGCATATTTATTTATTTTAATGTGGAGATATCTCTATCCAAGAGGCATGCAAAACACCAGATTTCTTAGAAAAAACCTGCAAAATACATGAGCAAATTAAACAATATGCGGCAAGCATTTTTTTAAATGCATGTATAGTTCTCATAATTTAAAAAGAAATGCCGTGCCTACATTATTACTACCCATCGCGCCTATAGTATATGCTGCTTCTCAAAACATTATTGTTATAAAAAGTTATTTTAATGTAGTATCAAAGTAAAGGTGTACGGATAGTATAGACTATCAAAACTCACTGACCGGACTCCTAGAAAAAGAACATCAAAACGCTTTGTAGCATGTCGAAAAAATATTGAAAATGGAATGTTTTAAAAAAAATGATGAAGGCGTGTCTATGGAGCAGTTGATTAGAAGTTGTGATCAAATTGTTAAGTGATTGATATAGTATAATTGTTTGATGATTGATATAAATAAAATAACAATGAAAACACTGTTTCCTTGAGACAACCCTAGCTTATATTTAGATCGTTATGCTGGTGTCTAGACGTTGTCGGCATTTCTCGCAAGATCAAAGAAGTAATCCTACTGTATACATATATATACTGTGCTACTAGCTAGCCACCCACCTACGATACCAAAACAACCGTGGCGTCGCGAAGTAAAGCTAGTCTTTAAAAAAGTAAACTTAGTTACTGTTTTTATCATTGGCTATTTGCCAGTGAAAGTCCCGTTAAAATTGGTACAGCCGTTCTAAAGATTAACCAGCAAACAGTCAGACTGACAAAAATTAAAAAAAAATCTTTTCTTTTCACTTTTTTTTCAGGATATACTTTCATATGCATTTAGAGAAAAACTGTTAATTTGAAATAACACACAGATCCATACTTCAAGTTTATTAATTTGTATTGATATCGAATACTAGGCTAAGGGTAAAATTCATAAGCATATATAAGCATTCAAAATAACCGAAACACGAATAATATAAAAAAAAATTCAGAACCACATAGACAAAAATAAAAGGCAAAGTCATTATCATCACATTATTTTTTTTTCTAATTTCAAAGTTTGATTTTTATCTCTCATTATTTATAATCCCAATAATATAGCATGTCACCCCAAGCTACGAAGACCACCATCAATTCTTACCAATACAACATACATAACTTACGTAGGTACGAGTATACCTACTCGTATATATATGATTTTATCCTCCTCGCAGACACACTTACCTGAAACAAAACACAACAAGTTTTTATTTTTTTGGAATTAAGTAATTAAAGTTGCTTATTTATAAACTAGCTAAGCCCTGCGGTACAACAACAATCGCGGGTAACACTGTGGGGAAAAGTTGGTCTAAAAAAGTAGCCTAAGTTACTCCTTATATCGGTAAAAGTTCTGTCAAAATCGATCCAGCCGTTCCAGAGATGAGCCCAGACAGACAGACAAATATTGTAAAAAAATATATTTTGGTTCACGTACCATATATATGTACATAGCTATTCACTGAGTATAAAGCGGTTATTTTAATATTACAAACGGACACTCCAATTTTATTTATTTGTATATAAGATGTATAGAAGAATTGCAATTAAATTTATATATATTATCATATGTCGCAACTTAATGTCAATAAATAAATGAAGTGGCTAAACGCGTCTTAAGGTTCTCTTCTTGGAAGAGGTAAACCTGATGCCTGTAGCTATTCCAAAACCATCATGACCACACTATAAAACTACAAATTATTACACCCCCCCCCTCCCCGAACCATCGTCAATACCCACCGTACCATCCTCTACCTCCGACCTAGTGACGGCTGACGGGCGCTCCTTTGGGCCCACACCCCTAGGAGCTCGACCTCGCTAAGCACAGGTCGGACGGGTTGGTGGGTCCCCCCGGTTAATTACGCCTGAATCTGGACTAACACCCTTGAACTGCCAAAAGGCCAACCAGGGCCCAACCCAGTGACCCGCCTGTAGTCGCAGGCGGCGCGGAGCACTACCTAAACAGGCCATGGCCTGGAATAGTTTCCCTGAGACCCTAGCTGGGGTCTTCGAGAAGAACCACGGAGAGAGGGAATATTTGTCGGAGAACCGTGCGCTGGAATAAATTTGTTTTAAATCAATGAAAGCCGTGAATTTGTAAACAAACTGTAGAACGCACCTCATCCAGATGGATAGGTGGCCAAAGCCAAGGTACTCTTGGAAGAGGCCTTTATTCAGAATTATGCTACAATGGGCTCATTGATTTATCGATTCACTACGTAAACGAAGTTATTACTATACACGAAAAAGTATCATAAAACTCCCCAAAAACTCGTTAGCCTCCATTCAAAATAATCGAAACACGAATATTATTCCCGTGATGAGGCCAGAACACACGAGAATTAAATTTCCGTAGAGAAATGGCTGCCTGATTGCTCCACGATTTGTGACAATTTTACAATTTATTCAACTGGTCGTGATCATCAAAATAAAACATTGTTTGTCAGCGTTTCGCTACAAAATTATTGGTTTTCATTTAGCTGCCGAGTTCAACAATAAATAAAGTTAAATTTACAACTATATGCTATAAATTATTTTTTTTAAAACAAGCTTTTGTTACTTGTTATTAAAAATACTTAAGCCCTTTCATTTGATACCCATATTGGGTGGGTTGTTCAGAAACATGTACGCCGCCATTTTGTCACGGCGGCCATTTTGGATTAATAATAACACCGATTATATATAATTGCATTGCGATCAAAACTAAAGGTATAAAGAGATTCCAAGAAATATACTCTAAAATAATTTCTGACAAAATTAATGATATAAACAACCTATTTTGAATTAAGTTTCAAAGGTTATGGTCTGCAATAGAAAAAAAATGGCCACGATAGGAAAGTTATTTCACACATTAAATATTTTTAAAATATTGTCATTTTCAATTGGTATAACTCAAATGCCCTTTTAGAGTAATATCTTTTAACATCTTTTAAATATTAAGATCACTTATTAAATAAGCCATATAAAGTTGATTAATTCGACTAGTTTGCCAGTAATATTTATGGCAGTGTTGATTTTATGGCTAATTTATAGCGCTCGTTCAAATATCAATGACTCAATATAATTACTATAGCGATATATAATGTAAATATATAAAAGGTATGTCACAACAAAATTTCGGTGCGAATAGCTGAACCACGTGGTGTTACTCGCGGTACGACAATAACCGCGGGAATGTCGCTAGGCGAAGCTAGTATCTTTATAAATTATAGCCTATGTGTTATTCAGATATATAAGCTATAATATTGTAAAGTTTTATCAAAATCCATTCAGGAGTTTTTGCGTGAAAGAGTAAAATATACTTACATACTCACAAACTTTGTACGTCATTTGTACATGGTTATTATCTTGTTAAGTTCTTAAATATAACTGTATTAATGTACTAGTGTACAATAAAGTTTATTCTATTCTAACTTTCGCGTTTATAATATTAGTAGAATTGAGAATACTTAGGAAACTAAAAATATTTTAAAAAGCTAATCAGTTTCATTTCTTTTTGCTGTTGATTAAACCAAATTTTATGGTATATTATTCCCTTGTGTAGGTAAGAGATATTACTAAGAGATAATACTGGCATTACACACTAGCAATGGTTTTGGGTGGTGGGCCCACCAGGGTTTTGACTGCACGGTTGGCCGAGTGGTTTCAGCGGTCGCCATGCCGCTTGCTACTGCGCCAAGTGTCTTGGGTTCAAATCCCACGCGGTACAACACTTTGTGTGATCCACGAATTGTTGTCCCGAGTCTGGATGTTCTTTGTGTCCGTTTCATGTATGTTTGTAAAGTCCCCTACGACACAGGATGTTTATTCCAAACGTGGGAGCTGTCTTTTAAAAAAAAAATGGTATTAATAATTCTAGGAATGTCTGGATTTCCAACTTGAAATTAATGTTAAACTTGATGCCTCCATGTGGTTCGCAAAGAGGGCTTGATAACAATCTGTCAAAGTTCTTATTAAACACGTGTTTTTACAAAAATAATAGTTGATCCTTTATGAGGTTTTCCTTTTCTTTATGAGGAACGGAACCCCAAAAAGCAATAAAAGGTTTCGGACTACAAGTGTTTCGAAACTACATTACATACTATAAGAGGTCGAATATAGCCCATTTGATACAAAAATCAACAAAGAAAGAACAATACAAATGAAATAGTGTTGGGAAGTATCCACAGTTCTAAGTACACAAATCACCCTTCAGAGTAGGTTTGAGGGCATCGCCACCAGTAAATAAATATATTTAACCATGAGTGGGAACCGAAGCTCTTACGCGAAAATTATGTGGTACAAGTTATAAGAAATGAGAGAATTTTGTTTTTATTAGGCGTTAATTTTATCAACCGTAATATTTCTATGCTATAAATTTTGACTACCTTTTGCTTGCGACTCCATCCGCGTTAATTTTAGTTAGAATAGTAACGAGTAGAATATATCCTTCTTCAAAAATCAAAGTACCTCCATGCCTTGTTTTGAAATCGATTCGGCGGTTGAAAGCGTAACAGACAGAAGGACAGTTACTTTCAAATTTATAATATTAGTATGGATTTATTTAACGCGCTTCTGAGCTGTATACGTGATAAATGACTGGATCGAGTTATTCACTTTCTATCAGGTGTCGCGTCTACTCTTTTGCTTCCGGTATCATAGAAAAAAAAAATGTTTATTGGTTTCATAGAGGGATACACATTAATTGAGTCGATACGTTGCCGTTGCTTTTAAAATAATGGAATATGCAAGCTTCTAATTTACTTGCCTAAGCATATTTTGATAAAGATACATTTTTCAGTATTGTCACAAATGAGTCCACCCTCATGTAGAGCTGATGGATTACTAGTTCAAGTTAAAAAAACGTGTTAAAACATTGAATTTTGAATTCTTCTACTCATTAAAAATAAATCAATCTAATATTAAAATCGCTTAGCACTTATTCCTTACATCCTACCAAGTTTTTCATGGATACGCAAAGTGAATGTTTAATTTTACTGAATTCCCATCGATCCAGAATACACAGATGTTTGGTAACCACCCACTTATTTCTACATTCATGTCTTACTTGCCATATTTTTCAAAGAAAGTGTTATATAATTTTCTTATTTTCTATAAAAAGTCAAAGTCTCTATGAATAAAGTACGATTTAATTTGCGTGTGTATTTCGGTATAGTCAACTAGTTTTGAACCTAATGGAGTCCCTTTTATTAGGAGGGGAGGACCTTACCACGGCGGGTTACCCCACAATTAATTCTCCTAGAATTTGTGCCAATTGTGAAACGTACATGTGTAATAATACTCTTTTTTTTAATAATAAGATTTTTAACAAAAATTATACTTACATTTTCTGCCACGCACAGCAAAACTGTGGAATGAGCTGTCGCCTGCGGTGTTTCCGGATCAATACGACCTTCAAACTTTCAAGGAAAGAGCGTACTCCTTCCTAAAAGGCCGGCAACGCACTTGTGACGCCTCTGGTCTTGCGGGTGTCCATGGGCGGCGGTAATCGCTTACCATCAGGCGATACGTCTGCTCATTTGCCCCCTATATAATAAAAAAAAAATCTCGCCAAACTTTGACGTTTGATGGATGAGATGCGCCCTTTACTCCGTTTACTGCTAGCAGTTTGAATTAGTTCTGTTTCAAATGTACTTATAACAAACCATCGTCAACTATTTGAGACAGACTAAATTGAACTGAACCTTGACTGATACGCTGTCCGCTATGATTATAATTTTATTTTCATTGTTCTTCCTACCTATTCATACGTAAAAGTTATAAAAAAAGGAAAACCGACTTCAAGAACTGGACCAAATTGAAATGGGACCACACGGGAATCACCTGATTTCAAATAAAAAATGGGTTTCACCCAGTCGAAAGCTTTGACGTAACAAATGTGGAATAAAAAGTGGGTTAAAAACCTTGTCTATCACTTATTTTGCAAACGGTAAACACACAAATACTCCCAGGTACATAATCAGACAGGTCACCAGCAGCCGGGACGGGACAGTGACTCCCGTCACTCCTAGAATTCGAACATCATGAGATAAACCTACATTGACACCTGTTGTGTGCCGCCACCTAAAGAGAGACAAACTTCTTAGCACTCCATGGATTCACCGTGCGGGTGCCGGGTCCATCGTGTGGCAGAGGGAGAAACTCAAAGCAGTTCCCAGGACTTACGACCTGGATGTAGGTTTAAGGAGGCCCCCTTTAAGATGCGCATCAACGCTCACCTTCACTGCTCGAGTTTCCCGCCCTACCTAGCCAAATTTGGTAGGAACCTGTTAGTGCAGCCTTGGATACTCGTTCTAAAATAGAACTTACTGCAGATCTCGACAGGCCAAGGTCTTTCAGAAGGTTATAGAGAGATTTAGCTGGTATACCTCTCGCTCCTACTTCTACCGCGTATAAATTAACCACATAGCCATTTTTGTTAAGTTCAGTTGTTAGATCGTAATATTTATTTAATTTTATTCTATGGTCTTTAGGAATATTAGTTTCCCACGGAACAGTAAGCTCTACTAATGTTATGTGTTTAATTTGTCTAGAGAAAAGGAATATGTCCGGTCTGGATGACGAAACACCAACGATAATCTCACATACTCCGTGAAAAAGTAACGGAATTCACCTTTGAAACAGTACTCCAGTTGATCCGTCTCATATTTGCCACGGTACGTAAAATTTCCTAAGTAGCCTTAATTAAGACGCTTGCCAAGTTCATCACAGCTTAGATGTCTGTAAATATAATCTTCGAAATTTATTCCAAACAGGTTTAGTTTTAATTTCTGTTTTATTCCAATTTCACGTTGAATAACGTTATGTTCATAAGTTATTCAAACCTACAACTTGTTCAAAACATTAACAGATATAATAAACTTAAATACATAACGAGAAACAACACTTTGTTCCCGCTACGGATGCGGGCTGTAATACTTATTTGCTATAATCAACTACATTTCATAAATAATAAGGTACAAACTTTTAGAACACGTTCGTAAGAAGTTACGAAACCGCGAATTCTCGTAGGTCGAATTAATTTCCGTGTAGCGGTTAGTATCAAGCCGCATCGACGGAACCATTTCGTGTAGACAACATCAAACAAGATGGCGGCGAAACTTGCCCAAGTTTCAGCAAGTTAACCGAACTTGAACAAGTTACGGTCGATTGCATAAAACTTTGATCTAAACTTAGGGTAACCGGAATTATTATAATCGATGGATTAACATGTTTAACTAAGTTAAGGTGTTATTTGAGAGATTAGTTATAATCGTTTCATTTAGACCCAAACCGTTAGTAGCTATTAAACCTGGTTCCAACTAATCTAATGGCACCTTAAAGGAAATACCACTAAGGATTTTAGTCTCGTGTGTGTTGAGATTTTATGACGAAAACAAATCATACTGCTTTTCACCACCTGACTCCATCCTCAAACCAGCTTTATTGTCATAAATGTCATTAGAATATAAATTGCTTACATTTGAAGTTCAATTTCTAAACGTTTTCTTTCTAAAACTAGTTAATAAAAACGTGTCAAAAATATAACAAAACATGTCCATAATACATTATATTAATTTTATACTTTACTCTCTTGGGTCTAAGCTCATTTATGAACGTACGTAAAAATAAAGTTATCGCGCTAAAAGCCTGCACTTTACATGTAAAAGCTGAAAATTGTTGAAAGATTGGTTACCAAAAAACCTTTTCGTTAAATATTAGCTGAGCACTCTGAAGGCGCATAAAGGAATTTCTCTTTTACGGCTGCTTGCATCTTGTTGGAATATTGAAACGTTGAGTAGAGGACGCGGTGCCACTAAAAACGAGTTTTACTGATAGCTTAAGTACTTTCTATTGGGAGGAAACAAATAGATTTGAGTAAACTGTTTTTGATTTGAATTTTATTCTGAAAGTGTTTTATGATCTACTTAGAACTAAATACAGTTGAAATACTAATAAATCCTTACTTATATAATCGAAAGGAAGAGTGCTTAGAAGGGTTACAAAGCGTAACTCTTGAGTTCTTTTTTTTTCTTTCTTTTCTTTTTAAAAAAGACAACTCCTACATTAGGAATAAACATCCTGTGTCGTGGGGGACTTTACAAACATACATGAAACGGACACAAAGAACATCCAGACTCCGGACAATAATTCGTGGATCACACAAAGTGTTGTACCGCGCGGGATTTGAACCCAAGACACTTGGCGCAGTAGCAAGCGGCATGGCGACCGCTGAAACCACTCGGCCAACCGTGCAGTCATAGTTGTAAATGCATAAGGTTTTATAACATTCATATTCTCGTACTTACCGGTTGTTAGACCATCATTTGGCTGCTATTGGTAGGGATCGCGTACCCATATCCCCATCCTGAGATATTAGGGGTTATAAGCGCGACCCTGTATATCCGCTAATCGCTCGCATTAGGACTGCATCTATTCTAGTCGTTACGACCAGCAGCTCTCATTGGCGGTAGCTTATTGCAGCTGCGTCGGCATTTTCCGAACTTATTAAATTACGGTATATTGTTGTCTACAATAATTTCAGTCTACGTATTTCGAAACAAGAGTGTCTAAGCGAGACAACCACTTCAGCTGTTATTGTTTAACTATTAATATTAATGAAATTTTTATTACTGTTCTGCTATCAAGTCGTTTGTAGTGAGATGTATCTTTGCCATCGTCTTTAGTGCATTTCAAGGAGCTATTTATACAACTGTGTATTAAAACTAGTAATATAAAGATGAAAATGTAGGTAAAGTTGCAAGCATATAATTATTGTAAAGAAGAAGAAATTAATATGATAAAATTATATTTTAATTGCTATCTTAAACATAATAGGCGTAAAAGAATATAACAATGACTACTTGTTATTTTCTTTCTGATATGTTCCTTGTGAATCTATTGTATATAATTTTCGTGTCACGTTGTTGCTTATGATGAACTCCGAAACTGTCTAATCGATTTTCACGTTTTTCAATAATTTTTCTCAAATTAAATGATTTTGGTGGCGTGCCTAAGGTAGGATAGTTAACATCACACTTAGACCAAAAAGAGCCAAGCACGATTGAAAAGAGACGCAGGCGAAATTCTGCGGGACAGATAGTGTTATTATAGGACAGATAGTGTTACTAGCTGAACACCACGGTGCTACTCGCGGTACGACAATAAATGCGGGCAACGCTGCGGCTTTATAAATTGTAACCTATGTGTTATTCTGATATATAAGCTACATTGTTGTAAAGTTTCATCAAAATCCATTCAGTTGTTTTTGCGTGAATGAGCAACAAACATAATCACATGTTTTTGCGTTTATAATATTAATAGGATTTGTCATTTCAAAAGAGTTGACAATGGTATATTTCAAAAGAAGTACGTACTGATTTCAAACTTCAAAATTATGCCTTACAAGCTTGAGACCCAGCTTTAAATGCGTATATTGCCATTATCAGATGGGTTGGATAAGCTTGAAATTAATCTGTATTATCGCTTGTTGCATATATTACTATTTTTGCTATTTTTTAATAAAAAACATTGCCATTCAAAAATGTTCATACAAATAGCTTCAATATTTAACAGTTGTGAGTAGTGTCATTCAAGAAAAGTGGAGGACTCCCGAGAGTGTTTCTGCGAGTAAAGTATTAGTCTTGAGAAATATTTTACATTTACCACAAGGCCACATTGCATTCGTTGGGACCAAGGGATTATTTTGTGGCCAATATTTCAGTGGCTCAGTGCTAATCGCATAGTTCACTTGAATGTTAAGTTATCTTTGACAAGTCAGTTTATAGGTGGGTGATCATTCTTAAGCAGTTGAGACCACTCCGTGCCTCGGAGAGCACGTTAAGCTATTGATCCCGGGTGCCATACGAATATCTTAAGCAATCATAGTTGAAAACCAAATTTCAGTCATGCCGTAGTACACTTAAAGGCGACCCAGGTGGGGTCAGTTTTGGAATAAGGCTCAGAGAAAGAAGTTTTGTCAAACATTAGGACACACAATTTGTGTTTAGTTTATGTTAGTTGACAGTAACAAATAATTGAAATAAGCCTCGTGGGATTTAATAAACTCCAACCTCCGGTACATGTGTCGGTACGTAAACTTTGCAACAAATGCCTGTGTCGTAGTGCATAATTCTATTTAGTGGTTTTCATAAAGTAGCTGAGACAAAATATACTACTACTACTATTCTCGGCGTGTGATTAAGTTAATATATTATGTATTGTTTATTAATGATCGTTTATTTTATTCTAGGTTTTGCCCGCAACACCGTTCGCGTGTAGGAACTCGTGTTTCGATTATCATGACAAAAATAATCCGACGTCCTCTGTCTCTATATCGAAATTTATACAAATCGGGTTAGTAGTTTAGCCATGAAGCGTAACAGATTCAAAGACAGAGTTAATTTCGAATTTTAAGTACATAAAATTATAAATATAATAATAATATATCACTTTATTGTACACCAGATGCATTACAAGGTAGGCCTAAAATTAGGGAAGTACAATTGGCGGCCTTATCGCCCGGAGGCAATCTCTTACAGGCAACCATTGGATGGAGAGAAAACATGAATAAGAGAAAGTGTTGGGTAGTATCCGATGGAAAAGTAGGAAAGACGGAAAATAAATAAATAAAGTGATAAAGATTATAGAATACCGTTATAGTAATACATAGTGTGGGTTATAGTAATAAATAAATACAAACAAGGAATAATATAAATACATACTTTAATGTATTGTTGTTTGAGTATTTTAATGACTTAACAAATATGATATAATATCGGGAAATCTGGTAGTGAGAGAGCGATTAAAATACTAATATCATATCATTAGTAGCGTTTAATAGTCCTATGTTTGACTTAAGCCTCTTCTTCAAAGTTAATTGTTTCCTTATTTAGATGATTTATTTCAGTAATAGAAGAATTTTATTAAAATCAATATCAAATTATAAATAAAGAAAGCAATCAGTAATACCAAGATATATATATTGGAGAAGTTAAGTCACCAAAATATCTAAGTAACATTATGTATTTTCAGAAGAATGTCGCTATATAATCTAAGTTTAGTGTGCATTAGTGACAATGTTAGAGGAAACCACTACGTGGAGTGCATTTTGAACATGAATGATCGGTAGTAAAAGCTCACTGCAGTTAGAAATGCAGCTTTCGTTACATTGTAGGTTTAGTACACCCAGGGAAGGACACTCAGCGGCTCCGAATACAAAGTCCGTCACCGGGATTGTTAAACTTTAACGAAATATGACGTCAGCCTTGCAATCTCATACAATGGATTAAAACGTTTAATACTGAAGTTGCTGGCGCCTTCATTTACAACTGTGAGTCAAATATTGCTACAAGTTAAATGAACACGTTTAATTTATGAATTAAGGAATGTGTTTTTTATTTTCTATGAAGCTTTTGCCGTGTATGTCAGTTATTGTGGTAAAGAGTAATCCTTCCTCAAGAACCAAAGTATCTCCATGACAAATTCCATTGATATCGGTGTAGCGGTTTGGCCGTGAAAGCGTATCAGGCAGCCGTAGCTTCTTTCGAATTTATATTTTTTTTTTAATTGAATAGGGCAAACGAGCTGGCATATCGCCTGAGTGTAAGCAATTACCGCTCCCATGGACACCCGCAACACCAGAGGCGTCACAGGTGCGTTGCCGACCTTTTAAGAAGGAGTAAGCTCTATTCTTGAAGGTCTGAAGGTCGTATTGGTTCGGGATTTATCGGGGGTCCGGGGAAATACAGATTTGGTTCTAGATAATAATTTTAATTAATGATGATAATTAATGGGAAGCTGCGATAATACTATAACCTTATAGAAAATACATAAAATTTGTGTGTTTTCCAGTCTTTTCATAAAATGAGTGCACTTATCTAGTTTAAATTAAGGCGGTAGTAGAAACATACCATGTAGTTACAGTTAACATCTTATACCGTAAAAATGTGTGACGATAAAAAGATAATATTTCAAAGTGTTTCAACTTTACATTGGGATTAATGTCCCCGAGGTTCTTACTACAAAATTTCAGTTCGGGATTCATTACCCGACAAAAAAATCCCTTACCTTTTTCAGGACAATTTACTAAAACACATTTCAGAAACAGGTTCAATATGTTTTAGAATAAAAGTGGTTTATCGAGTTTTATGTAGATTTCCTCTAGTTGTTTCTCTCTGTATCTCGGTCGTATACAAAGCTGGTTATTTTATTTATAATCTGTGGGCACAAAGTACGATATCAAAATATTTACTAGTATTGATAAAATTCCAAAAAAAATTTGGTTTTCCTTTTTTCTATTTTTATAGAGTTTTCTTTTGTTCACTAATTATATTTAATATAAATAACAAAATATGTACATATATACTTTCCTTCCAAGATGTATTTGCTATAAATAATTTAGTGCTTATATATATAGATATAAGTTAAATTTTACTTTTGAACTACCTTGAATCAAATTACCAAAAAATAACAATTTCTTAGACAAAATAAAAACATTTATTACAAACTGTACACTATTAGGAAACATATCAACGAGTTCATATAACAGTAATAACAAAGTAATTAACAAACGTCACTCAAAGTAACTCATAATTCTACTGTCACTAAATTATATTCGCTATTTCGTCAAAAACCCGTTTGCCCAACGTAACCGCAACACAACCCCGGTAGTACGCCATTGTACATTCATAATGAAAGTTTTCCTGCGACATAGTTCTCAGTCTTATTTGCTTGTGTAATTAGTATTGCTTAAGGCGCGTACACAACGAACTAAAGGGGATGTGCATCGTCTAACTTGGCCCTAACAAAGAAAGTTGTTCCTGATAGAAAACGGGTTTTGTGAACTCGTTAATGCCTGCATATTACAGAACTCTTACAGAATTGCTCTTTTATAAGATAGATGGATTTTCCTTTTGTAATACATAGGTTTTTTTTTTTATTGAATAGGGGCAAACGAGCAGACGTATCACTTGATGGTAAGCGATTACCGCCGCCCATGGACACCCGCAACACCAAAGGCGTCACAAGTGCGTTGCCGATCTTTGGGGGATGGGGAGAGGGAATGGGGGGTGGGGTTGGGGTATTGTTCCTCCGGTATCCTCACTCACTCGGTGAAACACAGCGCAAGCGCTATTTCACAACGGTTTTCTGTGCGGCCGTGGTATCACTCCGGTCGAGCCGGCCCATTCATGCCGAAGCGTGGCTCTCCCACGGTAACGTGTACTTCACTAGTTTTAAATACACAACTGCCAAGACGAAGCAAATCTGCCATACACAGCTCGTTTACAAAAAAAGCTTAAAATGAATCAATTCTACTAATATTGTTTTGCATAATTTCCCTTTTAGTGCCCGCTGAAATGACTCCACTCTGTCTGATAGAAAGCATAAGCAGAATCCAAGACTGGTAGTCATCATACTCGTTGTGAATGCAGATAATGTAACAATGTAGTATGGAGATCCACACCATGGTGGCCAAGTGATACTTCATTCATTCATTCAGTCATTGGGCCTCCGGTCTCGCACTCACCAACAAAACACGACAGCACGTACGCTGTCATTTTACGTTGGTCTTCTGTACGATGTTAGTACGGCCTCTTCTAGCTGTTAATTTCGACGTGTAAAAAATATCTGTTAAAGACGTTTTCTCAAATACACTTAAAAAGTTTAAATGTCTAATCAGCTCAAAGCTCGCTGGCATGTAGGTGTTTATATGTCAATACGTTTCCATGTTGATTATTTCTTTTTTTTTTTATCTGAATTGCTTTTTGGTCCTTAAGTATAGGTAGTTGTATTACAACAGGTCTTATTTGTCAATTTGTCAATTGCATATTTTTAAGTTTGTAAAGGTGATGATAGAGGTGTCAATGGGGGGATAATAATAACATTATGTACCCTATTTACACTTTTATTACAATTAAAATTTATTGTTTTCCTATTTTTTATATTTGTGTGAACTTGTTTGTGCATGATGTGGTCTCCTATAAGTGAGGGAGCACATAACTTGTTATTCTACTAATTACATTTGTTTTGTTTTTGTGCATTCCTCGTTGTGAGATCCTTAAATAAATAAATAGATAAATAAATAAATAAATACTAATAAAATAAATATATCATTTATCATTAGATATTTAGATCAAACAATCTGTTTTTTCATGATTTTGTCTCACTGACTGTTGGTTCCTTTTACTGTCTGGAACAGCTAGACCACTTTTTGATAGGACTTTCAATGCAGTAACTTACTACTACTTATTATATTTAAATAATTAATAATAATATTCGATTCAAAACCAACGAAACCACAGCTAGTTAATGACATATTTTATAGATTGACTTGATTTTTGTCACATAACGTTTTAATTGAGTGACTATCAAATAATTACCTTTCTTCAAGCTTCACTATAATCGGGTTATTTAACTAAAACCCAAATGCATTGCACCAAATAATATTTAAAAGAAACTAATTAATAAAAACTTTAAACCAATCATTCATCGAACCAATTTAAGTAAATAATCATGTAATATATTCCGTAGTTCAATTAACAAATCGGCTTTGAATGACAATTCTCTCAGGATTATAGGCATCTGTGATCATAAGCTCTTAGTTACAGCGATTCCCTATTAACTAACACATACATATGTAAGTAAACAATAACTGTGTGTGTGTATGCGTGTAAGTACACGTTCATTTCAAAACTTGCAGACTGTATGTGGCAAATTAGTTGTGGTTAATGTAAGCCGATTGCACTCAATGATAATTTACTCTTTAATTAAAATACAGAACATCCGTCCGTGGGAGAGCTATGCTTCGGCATGAATGGGTCGGCTCGACCGGAGTGATACCACGGCCTCACAGAAAACCGGTGTGAAATAGCGTTTGCGCTGTGTTTCACCGAGTGAGTGAGGATACCGGAGGCCCATACCCCAACCCCTCCCCCCATCCCCTTTCCCATCCCCCCAAGGTCGGCAACGCACTTGTGACGCCTTTGGTGTTGCGAGTGTCCATGGGCGGCGGTAATCGCTTACCATCAGGTGATACGTCTGCTCGTTTGCCAACTATTCAATAAAAAAAAAAAAAAAAAAAAGAACATATAAATATATCGAGGTATGCTACTTTAGTCATAAATAATAATAATAAATTAATGTTTTGGACATCTAACACACAACGCCGTCTGGTCCCAAGCTAAGCAGAGCTTGTGTGATGGTATAACTGATATTAATACATATATACTTTTTTGTCTTTTATGTAGATAGAAAATACTCAAACTGCAAAACAAATATTTGCAGGTCATACAAAGATTTTGACCGACCGTAGTGTCGTGGTCTATAGAATGTTATGGCCGGCCGCTAGAAACTTTTCGCCTTGTCCAAACGAGCCCTTAATTACGATGTGTGATATAAGTAACACAAGTTACTAAATTTTGTTACTGTTTGTCTGCTAAATCTGAATTTCCACCCAGGACAAATAGTAACAGATAAGCATTAAATTTTTTTGTGCCTGGGTGTCATTAGTTGTGTGTATATATTTAAAAATAAATATGTAACTCACAAACTCATACGGGCTCACCGTATGAGTTAGTGAGCGTTATTAGTACCATGCAAAAAAAGACACAAAGTCTTCCAGAAACTTGAAAAAGACTAGAAACTATTCGCATTGTCTAAACGTGCCCTTAATTATAACGTATGTTTGTGTTACTACATTGTGTTGTTTTATTTCGTTGTCCTATTGTGTAATAGTAACAAATACCCTATTATACATGTCTAAGTCCCCAACCAGCAGTCGGCCCGCGGGAGCCCTTATGGCCTAAACTCTCCTCTCTTGAGAGGAGACAAGAGCCCAGCAGTGGATATTATGGTTTGTTGAAGATATATATGTAGGATCTGAGATATCTTTCTGAGTTTTTTAATATTGTTGTTTGATTTAAAAAAAAAAATATGTTGTAATGATACGCTGATTTCTCTTTAGAGATTTCTCAATTTAATTAACTGGAAAATAAACTAAATAAACTTTTATAGTTTATAACAAAAAAAAATGCAATCTGTCAGTATACATACGCTTCATATGATCACGCCCTTAGTTAATGAATATATAATTGGATTTTGATGTTTGTAATTGTGTTTACAGTTCAATAACTTTTCACCAAATGTGAGAATGGTGTGGTGTTTCTTGTTGAAAGGTATTTTGATAAGGGTCTGCTTCGTAATTCCTTAATCCACGTGCTCATAAATTAAGTGTCATCAGTACTAATAAGAAAGGATCTTAAAAATATGAGTTTTATGTTGATGTATAATTAAAAATATATTTACTCTAACATAATGTTTAGACGGACTAAGGACTGGCAAACTACAGAAGACGATAGTTAAGAAATGTCGGTTCTAGTATTTCTTTTGGTAAGTTTCAAGTTCAATACAGAAAAAAGATATGAATATATTCATATATTATTTTTATTTATTTATATCTTCTTTTACCGTGGGAGAGCTATGCTTCGGCATGACTGGGTCAGCTCGACCGGAATGATACCACGGCCTCACAGAAAACCGGTGTGAAATAGCGTTTGCGCTGTGTTTCACCGAGTGAGTGAGGATACCGGAGGCCCATACCCCAACCCCTCCCCCCATCCCCTTTCCCATCCTCCAAAGGTCGGCAACGCACTTGTGACGCCTTTGATGTTGCGAGTGTCCCTGGGCGGCGGTAATCGCTTACCATCAGGTGATACGTCTGCTCGTTTGCCAACTATTCAATAAAAAAAAAAAAAAAATCGTATGGACTATGCTTAACTCTGACGTATATTCCGATCACCGGCCTCTTCTAGCTGTAAAGACCGACGTGTAAATATATCTGTAAAGATTTACTTACCAATAAATATCATTTATCATACCGCAACACGGTAGGGAGTATCCATAAGCAGGCGTTCCCCTCTGTCAAAGCATAAGCCCAAATATTACAACTGCTGTACCGTGGGAGAGCTATGCTTCGGCATGAATGGGTCGGCTCGACCGGAGTGATACCACGGCCTCACAGAAAACCGGTGTGAAATAGCGTTTGCGCTGTGTTTCACCGAGTGAGTGAGGATACCGGAGGTCTATAACATAACATAACCCAACCCCTCACCCCATCCCCTTTCCCATCCCCCAAAGGTCGGCAACGCACTTGTGACGCCATTGGTGTTGCGGGTGTCCATGGGCGGCGGTAATCGCTTACCATCAGGTGATACGTCTGCTTGTTTGCCCACTATTCAATAAAAAAAAAACCTATTTATGTGCTTGAAATTCGGAATGTGAGTTTTTAAATGTGTATGCGATGCTACGGCTTCTCCCCTTCGGTCTTCCAGCTTTTGTTCCTCTATGATTCCGATCGATAATCAACTTTGAAATTATATTCTCTAAAAATTAAAACATTTGAAAGTCTAGGTCTTAGCATAGGAATAGCATAAATAATAGCGAATGTGTTTTGGCCAACTTGCAATACTTTGGCAATTAATTTAGAAAGTTCGGAAGAATAGCTGACCGAATCGACCTTCTAGTGACAAAGTAGTTTAACAGGAAACTTTGGTTAATTAAGTCAAAAGTGCAGTTTCCAACGGTATGTAAGACAACTTGCTTCAGTGAAGAATTTATGGAACTTTTAATTACAAATTTGAGGTGCAGTGCAACCCTTTGTAGTTCATTAGAAGTTAGACTTCCAAGAATAGATAAGTTCTTGTACGGGACTGAGATACCTGGAGTCTATGGCTTTTTCAAAGAAACATTATTTTCATTAGTGTATTGAATTGTCCATCCTATTATGGAATGCCAGCCTATGTAACCATTTTCTTATTGCTATGGTTTACACTACTTTAACTGAAGATGTATATAATCCCGAGAACAGAGTCTGCCCAGTAGTAATTTGTATTATAAACCTACGATTTATAGTTATAAGATTACTGACTATGGTGGAAATCAAACGGTATGATATATCTTTAGATCGTTTTAATCGCTACATAAGTCCTAAAGATAAGTGTTAAGTGATTATAAATATATTCACTATTCATCATAAAATCAAAACAATAAGGGTTATTTTCGTCTTTTTATTATGATGAAAGGTTTAAAGGTGTAAAGCTTAATATTAAATTAAATATGTTTTGAAATAATTATATTAGAAAATATAAGTGTGCACATATTTTGTGTTGTACGCTTTCACGGTTTTACTACTGCACCGATTTTAATCAATATTTCTAACATCCAACACAAAATGCCATCCAGTCCCAAGTTAAGGACAGCTTGTGTTATGGGTACTAGACAACTGATATAAATATATATAATGCTTTATTTTCGTAAATACATACATATTATATATAAAAACACCCAAACTCCAAAATAAATATTTGCCGATCGTACAAATATTTGATCCGAACCGGGAATCAAACCCGAAACCTCAAACACAGCAGTCGCATACGCTATAACTACCAGTTAACGAAGGTAAACACTTTGACTCTTGAAGAAAGACGTACTATTTAGAGCGATAACCGACATGATGTGATGAATGCTTCTTTCGGAGCAGTTAATAAACTCTGACATGGATCACTGTCGAATTTAATGACATGCTGACAGACGGACCTCTGTCTAGGGCAGGGGTAAGAGCTTCCGCAGGGATATCAAGCTCCATCTACTGCGTTGACTTCCTTGTCGACAAAAAGCACGACATTAATCTAAGTAGTATGCGACCCTGTACTTCATCGACATCAGATTAGAGTACAACTACTTTTACCTCTATCTCAAAACTTTACATTACATTACGTGTAATCTATGGATAAGATTTAACATCTCATAAGGAAAGGCAGGCGTGGTTGGCACTAATTTCCATATACACGCAATCCCGTTTTATCGGACAAGAGTAGGCGGTTATTGTGTAACCATTGAACTTATATAAAGCTTATCGGATTTCTAGAAGACACACAGTTATAATGGTTGGTGAGCTTCGTTGTTTTAGTTCGTATTAGACCTTTGTATATTTATTTAGCTTGCCGTACTTATAATACATATAGATGGATAGAAAAATCCACATTTGTACAACGTATTACAGTACAGTATAACGTGTTTGACTTTGTCGTAAAGATTTACGATTTTATTTTACTTTACAGACGAGGTAGATTCATACACCTCCTATGACTAGTACCCTATACATCTATGTAGTATATACTATATAGATGGATAGGTAGATGTATATACATCTATACAAATAAATAAAATTGGAGTGCCTGTTTGTAATATTAAAATAACCGCTGTTTAATAAATGCATATGTATGTATACACGGTACATACATTTGAAGAGACTTTTACCAGGAGTTGATGATGTAAGAAATAACTTAGGCTACATTTAAGACTAGCTTTGCTCCGTGGCTTTATAAATATAATATTTTTTTAATTTTTATATCTCGTATTTTTTCCTACATCTCGTTTTTTAGCTATGTCTCTAGTTTACATGAGGACTTTAAGCCAGTTTCGCAGATATTTCCAACGGGTTGTAGTTCCCTTAGTAGCCTCTTGAAACGCCCATGGGATGATTAGAGGTCGTCACTACACAGAATTATTAAACGGTATGATTATTAATAACTTTTGTAAACGTTACGTAACTATAGAAAATGCTGTTTGTATCAGAAAATCTGTACGTAATTTTACGTCAATACATATTATTGTTATTACATTTGTGTAGAATTCCCATACCACAGAAGGGCCTATGGAACACCTAACACTAAAACGGCATGTGTCTCGTTTTGATAAGTGGCCCCTGTCCGACCCAAAATTAGACGAGTATTCCCGAAATTCGCACCTGAATACAAGCATGTAAATTTAATTAAATGTAAACTTCTAAGTAAGATTAGGGTATTATATTTATATGTACAAGCCTGTGAAAGTTTGAATGCCTTCATGGCTAAACCGCTGCAGTAAAAGTGTTTATCTCCAATACTTAGATTCCATAAATAAAATAAAATAAATAATCCGGACATCTAACACACAACGCCATCTAGTCCCAAGCTAAGCAGAGCTTGTGTTATGGCTACTAGACAACTGATATAAATACTTATATGGTTTTTTTTATAAATACATACCTACATATTATACACAGAAAACATCCAAACTCCGAAACAAATATTTGTAGATCACACAAACATTTGGTCCGACCCAGGATTTGAACCCGAGACCTCAAGTACAGCAGTCGCATTCACTACCTCTGTGCCTCCGAGGCAGTCAGTAAATGCTATGTATTGTGATAACCGAAATAAACACGGGTCGAGCCGGACAAGCTAGATAGATAGATAACACTTTTTTGTACAATGTGTCCTTGAACGGCGGTAATCGCTTACAATTAGGTGATATCTCTGCTCGTCTGCCACCTAATCCAAAAAAAAAAGATGATTGACCAAAAACCTTGACACTTCCCTAAAATGTCCATCCTAAACTAGGTAGAGTCCTTGCTACCTAACTTATTTTTTTTTAATACAAATACGTTATAAATTATTAATGCAAGACACACACAAAATGATTGTTCTCATCATACAATAATTTTTCGTAGATGGAAATCGAATCTACGACCTCTGGCTAGCAGTCAATTAACCAGAGGTCGCTAAAGAAACCTAAAATCACAAACTCTTCGGAAACGTGAAATGAAATATTAGATGAGGCAAGAAGTAGTTATTTATATCACTGTTATATATGTAACTGGGGGTCGAACGAGTTACAAAACGACACCAAAACATGGTATTAAATAATTAATATGCAGGAGACATCGGTTGCCCTTTACAACAGTGTGTCCTGAACGTTTATCAAATGGTTACGTAACTGGCGAGTTAGCAATCTCTAGCCTGTTGCGGAATACAATTATGTCACCAGCCCCACGACGTCCACGCTGTACTGAGCAGTTTGTTATATCGAGCTTCTAATGTCGTTTATGTCATTTTAAAATGTGTAACTAAAAATATTTTTCAGACCAAGAGCAATATTTAACAAGAAATAGTTTGCTATCATCTATGTAATAATTTTTGATAAAATGTATGTAGCTCATATCACCGGAGTTGTTATTTTGAATCGATTGACACCTCATTCGTTTAGGTTAGTAGATTAGGTGCTACGGTGTAACATACAAACGTACATCGACTGCAAAAAAATTACCATTCCTTTTTGATTCGCCGTAGTGCGGTCAAATTGTGACTGTTCAAGTAATATAATATATATATTTGCTTTTATATATAACGGAAACGAAATTGCTCTTGTCGTAAACAAATTTTCTGAAATTATTAAATTATCTATGAGAAGTATCATTCCGATTAAGCTGGGCTATGTATGACAGAGCATGGTTTCCCCACGAACAGACTTTTGAAGTACTAAGAAACTATGAAGACCTAAGAAAAGTGTCACCAAAGCTGAAAGCTGAGATATTGCGTTGATACTCAGAGCAGTATTTATTTCTTAAAAATACTTTCCATTATTCGGTATACAAACATTTGGTTTTGTTCAGTAGAAGAAATATAAATAGAAATAAATCTAGTCCACATTTGTCATACTTACACTTTTATATAACGTTCCCAACCTATTCTATTCGCTAGTCCTTAGGGATGGTACTAACATCAAAGCATTCTCGCCGCGTTATCTGTGCTCCCAGAATTGCTACAGACGCCGCTGTTATTATTGTCAAAATGATGTAATAACTCAACAAAAATATACCTCTACTCAGCTAACTTTGAAAGTCCCACCTGTATGACCACTGTAAGATATCGCGACAGAAGTACAACTAACATTAATCGATATTGAATTTTACGATATTTTATATTGATCTTTAAGACTTTATTGGAGTTCGTCTTTAATTTTTGCAATACGATAAACATGTTTTTATTACAAACGACATTTTCATTTAAATCAAATAATTGTTTTTTTTTTTTAATTTACACTTTTGATTGTCGGCATGATAATTTTACTGTTATAAATATAGACTTTTATAAAGCGCCTTATTATAAATTTGTCTCTCAGTGTCGCCAATGATAAAAATAGCTATTAATTATCACACGATACGAAGAAAATAGAAACTTTTGACAATAATCAAAAGTAAAAAATTCTCTCCCAGTTCCTCAAAACCATAACTTATTTTTAAATAATCCCTTTTGGCTGATTTCTTTTATATTACTTGAATCACGCAACTAACAATTTACTTATCAGAATATTTATGACTATCTCGTTGGCGCAGTAGTAGCGAACGCGACTGCTGTGTGTGAGGTCTCTAGGTTCGATTCCCGAGTCGGGCCAAATGTTTGTTTCGGAGTTTGGGAGTTATATAGGTACAATATGTACGTATTTACAAAAAAAGTATTTCTATGTATTTATATCAGTTTTTGTCCATAATATAAGCTTAGTTTGGAACTAGATGGCGTTGTGTTAGATGTCCGAAATATTAATTTATTTATATAGACAACACCTAAGCCTAAGTATTTGCCAAGAATATTCAGTCTAATTGTTAAAAAAAACTTTAGATTATGTTGAAAATCTTTAAAACAAATTTTATCTTAATGAAATGAAAAGTACAAAATATAATAAAGTAACTAGAAAAAGTAATGTCGGAGAGTTATGTACAATATACGAAATGACAATTTTAATATAACTATAGATATTTCGTGCATCATTTGTCAAGTATAAATCAAAGTGAAACTACTGTCCTTGGTTTATATAGGGACGTAACATTTTACGGTCAAGGAAAAACTGACTTTATTGTATACATCATAAAATCGAAAATTGGCAGCATTTAATTTACACAACATAATATCGAGTCGAGTCATATGAAACAGGTATAAAATAACTCGTAATAATTTTATGATCTTTATTACGGGCATATAAAGTTGAAAGCTGTGTGTAATGAAAAATAAATAAGGTTGATGTATGAAACAGCATATCTTTATTTGCTGCCAAGTAAATTAACTCTTAGTGCGTAAATACATAACATATTTGAAAGTATACAAGAAATTATTATTTAAAATGACTGCTCGTATTACAGGGTGGTTGGAGGTTCTACTGCGCCAAGTATGGTGGGTTCAAATACCACTTGGTATAACACTTTGTGTGATGCAGAAATTGTTGTTTTGATTCTGGGTGTCCGTTTTATGTAAAAATGTCTAGTTTACCGGCCGGCTCAACCGGAGTGATACCACGGCCTCACAGAAAACCGGTGTGAAACAGCGCCTGCACTACACCGAGTGAGTGAGGATACCGGAGGCCCTACCCCAATCCGTTCCCCCATCCCCTTCCTCATCCTCCAAAGGCAGGCAACGCACTTGTAACGCCTCTGGAGTTGCAAGTGCGATGCCTCTCAGCAGGCGATACGTCTGTTCCTTTGCCACTTATTCCATAAAATATATATATTCCATGACTCCACCTCTTGCGCTATTTAATCTCAAATACCATGTTCAATTGATGTAAAATAGTGTTTTACATTAGTCGCGAGTTGAGTATATTGAAACGTGTAATCTGTAATCATAGTCTTTTGAAACCTACTTAAGTGGTGCTTTGTAAACAAGCAGAAGAAAGATTTGTGAGAAGGAATAAATAAATTTAATTTTATATATATATTTTTTTTTTATTGAATTGTGGGCAAACGGGCAGACGTGTCACCTGATGGTAAGCGATTATCGCCGCCCATGGACACCCGCAACAACAGAGGCGTCACAAGTGCGTTGACGACCTTTGGGGGATGGGATGGGGGATGGGGAAGGGGTTGTTTATGGGCCTTCGGTATCCTCACTCACTCGGTGAAACACAGCGCAAGCGCTATTTCACACCGGTTTTCTGCGAGGCCGTGTCTCGCTCCGGTCGAGCCGGCCCATTCATGCCGAAGCATAGCTCTCCCACGAAAAAGTCATGAGTCTGTAAAATAAGAAGACCAGACTTCACCAGACACGTCATTTGACTTTAATTACTACCATCATTAATATCATTATGTAAACAATCAAGGTATCGCTAAAAATCAGTGCTATATCGTAAGTGGTGCAGCATCTGTTTTTAATGCACACCGCATTGTGTTTCTAATAAGTGTATTGAGAATATTTAGAAATTTATATAAATTACTAGCTGAACCTCGAGGTGCTACTCGTGACACGACAATAACCGCTGGCAACGCCGCTAGACGAAGCTATATCTTTATACATTGTAGCCTATGTGTTATTCTGATGAATAAGCTATATTATTGTAAAGTTTCATCAAAATCTATTCAGTACTTTTTGCGTGAAAGAACGACAAACATACTCACTTACATACTTTCGCGTTTATAATATTAGTATGATTACAATATTAACTTTATAACTACATGTATTACCCACTTTTTTTTTTTATTATTCTATCGGCACTTTTATAATGAGCATGCAATGTATCAGGATGCTGGTGATATTTGTAGTACTGTTGTTACTGGTATGTCTCACACTCTTGAGAGGTTCCGGCTAATATGTCGCTGGTGGCAAATTACTACTTATATTAATTTATAGACAACGAAGGTTTTGTGTTTTTCTTGTGTTTTTTTTTTTGTTGTTAATTACCAACTTCGCTTATGAACTTGAACCCCTATAAGTAATCTGTGGAAAACGTAGTGGGTAGTATATTTGTTATGTTTAGTTTTCTTAATAACAACCCTATGTACATTTTATATGCTACTGTTTGTGTTCCCTAATTGAATAAATAAATAAATACTTATTTAGTACTAAACTGCACTTACTACACTTAGTCTGTTAATGTTTTAATACTCTATTAGGTACATAATTAATTTAATTTTAATAGCATGTTTTGTTGCTATGCCGTTAAAATGTAAGGTTTCTTTCCTCTGAGCCTGTTCCTAAACTAGATTATGGTCGTCTACTGTGACACTCCTGAACTTCGAAATTTTATATAAAGCGAATGCTACGACTGCTAGACTTTATTTGGATGTTAATATAAACCATCAATTTATTAAGATAAACAGTTTGTTTTTATATAGCTTTTAGAAGGTACATAAAAGTGGCCCCAAACCACATCAATCATTGATATGTTCCCTGTCGATATATGTATACGTAGACCTCATAAGGTCAAAATCAAAAGCAAACTCATGTTTATTAAACGGCCTCTTTTGTAAATAGAATATATTACTTAAAATACCGGGCAAATGCGTGTCAGATGACGCATAGAATAGGGTTCCGTAGTTACTCATTTTTCTTTACTTAATGTTTCGTTACTCTTGTACGAAGTTTTCAAAGTAGGCGCATTTTACAAGTTAGGTCTCTATAACTCCTGAACTAACAAAGACATCTAAGCCAAGTTTTCCTTTAAGGTTCATCAGGAAGGTGACGCTCTTCTGGTATAAAAATGCGCTTTGAAGTTTATGGTCGCGCAAACGGATGGTTAAATCAAAAAATCGTCTTAGCAACATCTCAATGTTTTTAAAAGATGTATTTAATAATATTCCTTACTATGGAATAGACGCGGTAAAAAAACATTTTCACTTTAAGTGTTGAGGAGGTACTCCAAAAAAGTTTCCAGATTTTATTTTATCTTAATTTCTTCTCTTCCCTATTCTTTGAAAGTTATAGTTAGAAATTAAATCATGTAGTAAATACATATATGTTAGAAGTCAACATTCCAAAAATAAACAAAAACCTTTTAAGTTTTAAATAAACCTGTTGTGTTTTGTTTCAAGCCAGTTTCTCAATTTAGATATATATACAAATGAGGAGGTTCGTAGACGAACTAAAGTTACCGACATAACAGAGCGAGTCAGCCAGCTGAAGTGGCAGTGGGCAGGGCACATAGCCCGGAGAACCGATGGCCGATGGGGCAGAAAGGTTCTTGAGTGGATACCACGTGACGTTAAACGCAGCGTAGGAAGACCTCCCGCGAGGTGGACGTACGACCTGGTTGTGATCGCAGAGACTCGTTGGATGCAGGCCGCATCCGACCAGTCAATGTGGAAGTCAATAAGGGAGGCCTACGTTCAGCAGTGAACTTCTTGCGGTTGAGATGATGATGATGGTGATACATAACATGTTCAGTATGGATTACTCACTAAAAGGGCGACATGTCATTCGCGATAATCAAATAAGCCTAGTCGTTAACATGTTCTTTACTTGTGGATTAACTACGCTAAGCTGCTTTGGAGAAATTCGGTAAGTCGATAGACTACGAGTAGTTTAGTCTCAAATTACATTGAACACGATTACATTAAAAGATTATTGGAAATTACAACGATTTTCTGTTAATGCTATTGAGTAATTAATGCCTTGGGTTGCGGATCAAAGGTTTGTATGATCTTTAAATAAAACCGAGATGAAAGGATTTTTTTTACTCCTTTCTATACTAATATTATAAAGCTGAAGAGTTTGTTTGATTATTTGTTTGAACACGCTAATCTCAGGAACCGCTGCTCCGATTTGAAAAATTATTCCATTGTTGGATAGTCCATTTATCGAGGAAGGATATGGGCTATATATCATCACGCTAAGACTAATAGGAGCGGAGCCCCAAAGAAGAATATTTAAAAACGAGCGAAAATTATTACGCTACGAGGAATACTAGACGTAAACGAGGCTGCGAGGGTCAGCTAGTCATCAAAACATAACGAACAACATGTATGCGTTTACAAAATAAGTATATATATGTATTTATATCAGTTCCTTAGTACTCATAATACATTTATTGGGACTTGATGGCGTTGTGTGTTAGATGTCCGAAAATATTTATAATTATTTATTATATCTGAGATTGAGAGATATTGTTTATTGCGTCTTGTGGTCTCAGAGATTTGATGTTCCCATATTTGTCTTAACTTTTAACTAACAAATAATATAAAGGAGTCAGGAAACGTGTGGAAGCCATGCTTTGCCTCCTAGAAAACTTTAAAGAAAACGAAGTGTTTTGTAGTTATTTTGTTGCTTTTCACCAAATAAAAGAAGTAACCGGAGACTCAAACTCTTCCCTCCTAGCTCCTTCGGAAGGGGCTTTTAAACGGCGCTGACACACTTAGTATCTTGCATAGTTTAGAAGTCCATGAACCCCTTCCATTGACATTTTTATCAGGTTACGAATAAAAAAACCTACTTTTCTTGTACTGATAGTGAAATGGAAATCGCTATAAGAAATACTCAAAATCTTGCTGTAAGGCTATTTAAAAAGATTTCTTCATAACTTTCATTCAGATTTCAGATTCAGCAAAAAGGAGTGTTTCTCTAAGAATGTTGTCAATTTCCTTTAACTATGAATAGTTTTTTTATCTCGTCCAGTAGGGCTATGTTACGGCACATAATGTAGACATCCATGATATAATATATTTCATTCTTTTATATTCTTGAAGGTATTAGAAGTAACATAGAATACATTTTATTAAATGCGAACCAATTCTAGTTAGCTAATATAAGTGGTACAATATTTCTTTAATTATTTATATATTTTCCAATTACAATAATAAAAATATATTTCATGAGTTTAACTACAGTTAAAACAGCCCACTTTCACACCCAAATTAAATTTTAATTAAAAATGTTAATCGCTAATAACACAGCTATTATTTCAGAATAGTTAAATCAGTACCAGTAAATAAATAATTTACATGTATAATATTAATTAATAATTTATCAACGGCGTTCGTAAAGCGATCCATTTACCCAAGAGGATTTAAGCTATAATGCTGCAAAATTGGAATGTAAACATTCAATATCTAGGGTATTATAACGTGAATGTTTCAAAATTGTTCGGGTAACAATATCAATTTAGTTGAGACCAACTGAAATTACATAAATGCAAATACGGATAGTTGAAACTGAAATAATTGATAAGGATTTACTGAGGTGTATTATTTCAAGAGAGTTTCTGTTGGTGAATTGATAACAGGTACCCTTTCGAATTTGATTTATACCATGCGTATATTAAAAGGTAATTTGCTCTTGACACTCACTAGAGAGACTGTTGATTTAACTATTAAAAATTCTGTATAAGATTATTTTTAGTCGTACGAGATGAATAAGCCGACTCATATGAAATATAGATCCACGGCTTAACTGTGTATAATTGTACAGCAACCCAAGAAAATCCTTAATTTTTAATAAACATCTATGTGTTGATGAATTAAGAATGCAGAGAGTCACCACCTCAATTCATTCCATGGGTTTCGGAAAAGGCGATTACAATTGCAAACTACGCAAGACAACATTACTGCAAAGCGAAAGAAAACTTAAAACATTTTTTTTGATATAGGGGGAAAACGAAAGGACCTATTGCCAGATGGTAAGCGATTAGATTAGATATTAGACACCTATAACACCAGAGGCGTCACAAGTGCGTTGCCGGCCTCGGACATCGGGGTTCCCACACAGTCGGGGGCCACCTACAAACTGGTAGGTGGCCGGAGGTACGTCGGGGTTCCAGGTTTTTCTTCGCTATGGTACACCTGGTTCCCCGGCTCCTGGTACCAAAGACAGCGTGCTTTTTTAGCCAGTTCGGGTTCGACATGCTACCAGGAGGAGGTATCCGACGGGTTTTCCACAAGGAGAAAAAATAAATGAAAGGGACTCACAGGCTTAAGCTGCAGGCATCCAAGAATGAGGATAGGCACTTAAAATTTGGTGTCGACACGTTTAGCCCGTATTTAATTAAAAATAATTATTAGTTTATTCTTGTATATAAAATAAAACACCAAGAAAACGAATATTCTTTCATTCAACTACATGACATGATAAACTGTAAGAACTAACGACCTTTACGGTCGACAAGGGTAAGTTAAGAAAGGGTTCAAAAATTCTTGAAGCTATCGGGCTTGTATGAAAAGTTTCACATCAGTAGATAAAGCTGTTGTCTTACTTTTAAGACTGATGCGGGTGAAAAGATTATTTATTTATATACTTATATATATTATTAATTATACATTGACTTTATTTAATACTAGCTGGCCCACGCAACCTCGTTTGCGTCTTATATTGCCCGTAGCGTGAAAATTTTCCCCCGTTTTTGAAACGTTCTTAATTGGTGCTCCGCTCCTATTAGTAGTAGCGTGATGATATAAAGCCTATAGCCTTCCTCGATAAATGGACTATCCAACACTGAAATATTTTGTCAATTCGGACCAGTGGTTCCTGAGATTAGCGCGTTAACAAACTCTTCAGCTTCATTATTAGTATAGATTAGTATACATTGGTGTTTAATTAACCTTTAAACGAGCTTCTCTTGTATATTATAAAAATATTCTAAATATAAACTTATATATAGAATCTCGGAAACAGCCCTAATGACTATCATGAAATTGAGTATGCAGGGGATTTCAGGGTCGATAAATCGATCTAACTAGGACACACTTTTAGAATATCGATCGGTTATCTAGGTACTAATTAATGTATTTCAAATTTAACATCTTTTTTCTCTCTCTTCTATGCAAGGCAGTTACGTCGTGAAGTAAGACGGAAGCGTGTTACATCGAGTTGGTGGTTGGCGCTATCCATGTGATGAATTTGGTGGTGTAATGGTGGTTGATTTTCACCCCTAAGAGGGTAACATACGGTTGAATGATAGTACGTAATTTTCAAAGCCAGATACACGAGTGATGTAGCTAGCAATAGTTAGTTTTATAATACAATAGTTACTATAACTAATGTAATCTGTTAAGCTATCGGGTATAATACTAGCTTTTGTCCGCGGCTCTATCCGCGTGTTTATCGATTATTGCGATAAAAAGTAACCATGTCCTTTTATTACATGTGAAATTTCATTGAAATCGATGCAACGAAAGAATAACAGACAGACAGACAGACAGAGTTACGTTCAAATTAATATAAATCCGTAATCCGTAATCCATCATCGTATCGTACATCCATATTTTGTTAAATACAGAATGCCTTAACTTAGTATTATAAATTAATTATTGTAGATGTTTAACCACAATATTGATGTTATTAAGCAAGGAGTAAATTGAAATTGAATATTAGAAATAATTTCATAAATGGTTGCCTTGATCTACAACCAATGTTTAATATGAAACTCATAAAACATTACGAGTACGAAATTTATTAACTGCCATTATATAGTATTCGCCATTTTATTTATTGCTTTGTACAATAAATGAAGGCAATATACCTGTATTTAATTTATTTATTCATGGAAAACTTATAGTTAGATATATTAGTAAAACAAAGCAGATTAGTCAACAGAGCTAATAACAAGTTTGCGCTTCTAGTTTTAGACCAATATAAAATATTGAGAAACAAAACATAAACCAAACATAAATCAAAAAGAAAAGATCTCACACAATACGCAAGCGTCAAACACGCAATAAACAATTGCTTCAACGCAAATTTAGGTAACACTATTAGTTAGTTTGTTTGATGAAATGGCAACCAGCCGGATCACTCCGATCAGCTATTTCTGCCAATGTCAAGTATTTATAGTCTTCAATTCAAAGTCTTGGAGTCTTCAAGTCGTCGTCGTGATGAAATTAATGATAAAAAATAAATAAAATGTGGATGACATGAAATGGGGACCGTCTTTCGAAAAACAAAAAACGATCTTCGGGAACACTATGTCTGCTCCAAAAAACTAAAAGCATAGACGCCTTCTTCCCAAGGATACACTAATCAAAAAGTGTTTAATACAGTTAATATAGTTAATATTTAATAAACTACAAACTACAACACTCTGCTATTTAAACTTACGCCTGTCTTTTCTGGGGGCAGGCAGAGATATATACTAAATACCAAATACAATCAGGTCCTACAGTGAGCAAGACTATTGTCGTCAACTTTGGTAATTTACAATGGGAGAATTAATAATAGTTATATAGAATAGAAAATAAAGCATATTAAACCGATAAATCGAATTATGGTAAAAAATTTCCACATCTCCCAAAGGTTGGCTGGTAGAGAATGCCTTAGGCATTAAGTCCGCCGTTGTACATGTGTGCATGAAGTTTTAAATAAATAAATAAAAATAAATAAAAAGAAGTGTGCGAAAATTAGGGTTGTGTTATTACTCTAACTTCAAAAATTCAAGTGATTTAAGATACGATCTTATAGGTAGCAGGGCCACGCTAATTTCAGCACAGACTTGCCGGCTCGACGTGATTGCGACACCGGAGGCCCGATGATGCAGAAAGATTATTAGGCCGCCATAGTGTGGGTCACCGTGCTGCTGCATTGTTGTATTCGCTATGAGTATGGTGACCACCTCTCTTGGATTCTGCTTATGCTTTCCATCAGGTAGAGTACAGTAATTTTGACAGGGCGTACATAAAATAAGATACTGCTAGAAAAATGTTTATTAACAAGAAATATAATTGATTGTTAATATATCATAAATAAAAAAAACAAAATCGGTTTCGCAGATCCAGGGATTGTCCTACGAACTCACAAACTTTACCTCTTTAAAATATTAAAACAGATTTCATAATATTAATTATATTATTATTTAGAACCTTTTTACAGTCCTGATAGAACTCGTGACACACATAAATACGTCAAATCATGTAAGTTAAGAAGCGCGTGTGTTTCCTTTTGAGTAATCTACTATATAGTAATATCAAAAGCATTGATGGGTATCACAGTATTAACAACTTTAAGTATATGTTACCTAAATTTCTACTGTGTTAGCTACTGGATCGAAAATCACATAAGCTATAGATATCTGCATCGCTTTACTATATGTAGCTAATACAAAACCATCCCTCTTAATTGACGAAGAGTCGGGTTAATATATTTTGCATAAGTAAAAAAAACTTTTTAAGACCCTTTTTCGCGTCCAATAAAAGTAAATTGCATATCTCACTTTCGCCGTTAAACTTTATGAAACGCCGTAAATGTTTTATCTACTAAAATCAGTCTTAAATCACTCTCATAAATTTCTATGACTTAACAAACCACATTTTTGTCGACCATCTTCTTATTGAACTGGACAGTAGCCTGACATAATGTTCAATTACTGACAGTACCCATACTGTGATGGATAGTGAAAGTTGTGGTTACTAAGTTGTAGTAGGTTGTTTTGTCTTTATTTACGGAGCTTAGGCACAATTATGACTATGTCGCACCATCGCAGCGTCCGTATAGGAATTCAAGAAAACTGGTTATAGCGGCGGGCCGACGGTGCGGTTCCAATGCACGATTTTATTTTACATTAGTCTTAAATATTCAGCATACAAAACATAAATAGCCTCAGCGAGCCAGGATGTTGTTACATTTTCTTATAGTAGGTTAATTATTCCAACTAACTAGTTAGGAGTTGACAAAGCGTGATGTACATATGTGCATAAAATCACGCTTATTTTTCCATGGGGATGGGATTTTCGCCAGTACTTGGATCGAGCGAGATATGTTCTGGTTAGATTGTTATTGCCACTGTTTAAGCTAATGGCTTTTACGGATAAATTAGATCATTTTAGACATAGCTCGAGTACGTACGTCATATTTGCATTTGCTTGAAGTCTTAATAATAGTTGTGCCCTAATATCTCCTATTACAAGTTTAGATTGGCACACCGTGTTTTAGTGTTCACACAGGTAGGATGAAAACTTGAGGTGGGTTTCCACACGTAAATAAAAACTAATGGTCAGGTTTGCATATCTGTAACTCGAAATGGCTATTGCTGGAGAACCCAAGCATTATAATTGAACGAAATCGACATAAAACGCTTAAAGATTAATTCAATCGATGCAATAATTAATGCGGTCACTCATACTGTCTATAAACTTCACAAGCGTGTCCGACGCTCGCATTGCTAACACAATTGGTTGATTTGATTATAGTATAGCGTTTCATGGATATAGTATAAATGGGAATGAAATATTCAGACTATATAATAAGATTAAAAGCTTTTAGCAGTCCACTACTGGAAATGAGTGTTTTTGCTAACTTTATATTTAAACTAGCTGCTGCCCGTGGCTTCGTTCACGTATATGTCAATTATCTCGGTAAAAAGTAGCATATTTCCTTTCACAAAGTATCTTCATGTCAAATTTCATTGAAAGCGGTTTGACCGTGAAAACGTGACAAAAAGTGACTTATTTTCGCATATAATATAAGTATAAAATTAATTACTCGTACGCACGAATTGTGAATAGACTTGTTTCTACTAAAATGAAACTAAAGATAAAATTGCAAAACTCTACCTTTGAGAATAAAGGGGTTAAAGAGTGCATATTGATTTTATTCAGATTGTGAAGTGAAAGGGGTAGAGGGTTCTTTGATTGTAATGTTTATGTATTTTTATGGTAAATATTTTCTCGTCTGTTGTTCAATCAGCAAACTATATACATTTATTTGAAATATTCATAAAACAGTTCGCCATTAACTGCTATTCTGTGGTACTATAAAAATCTACATCCCAAAGTTGTTTGGTAGAGAACACTATTTGTTACACTTTCACGGCTAAACGACTAAACAGATTTGGATTAAATTTTCTATGGAGATCCTTTGATTCTTGAGGAAGGATAGGCTACTGCTATTAAATGCGATATGCGATCTAAATAATTATCTATCTATACAAGTTGTATAGGACAAATGTCTTCTTGTTTAAAATTATCAAAAGACAGGTCTTTCACTTGATAGGTTCATCTAGTTGGTGCGCAAATTTTACCTAATTCTTATTTTTTTCTTAATAATGAATATTGGTTTGTCGACGCAGTATGGTGACTCACACTAAAGCGGCCTAGTAAGATGCCTTTTCACACTCCAGTTAAGGACCCGGGATCATAGTGGTAGGGAAACACTTGCGCTCGTAATGAGTTCCATGTTTTGACTACTCAGCACAGGAAAGAAGAGATGAACCTCTTACTTCAAGAGCGTATGTCAAACACAACAACAACATTAATGAAACAGTGGCATCAAAAGCCAGCATCTTCTTCTTCTTCCTAGCCTTTATTTTCCAAAATTAATTATTGGGGTCGACTACTAGTTCAACCGATTTTATACGTTTTCCACGGAGCGACTGGCGTCGGACCCCTGAGAGTGAACTGAATTCGAAGGTTGAATTAGTTGTCAGTATATTTGAGGGCACTGACTTCCCAATAATTATTCATACGTTTGTTAATGGTAACGATTGTCATAGGTGTTAATGACAACCGGGATCGACGGCTTAACGTGCTCTACGAGCCACGGGCTGAAACACCGCCATGTTAGATACTCCGGGCTGCTGTTAAGAAAAACTTGACAGCAGTCACATCCATCCACGTGTAGTCAAATAGAAGAAAAGAAAAGGTGCCACCAGCTGGAAGAGCTTGTATGTGTATTATAAACAAAACTATTACATTAGCAATAGCCGTACAATAGCCGTGGGAGAGCTATGCTTCGGCATGAATGGGTCGGCTCGACCGGAGTGATACCACGGCCTCACAGAAAACCGGTGTGAAATAGCGTTTGCGCTGTGTTTCACCGAGTGAGTGAGGATACCGGAGGCCCATACCCCAACCCCTCCCCCACCCCCTTTCCCATCCCCCAAAGGTCGGCAACGCACTTGTGACGCCTTTGGTGTTGCGGGTGTCCATGGGCGGCATTAATCGCTTACCATCAGGTGATACGTCTGCTCGTTTGCCCACTATTCAATAAAAAAATAAAAATAAAAAAAAAGTAGTACAGTCTGCAGGGGGGAGAGGGGGGAAGGGGGAACATAGGAGGACAGATAGATAGACAAAACTCTTCCAAATTGTTTCTTTTTTATATAAGTATCGTATATACTCTCATATGTCAAAAAAACGTTTTGTTTGACATGCGTTTAGGGAATAGTTTATATTGACTACAAACAGACAGGAGATCGTTTTTTGTTTTTTCGAAAGACGGTCCCCATTTCATGACATTCACATTTTATATATTTTTTATTAATTTCATCACGACGACGACTTAAAGGCTCGAAGACTTGATAATTGAAGACGATAAATACGTGACATTGGCAAAAATTCCTGATACGAGTGAGCCGGCTGGTTGCCATTTCATCAAAAGAAGAAGATACAAACAGACACTTCAATTATATTCATTTGTATAGACTAGTTACATTACCGTTATTTTTTCTGCCAAGCTTACCTGTAACAAAGAAAAAATAATAAGTTTGTGTTGTACGCAAGAGAATCGCAAGGAAAAACAGTTCTATCCCATCTGGCAAGCAAGTTCCATGCCTGAGGGACCTAAGGGGTGTTCAGTTTGCCTTTTCTATACATCGTAAGTCACTTACATATTTCGGCAGGTGCTAAAAGAGAAATAGGGGATTTCGTTTCTTAATTTACTCATTGCGAACACAAATATTTCTGTGTAACGTATTAATATAGTTAGTAATCCAATTTTCCTTTGATAACAATTTCATGAAAGGAAAATGGATTTGATCTTTGTATTGGTACTATTTTCTGAAGTTTTATCAAAAATATACCTTATTGAGATCCAACTTCTTTGCATTATTAGGTAAGTATTACACTGTTTGTGTATACATTTTTGCAAACTCAATTTTTTTTTTAGTTAATAATTAACGCTCTTAAAATTAAATAAATAAATAAAATAAATATTCCGGACATCTAACTACGCCATCCAGCCCTAAGCTAAGCAGAGCTTGTGTTATGGGTACTAGACAACTGATATAAATACTTATATACTTTTTTTTGTAAATACATACATATTATACATAGAAAACACCCAAACTCCGAAACGAATACTTCCAGATCATACAAATTTTGGCCGATCCGCCAATCGAACCCGAGACCTCAAGCTTAGCAGTTGCATACGATACCACTACGCCACCGAGGCAGTCAATTACGTACCTATAGTCCTACGCCACTCAGTTACAGCAAACTATTGTCCCTAGAAATTTAACAGGATTTTACAAATAACAGCATATAATATAGATATAATAATATGTATGTATCATATAAGAGGGGTGATGATAGCAACCCAACCGAATTAACAAGTCAATATACATGCCACGATAACATTAATTTTCGTCGGCCCTCCACCGGCTACGGAGGGCTGATTTTAATCATGACGTCATATTTGAGACCTCCAATTCTGTGAGATAGCCTCGACTTGGTAACCATAATTACTCATCACAATTTGGGATAAATATAAATTTGCATAATGCTTTTATTTTACAAAGAGCGATTGAACTATATAGAAAAAACAAGGGTCAAAATTTACATGTTTGTCAAAATGTGAAGAGATACTTTTTTTAAATGTCTTTTTCTATATGTCAGAGACACGTTATCTTCACGGTCGCTCATTGTGGTCGGCAGGATTCCGTGTGAGAAATAAACTAATATAATATAAATTACATTACATTAATTAATATATAATATAAATTACACCGAAGATTGTATCAAATACAACCGTTAATTCTTATATTCAAAAGGCAACACAGTTCTTGTTGCCCTTGGAACATAAGGTGGCATTAATCACTTGGCGTATGTATTTAAACCTTTTTCATCATCAACCTATTATCGTCGACAGTTGAAGAAAACCCCCTCAAAGGGCCACCAACCATTCAGGTTTGCCCCTTTTAATGAAAAAAGTTTTCACTTCCTTCAGGTTTCTATATTAGAGAATAATGAGTATAGCCTTCACCTTCTAAATATATGCGGATGAGTTCAACCCTACTCAGTGATGACTAAATAGTAAATTCTTGTTTTTGCATTGGAATATACAACCTATGTAAAACTAGTAAGGTATGGAGCAAAGTATTTATTCATTATTCGCAGCTGTAAAACTATGCCATAACTAATACACTGTAATTGCTTTCCATGATAGGGTTTTATGTGGGCATCACTCATCTTGCTTTAAGTGCGCTACAACATAAGTGCGCTAAACGATTAGAGCGCGGTGTTTAACAATAGGTGTTAAGTAACAATATAATTTATTAGCTCTGACTACAAAGCGGCAAGAGTTTTGTGTTGTTAACCGCCATTTAAAGTTATATTCTGAATGTGACGAAATGTCCGACGATCGCAGACTGCAACGGATTGTGACAGAGTGGATCACATGCGGACGGACTATGATGGGTTTGGCAGATATTTGACATCATGTTGACACTATAGTGATTGATGTATGTGAGTTTCTACAAGTGTCAAATATTTGAAATTCTTTCCGATTTTAGAAAGGTTAACGATTTAACAGACAGATTTGGATGTGTTTTATGTATGTATATGTATATTTTTTTATCTGACTGCCTCGTTGGTCTAGTGGTTAGCGTAAGCGACTGCAAATCAAGAGGTCTCGGGTTCAATTCCCGGGTCGGACTGCTGTTGGGTTTTTCCTACAAGAAATTCCTAATAGCAGCCCGGAGTATGGCATATGGCGGTGTTTCCTGCCCGTGCTTCGGAGAGCACGTTAAGCCGTCGGTCCCGGTTGTCATGAACATCTATGGCAATCGTTATTGGGAAGTCAGTGCCCTCAAATATACTGACAACTAGTTCAACCTTCGAATTCAGTTCGCCCTCAGGGTTGCGGAGGTCAGATGCCAGTCGCTCTGTGTAAAAACTGATATTCAGGTACCGGTTGAACTGGTAGCCGACCCCAAATATTGGGAATAATAAAGGCTAGGAAGATGATGATGTATATTTTTTTACAACAAATTGTGAGTAAAACGATGAAAATGTACTATAGGCACTGTTTTATGAAATACATTTATTTATTAAAAGATGATTTTTAAAATACTGTTACAGCAATGAAATTTAATAAAGCTAAATATAAATAAATGACGTCTGCCATTATTAACTACATTTAACATAATTACCATGAAAACTTAGAATTTTTATAAAAAACGAATTCTGTGAGTTATAAAACTGTGTGTTTGTAATAATGAGCCTTATGGTTGAAAAGAAAAAGTTTAAAATGATAAATTGATACTCATAGATGAAGCAAAATTATCTCAAACCACGTCGAAGTTAGTAGAATTATTCAACGTAAAATTAACTTCAATTGTAAAAACAGCTTGAAAAGTAGATTTCAGATGAACTCACAAAACAACAGCAAAACAAGCTGATACTTTGCTTTAACTTGTTGAACAGGCACACTAATGAGATCATACTGAATCGTACAGTTACTTGTAGTGAAAAGTGGGTTCTGAATAACGATAAAAAAATAGCCAACTAGACATGAATAAGAGATAACATAAATAAATAAATATTTCGGACATCTAACACACAATACCATCTCGACTACATTTGGTTCGACTCGGGATTTGAACCCGATACCTCAATTACAGCAGTCGCATTCACTACTACTGCGCCACCGAGACAGTTATATGAAATATATTGTTAGTAATGAAGTTGTCTTAAAAAAAGAGTATGAAAAGAACTATTTTAATTTGAGGCGCAGGTTCGGCCTCACATGGAATACTGTCTTCTACGGAATCTTTGGGCAGGAGCACCCCAATACCAGCTCCTCCCTCTGGAACGCATTCAGCGGAGGGCGACTCGTATCGTCGATTGCCGGGTTCTTTTAACTCGGCTAGACTCTCTGGCGCTGCGTAGAGATGTGGCTTCGCTGTGCATCTTCTACCGCATTTACCATGGGGAGTGCTCCGAGGAATTGTTCGGATTGATTCCTGCCGCATCTTTCCGCCATCGTCCTACGCGACAGAAATTTCATCCCCATCATCTAGATGGTTGGCAGTCCACAACTGTGCGATTTTCCCGGAATTTTCTGCCACGCACAGCAAAATTGTGGAATGAGCTGTCGCCTGCGGTGTTCCCGGACCAATACGACCTTCAAACCTTCAAGAAAAGAGCGTACTCCTTCCTAAAAGGCCGGCAACGCACTTGCGACGCCTCTGGTGTTGCGGGTGTCCATGGGCGGCGGTAATCGCTTACCATCAGGTGATACGTCTGCTCGTTTGCCCCCTATATACTAGTAATAAAAAAAAAAGAGGAGACTCGAATTTCGTACCGTTCATAAAACAAAACTGATTGTTTTATTTTCTCCACAGCAATAACAGAACCCTGTATATTTGACTATATTTTGATGATCTGGTATCATAAACAAGTAATTTTGTTTTCATTCACTGATTTCGTTGTACTTATTCTCCTACTTTACTTGCGACCAAAACAGAAGAAACAAATGAAATCATTAGGACCAAAATATCAAAGAAAACCACAAGCACATATGGATTACGCCTATGATCAGAAAAATCAACCTATAAAAACCTATTGCAAGACTATCCTCATCTATACAAAAATTATGGTTGACTTAAATTTATACCCTCGGCGCTAATGTACTGAAATTTCATTTGACTGTGGGTTTAAACCGCTCTGAATGAACGAATGAATGAAACGATTTTTCAACCAAGTATTAAGTTTCAGCTTGAATGTATTTACGGAGATTTCTAGAGGTTTACCATAACCAATTTTGCTATTAAATCTTCTATTAGATAATAATATGTATTGCAACAAAGTATGACTAAGACTTCTGATAGAAGTGAAAACATGGGAAGCGTGTGGTGACGATTACGAAAATTTCACACTTTTGTTCATGTAGTTTATGGGAAGCGTACGCTGACGATGATGCGAGTTCCATGATTTTTGTTGAAAACCCAAAAAGCGCTCAATGCGCCTAAAGAAGTTAACACATCTACAATACTTTTATAAAGTTCAATAGCATAATTTATAAATATGATCATATTGCACTTGAAGATACAAAAATTTAACTGTGAACTTTTTTATAAACCTCGATTGAAAATTGGCATTCACAATTGTTTTTTTGTCGCCATAATTTTGAGTAACGGAAGATTTTATCCTTTTTTGTTAGTATAGCTATTTATAGTTTATATTCAGTTTATTAACCCATAACGTTTAATCTAAACGAACTTTTGAACGAACGATGCAGCTTTTTGTAACATCGATTTGATTTCCGTCTAATACAAGTATATATTTATCGTGGATATCTCTATTGACAAATGACCATATCTGATTTAAATCCTTTTAATATTACATTATTTTTCGCGGCTAAATGAATGAAATTTGGCTAAGAAATATTTTGATTGTTGAAGGTGGATATAGACTACATTTCACAGCAATGACTGATATGCACACCGGTCGTTAAAAATAAATGCATCTAAATATTATTGATCCTGTTCTAAAACTTAGTAGGTACTGTTTCGGCGGGCCACTACCCAAAAGTTGATGTTGGAAGGTTGTGTATATGATAATTGGCGAGAGAACTTCTATCACTTCTTCTTCTTCTTCTTCTTCTGGAGAGGTCGCCACACTATTAATATGCCAGAAGGCTCAAACAGTACTGAGTTATTAATAATTAATTTTAGTCCCAAGAGTTACACTGTCACTAAACGATTTTTTTATTTGAAACAAAAAATACCATAATAAAACAAAATAGTTCTATAATCTATAAATATACTTAAAAGTGTATGTTATCATCTAAAATTGTTCTCCATTAAACTTTTATATTTCGCAACAATAACAGCAGTAAGATTAATGATTACATTTAAGTTTTTATGTATTCGACAAATGATGAAATATAAATGTGTAGTAAAATATGAACGCTATCAAAAAGACATGTGAAAAGATTGGCTATAATAAAACGAGGGCAATCGTTCTTTTACATCAATTTAACGTTAAGATGTAATCAATCTTATGGCTGAAGAAATAGTGCCAGCGATTGAGACGACTATTGCGCCTAAGTTTAGCTAGGAACGTAAGCTGATGGCCGTTTTCACCAACGTCCCCAAAATTTAAGGGACCACTTAGTACGAGTTAGGTAATCCTTACCGATGTTTTCGTTTTCACCAACCTTTAGAGGATATCTAAGTGCTTAGGAGATCGAGTGTTGACCACCTAATCAACCCCAACAAGGTCATAAAGAAACTTTACGTACCAGCTTAAAATTATTGAAATGGAGGGGTTATGGGATGATCAGAATACTATTGAGACTTTAAAGATAATAAATAATAGTACTCGTAGTTTATTCAATACATCGAGAATACTCCGTGATAGACCAGCTATATTTACAAAATATGGCGTTATAGACTTTATTCTATTATTAAGGTACTTGGTTAACCAAGGACTGTTATTTTTTATTAAATAAAATTTAACAACAATTGGAATATCCTGAATAGATAATACAGGCCCATACACTACTTACATATTCACATATACTTTGTTAGGCAGACTTTATATATACGCATATGCTTAAAAAAGTACACATATGCTTAAAAAAAGTTCAATAATATTTACGTTTTTTTGCAAAATTTTATATTTATAATAATTTAATATGTTTTACTAAGTAACTACTGAGTAAAACGTAAACTGCATGTAGTCTAATATTTATTTTATAACCTCAACGACTCGCAGTCAATGTAATACATGGTATATATTTTTGTAGTAGTCAGTATGAGGTTTTGAGAAATTGGAATAAAAAACTACAACTATATAATAATAATAACCAATTTAAATAATTTTGAACATTAAATTAATAAACAAAATCGCACATTTACTTGCACACGTTTACGGTTTTCGAAATTCCTACAAAATAGGAGACCCTTAGATATGTGTCACTTAGCATGGTGAAAACGAAATTAAACAAGATTTATATTTATTTATTTTTTATACTTGAGCTACCAAAATGACTCTGCCCTGCCTGATGGAAAGCACCAGCAGAATCCAAGAGTGGTGGTCACCATCCTCAATGCAAACAAGGACAGTGTAGCATGGTGACCAGCACTATGGCGGCCTAGTGAGATGCTTTTTCACGCCCCGCTTAAAGGACCCGGGATCATAGTAGGACGGAAACACGTGCGCTGGTAGTGAGTTCCAGATTTTAACCGCTCGGCACAGGAAGGAAGAGCCGAATCGATGAGTGAGAGCCGAATTTAGGAGCGTTAGGGGGTTCTTAGTAAAGAGATAAGTAAGTATACTTGGTGGAAACGGTATAAAGCATTCTTTCTAAGGAGAGGGGTATATCCAGCACTGGGTTGTTAGACTGTTGATGATTTCATCATAATCGCTACTTTTATTTTCCTTTAACTAATTTTTATTCAGAGTCGGTGCAAAAGGTTTTGACTGAGTGTCGTGTAAACTAAGAATAACCTGTGTTATGGCACGAGTACCTAAATGAAATAACATTCATCATTGTTATTAAAAATGATGTAAAAATTATAATGATACATCTAAATCTACCGTGGGAGAGCTATGCTTCGGCATGAATGGGTCGGCTCGACCGGAGTGATACCACGGCCTCACAGAAAACCGGTGTGAAATAGCGTTTGCGCTGTGTTTCACCGAGTGAGTGAGGATACCGGAGGCCCATATCCCAACCCCTACCTAATCCCCTTTCCCATCCCCCAAAGGTCGGCAACACACTTGTGACGCCTTTGGTGTTGCGGGTGTCCATGGGCGGCGGTAATCGCTTACCATCAGGTGATACGTCTGCTCGTTTGCCCACTATACAATAAAAAAAAAATCGATTTAATAATATGATATACGATTATATAATATAATATATATAATATAATATACGATTTAGCAAAAAGAAAATAACATTCAAAAAAAATGAAAAGAGCCACTATTTTCTTAAATATTTCAATTTTATTGCGTTAGTTTAATGGCCATGAATGAACTTTACTGAATAATACTTTAGTTATCTCTAATTTCCTAATTGTCTGTATCGATTAAAACTTTTTAAAAGTTAAAGATCTTCTGATCTGAAGTCTTGATTACACGGATTTTGTTATCAAATCAATTTTGAAATCATTAATTATGAGTCATTATCTGTTCATTTTAAAAAGCGTTAATCGGTTAATTGCTTTGAAAGATTAATCTGTTAAATTGATGTAAAACTATTGCTTTTATAAAAAAAATACTATTTAACATATTTCAATCCAATTTTTTTGTGAATACAATTCTTATTTGTTTAAGGTTTCCCTAGTTGCGGCTTAAAATATTTTTTCTTATTTAAATATGTGAGCCTGCCAACAACTGCTTGGAATGGAAGATGGTGGTGTTTCCTGCTCGTGTCTCGAAGAGCAAGTTAAGCCGTCGATCCCGATTGTCATGAACACCTATGATAATCGTTATTGGGAATAAGTGGCCTGAAATATACTGACAACTATTTTAACCTTCGAATACAGTTGACCATCAGGGCGTTGGAGCCTCGATGCCAGTTGCTCCGTGGAAAAACAGATATTCAGATAAAATCGGTTGAACTAGTAGCCGACCTCAATTAATCTTGGAAATAATAAAGGCTAGGCAGTTGATGAGATTTGAGCCTGCCTGCCTGATGGTAAGCATGAGCAGAATCTAAGATTAGTGGTCACCATAGTTAGACAATGCAACAATATGGCTTATTGACTCACACTTTGGCGTTTTTTTTTTGGCTTTTATTTGTTCTTTGTATGAATTGAACCCATGATACGCCCATCTTCCTGTAGTAGTTAGTATTTTTAACCATTAGAATATAATAAATTAGAATAATAGGCAGTAGTCGAAATTTAAAATTATTTACATAAAAAAAAACTAACTCCATTCGGCTTGACTCAACATATATATTCCCAAACAGAGCCTGTGAATAATTGGATCCAAAAGTCTGAATCATTATAACGCCTCATCAATCTGCGGAGTTAGACTCAATTTGTTCATATAAATTGGGTCTTATTCATTTTGAGCGTAGGGACTTCTAATTTATATACCTATCTTGTACATTCAAGGAAGGAAAACCACATTATTTTTTTAACATCATATTTTTGGTCCTCCTCTGGTTTCGCAGTCATAAACGGAACACAACAGCATAAATGCTGTCATTTTAAGTTGGCCTTCTGTGAGAGGGTAATACCATCCCGGTCGAGAAGGCTCGTTCGTGTTGAAATCAGCATGGCTTTACTACCTTGAAATATTTGATGATGATGATGATTTTCGTTATGGTTTTTGAGTATTATCTAAATTTCCTTTCAACATGCTTTCGATTTCTGCAGTTCTGATTTTAATGTACCGATCAGTTTAAAAAATCATTTTTGAGGCAATTCATGTTGCCCAATTATGGCTTTCAAAATCTTTACACGACTGTACGCAAATGTAACTCCCACTTTTGATTGATACCCAGTATAGTGGGAAACCTTTAATATATACAGGGTGTCTCAAAAGAAATTTTATATTTGTTTAGCTTACTGCGTGAACGCTGCGTAACTGAGGGGTGCGGGGGTTATGTCAATTGGTAGCTTGGCTCTTGGGGATTCAGTCGCTATGGAGCGTTTCTCGGGAGCAGACCGCGCGTTGTGCGTGCGAGAGTTTTACAAGAACGGTGATTCGACAACTGTCGCGCGTAGAAAATTCTGCAGTATTCGAGGTTTTCGCCACTTAAATGATGCGCCAAGCCTTCCTCTCATTCGACATTGGGTTAAAAAGTTTGAAGAGACTGGATCAACGCTGGATAAATCAAAATCCGGGCGACCTAGGTCATCAAGAACGGTAGAAAACGTGGAGAGTGTTAATCAATCTGTACGTGACGACCCGAGCCTTTCAATTCGGAAGCGCGCGAGTGCTTTAAATGTGCATAGATCATCATTACATCGCATTATGCACAAAGATCTAAAGCTGCACCCCTACAAAATTCAATTGGTGCAAGAATTAAAGCCCCAAGATGCCGGTCAGGGGCTTAATTTCGTAAATCAGATGATTGAGCGATTTTCAACGTTTACCAACATTTTGTTTTCGGATGAAGCTCATTTTCATCTTAATGGCCACGTAAATAAGCAAAACTGCCGCTACTGGAGTTCAGCCAATCCGAAACGCAAACATCAGAAACCCCTACACTCGCCTAAAGTGACCGTATGGGCTGCCATGTCGGCGCGAGGAATTATCGGCCCTTACTTTTTTGAAGACGAAATGGGGCGTACAGTTACAGTGAATTCAGAGCGTTATGTGGAGATGTTAGACAACTTCTTGGTACCTGAACTGCAAAACTTTCCTGGCTATAACCAAAGAACATGGTTTCAACAGGACGGAGCAACTTCACACACGTCCAATATATCTCTGCCACGTGTTCGTGAAATTTTCTCAGGAAAATTGATCTCCCGGAGAGGTGACATAAATTGGCCTCCACGTAGCCCAGATTTAACCCCTATGGACTTTTTCCTATGGGGTTATCTTAAATCTAAAGTTTACGCCAATAAACCAACTTCACTGGCGCATTTGAAAGAAAATATCCGTCACGAAATGGCAGCCATCCCTCACTCCACCTGTCGAGCAGTCATAAGTAATTTTACTGTTCGATTAAATGAGTGCCAACAACGTGAGGGTTTACATTTAGACGATATTATTTTTAAGAAATGAATTCCCAAAAAGTGTATTTTAACAATAAATAAACATTTTTTCTATATACCGCTTCCTTTTTTTTTAATCAATCCACTAAATATGAAATTTCTTTTGAGACACCTTGTATTAAACAAAGCACCTATTTACCGCGGTATTTCTGTACCGATACGACCTTCAAGCTTTGGAGAAAAAAGATGACTCCCTTAACACGTGTTTGGAAGCAACATTAATTTAGTTTGTCGTATCTAACAAATTCTGAATCGCGATATAGTCTGGTTCACATAGCGGCTTAAATAGACTCAACATTTATTTTGTTGTTAATCGTTTCAAGGCACTTGTGTTGGGTCTATAATTGCAGTCTATAAACACTATAGTGGGATACGGTGGTTTTATTGAAATCACCCCACTCACTACTCATTACTCAGAATACTTCTAAAAATAAAATTAGAACATTTGAATAATAACTTAATAATTCTGATAAAATGTTGTTCATGGGAGAGCCACGCTTCAGCATGAATGGGCCGGCTCGACCGGAGTGATACCACGGCCTCACAGAAAACCGGTGTGAAATAGCGCTTGCGCTGTGTTTCATCGAGTGAGTGAGCCCCCCCTCTCCCTCCATTCTCCTTCCCATCCCTCAAAGGTCGCCAATTCACTTGTGACGCCTCTAGTGTTGCAGGTGTTCATGGGCGGCGGTAATCGCTTACTATCAGGTGATACGATTGCTTGTTTGCGCACTATCCACTAAAAAAAAAAACTGTACAACAGCGACCGGCCAGAGTTTGAAAATACTTTACCAAAATAATCTATTTAAAATACCACAACCATGATTTAGCAAATATCCACTGTGTTCGGTCTGTTGACCACATTCACTATTTACGTGTACTATCAGCAGTAATAAATTACCTGAACAAATACGACATTAATTTACTAACGTAAATAACTCTTTTCAATAAATACAACATGTTTTTGTGTGGCAACCCTACGCTGCGAGCTTTTCCCACCACTCATTACGTAGATAGATGCCGCTGTCAGCACCCGCCCCATTTATTTTAACAAGCCACGCTAATTTCACATTTATTGTCCGCTCTCATATAAAATACGTTATTCGTACGAAAAATAGGAATTGATGTTCATCTGATTGCGTATCTTTTTATACCTTCTGGAACATCAATTAGGATTAGATTTGTGTAACCGCGATTATTTGCTCAATGTTAATAAATATGATTTATGTGTAGGGTTGTCAGTTTTGTTTCTGAGATAGATGCCATCGAGATTATCAAAGAGACGTTTTAATGAAAACTACTCTGAAACAAGATAAAGTATATTACTGCTCGACTCTTTTTACGAAAACTATGCGAAAAAAGGAGTACGATATTTGGTACAATTAAAGTTTATATGAAGGAGGAATGCAGAAAGCTAAAAAGTAGATGAATTATGATCAAACTAGCTGAACCCCACGATGCTACACGTGTCACGACAATAACCGCGGGCAACGCCGTGAGGCAAACTTAGTATCTTTATAAATTATAGCCTATGTGTAAAGTTTCATCAAAATTAATTCATTAGTTTTTGCGTGAATGAGTAAAACACAGCGTAAGCGCTATTTCACACCGGTTTTCTGTGGGCCGTGGTATCACTCCAATCGAACCGGCCCATTCATGTCTGTCTGACTCTTGCGTGATGACAATAAATTGGTATAAGATATAAGATTAAATTCATAAGTAGTGTTTATTTATTAGTTGAACGAACGAAGCTAGATTGAACGAAACGGTTACTTTATCACTGTAACCCGTTACGTAACCATATGTGTCCTACTTGTCCGGTTTCATTACTAGGAATTCTGGTTTTAAGTTCAGGGCGCAGACGTGGAGAGGTGCAGAGTAACTTGCCTATTTATTAAGATAATGCTGAAGTGTTTGTTGATTCAAACACGCTATAAATGTTTAAAGACCCTTGTAAAGTAACTGTCTTGAAGAAACTTCCAAAGAATACAACTTAATAACACATTAATAATTCCAACATACTCGCACATTTTGGAAACATGTCGACGTGAATAAAAGAAAGGGGTGTTCCCCTTTAACAAGACAATATAGGAATTTTCGAGAGAAATACCTCATCGCACCTGACAGCTTGTACGATAGATTATGACGTGCTCTATCGCGTTTAATAAAGCTGTGCTTTTTATTGATTGGCCTAAGGTAGGAGTGAAAGCGGTTTGAGATCGGCACGTTAAAATTACAGGCAGAGAAATTAGTTAACTTCCTTCATAGTTTCTGTAATGAATATTAATATTTTTCATGTCTTTACGTAAATACCGATAAACTAGAACAAACAGATATGGAACTTAATATCGATATTTTAACTGTTGTTTTTGTAATAAGGTCTACTTTTGGGAAATAAAACATCTGATATTTAATTTAAAATATATTGTCAAAAATGCTATTTAAATAAATAAAATAACATCTTATTTTCTAAAAAAATAAATAATAAATAGTAATATGTTATGTAGTGCAGTATTGGTATAATCAACCAAATTACGTATTTAATTTTTCAAAATGCAATGTTCGTTATTTTTATATATATTATTATGTTATAGAATTTTTACCAATACTCTCAACCTCTACATATACCCAGGTCAGATCCTTTCAATACCAAGATCTTGTACAAATTCTTATAAAATCCAATCGCTACCTCTTATCCCTTAGACCAAGAAGAAGCCCGTAGACTCGTAGTACCCTTCCTTCAATACCAATCTATATCAATAATCAAATCATAGCTCCGGGAAAATCTACTTTTTAACATTATTATTTCCTTGGTTGAGCTTTTACTTTCAGAACATTGTTAGTGTATTTCAATGGAAACTATCGGCTTACTTATTGGTATAGTATTTAGACGAATAGCTCCTGAATGATAGCTCAATCAGTACATTAATACACTTGCGGTTACTGTGACGCGATCTTCTAGCAGTCATTAAATTGATTAATGACAGTTATGGCACGTTTTCAAAGCAATTGATCGATCGATAGTCAGATTCTTTAGAGTATTTATAACACGTTTCTTTATTTCCCTTCTCTATTTATTGGGGATGTACATTATAGTATTGAGGGTTGGGGATTTATTTTTATTGAATAGGAGACAAAAGAGCCGACGTATCGGTTGATGGTAAGCGATTACCACCGCCCATGGACACCCGCAACACCAGAGGCGACACAAGTGCGTTACCGGCCTTTGGGGGAATGGGAAGAGAGATGGGGGAAGGGTGGTGTGTGGGTCTCCGGTACCCTTACTCACTCGGTGAAACACAGCGCAGGCGCTATTTTACACCGGTTTTCTGTGATCCGGTCGAGCCGGTTTGAGGATAGACAATTTTGACCACTACTTTATCATATTTTGATTAATGACAGTTATGACACGCTTTCCAAACAGGTGCTCGACCGATAGTCAGATTCTTTAGAGTATTTAAATTTAAAACACGTTTCTTTATTTCCCTTCTCTATTTATTGGGGATGTACGTTATAGGTTTGAGGGTTGAGGATATACATTTTTGACCACTACTTTATCAAAACTTCTTTAGAATCGTTGTGATTTCAAACCGGATGCAACGGAAAAAACGACAGGTAAGAGACACAAATACAAAAAGTCGCCTGTAATTAGTAAGCCAGAGGGAGAGAGCAAAAATCGGTGTGTATGTATAAATTAATCAAAATACTCGTACTTTCATTTTTATACAAATAAAGTCTGTAATTATCCTACCCTTGTTATATATATTCATCTCATTCTTTTGTCGATTTACTGAAGTTTCACTTCTGTCGTGTGTGAATCGCACACATACCTTTTTATTTTTTTATTCTATGAGCCTGCTAAAGCCGTAGTCACCATACTCATTCCCATCAATTTTTGACACAGGCTCGTTAATAGAGATAACCTATAAGAAAAGAATATTACCTTCAAAATATAAGAGAAATATAGAGCAAATTAGGGGTACCTACTATAAAAATGTTTGAGTAAACGAATTACGGCGGAGAAAATAGGCTTCGAAGATGGAACAACCTCGGACGATGTTACGAAATCTTATTAGCTATAATTGATTAAGGCATATTAACCTCATACGTATATAGATAACTATATATTTGCATTAATGTAGAAATTATCAAATGAATTACTCTTTATTCAAACAAGTTAACTCAGGAAATAGTTAGCTTACCTCGATCTGAGTGACAACACGATCTAATAGCAAACTGGTGTTACAGTAATTCTATCGTAACTTTAAATAAATGAGGTTGCTGAGGCCTTAAATCTCCTTATTCTATTTCTAGGAGGGAGAGTAATAATTTAGGGGAGGTGATAGACATTTCATCACCTATTCACTGCTGTACACACGAACCAGTTTCTTCACAATCAGTTTAAATGATGATGATCACAGTCGCTTACCATCTGATAATCTGTTCGTTTATCCCTTTTATCATAAAAACAGTGCTTTTTCACGTTTTAAAATATTACGGCGTTATTTAAAATATATTTTATATTGACTGCACGGTTGGCCGAGTGGTTTCAGCGGTCGCCATGCCGCTTGCTACTGCGCCAAGTGTCTTGGGTTCAAATCCCACGCGGTACAACACTTTGTGTGATCCACGAATTGTTGTCCCGAGTCTGGATGTTCTTTGTGTCCGTTTCATGTATGTTTGTAAAGTCCCCCACGACACAGGATGTTTATTCCTAATGTGGGAGATGTTTAAAAAAAAAAAAATATTATATACGTATATTAGATAAAGGTCGGTTACAGAGCTTGAATTTTTTTATCGCCATTCATTTCGTCCGACCTATGACTTCATCGATGGTCATATTTTCAAACTTCACTCGTCCCTAAACGTTCATTTAGCCAAACATTACTAATACTCGTATTCCAATTGCTGTAAATGTTTCCACCAATAAGCAGCCATTGGTACTCATTGGTTAGTCACTTAATATCGAAGTATACTTCGAAATCTATACTAATATAATAAAGCTGAAGAGTTTGTTTGTTTGTTTGAACGCGCTAATCTCAGAAACCGCTGGTCCGATTTCAAAAATTATTTGGGTGTTGGATAATCCATTTATCGAGAAAGGCTATATATCATCACGCTACTACTAATAGGAGCGGAGCACCAATGAAGAACGATTCGAATTTTCACGCTACGGGCTGTATAAGACGCAAACAAATTCCGTGGGTCAGCTAGTCTAATATATCAAATTCTCGTGTAGCGGTGTTTGTTACCAATGCCCTCCGAAACGGCTTGACCGATATTTATAAAACTTTGTGTGCGTATCGGGTAGGTCTGAGAATCAGCCAACGTCTATTTTTCATACTCCTAAATTTTAAGGGTGACACATCCATTTTCTTTTTTTTAATGGCAAAACAACCTTTGCCAGGTCAGGTAGTAATTGGATATAATTGATATTTCATCACTGTTTGCTGAACTAACTGTTAGCTTATTCCCAGTAATTCGTTAAATAAGTCTGTTATTCGTCCAAGAATGTGGGGTAATTTAATTCAACCTCCGTAAATAAATAAAGGAGACGGTACGACGTCTTGATTTTGTTCATTCAAGCGATGAATTGGCCAATCTGGCTTTGGGTTTGTTTGACTACTGCGATTGTGTGGGTGGAAGTCTTATGACTAACTCAACGGTGGTATGTTGACAAAACCGTGAACTTTGCTAGTAGATATATTTATATTGATCATCATCATTATAATTTATCGATTTTTCTAAACGTGACCGTTTTTTTTGTACAGAAATTCCCTCGGATACCACAGACTGGTGGTTATGTCGGACTCGAACCGACTAAAAACCGCATACCATCTCGGGTACTAGAAACCGGGGAACCAGGTGCACCCACCACTGTTTGTAGCTAGCTCCCTACTGTGTAGGAACCCTAACACCTATTCAATTCAGAAAAGGGCGTAAGCACTTTATAGAGGTGAGTTACCGCCGAGCAGGTTTGCACCGACACAGTGGAGACAGTGCTTCATTTTATAGATTTCAAATAGTAGATTTGTGAGACCATTTCTTTATACCAATATTAAGTGATTTTTTCTTATTTCTTAAGAAACAAAGTAATATGCTAAATCCAATTTACGTCCTAATTGACAATAGGGTACCACTATTACTACTAAATCTAGAATTAATATATTATCAGTGTGCGTCTCCATCAATAACCTAATGAATAAACATAAACAGAGTACTATTGGCCTTCTTTTCCATCCAACCCTTATTTATTATGTACAAGTATAATGGAACAGGGTTGTAGTCTCAACAAATGTGACCTCTTATCAATATCGACTTCGGTTATTTCCAAAAGGTCTGAAAAGTACTAAACTATTGAGGAGAAAATAATTCTTTAGAACTTTCATTTCAACGAAAATGTAAAACGCCATCTTTCGAAACGACTGTTAAATAATGCATAACCCAATACAAAAAATAACTGCATGTCTCTACAATCTGAATAGCCTATCATTGTTTAATCATGTTCTATGTGACTACCAGCTAGCTTTTTTTCTGAAAAATGGATTGAGAATCGTCCGAGGAATTAAGTGGAATATCGTAGGATGAAAGTTTAAGATTTTATGAAAAAGTGGAAATTTTATAACTTTTCTGTTAAAATTGGGCAGACCAGACACCTAATGGTAAATATCATTACTGCCTCCAATAGATATCTATAACTTAAGAGCCAAAAGGGGGGGTTTGAGGATACGATAATTACACTGATTTGGTGAAAACAAAGATTAGTTTAATACTGGATTTATGGCGAACCAGTAGTATTACTCAATCGACTATATGGGCTAAAGCTCTCCCACGACAGTTGCAATTTTAGTCAATTTACCATAAGCGTCTCCGTGAGGTCACATTAATCGGTCGGTCCCGATTGTTATCATAGGATAACAGTCGTGAAGCTTAGATGGAGGCCTTTGGGCGGCTTAAAACATCCAGCATTACGTAGCCACAACGTTGTCTTGCCAGTCCAACACGCACTTGGCCAGCGTGGGGTCGTATGGCCTTGATCCTCTCCTGAGAGGAGACCCGAGCCCAGCAGTGGGATGTTATGGGTTGTTAATGATGATATTATTTATATTATAAATTAAAAAAAAACATACTGATATAATATACCTAATCTAAAATGACACAAGTGATAACTGTCACGGAGATCAAGCTATATTTTAAAGACGACAAAATTAAATAAAACTGTCTCTTATTAAATTAGTCCATAGATCAAAATTTTCTTATTAGAGCATCGACAAAAGATCAGTCTATTAATTTACTACAAAATGAATGTTGTATACTCGTATTTCGATCACGACTCGTAGCCACAGAGTAACTATATTATCCCGTTTTATGACACTCGTAAAGTTTCACCCCTTATAGACCCCCTCCCGCCCTTTGCACCGTCTGTGTAAATGTATTGGTTTTCTTTTATTTATAGACAGATGTGGTCACTGATTATAAATTTGATCTTGGACGAACTTGGGTCAGTGTGTTGGTAATAAAATATAAGAGAAAAAAATTTCTTCAAGTTTAATAAAAGAAGTTGCGTAATTCCGACTTCTTTTTAAATGAAAAAGGTACTGTACTGGTTTAGGTCATTAGATAATGCATATTCCAAGTTTAATTATATTAAGTGATAGAATGTTTGTTGCATTTTGCGAAGATTGTCTGGATTTTAAAAGAGACGCGATGCGATGGTCGCTGATTTTGTTTCGTACTTTCTTCTCAAGGCTAGTCCAGTTAGGAAAGACCGAACTGATATGCTCAAAAAAGCTAATTGTATAATAAATGTTTTTATTTCATTTCTAACCATCGTTTACCTAAACATAATAAATTATGAATGTTTTAATATTAGTTTGGTTTGTATATTATCCAGTTTCAAAAATCTTTGTAGAAATGATAACCAAGATTTATGCACAACCAAAAGATTGTCTGTCAGAGAAGACGTCAGTTGATGTAGATATGTACATAATGTTGACAACTAAATAAAAAGAAACGTAAAACAAATGAATATATATTAACAGCAGTTGTTTTTACGTTTGCGTTTTTTTTATAAACGGCACACAGGTTGTGAAAAAAAAACAAACACTGTACAATTTGTATGAAATGTACTATGTACTAGCCATTGCACGCGGCACCTTCTGCGTGTGTCGAAATATAATATTAGTATGGACCAACGGTTGCTTTGACGTTTTGACCGTTTGTTATGGATGAAGACAAATCTAAAAAAACATTAAAATTAAACAATAAATAATTGGTCCACCGTGTTTATCGGTTATCATAGCAAAGAGTAGCCTATGCTCTTTCTCAATAATCAAAGTATCGCCATGCCAAATTTCAGGACAGACAGACTGACAGAGTTTCGTTCGCATTTATAATATAGATAAGATTGAAAACTCTCCAGGTTCTGCCGTCAATATCATAAGTGAACTAGTAGGTTTTGTTGCAAAGGCTAATGTTATTGGTTTCTTCTCAGCAATTTTCTTTCAGTAATACCATTATATGATATCATATTCTTCATACTAGTTTGTATTCTATGATTGAATTACTCTGTATTACAATCTTCTTAACAACATCTAACAATGTTATTTTGTTACATTTCAGTAATGTATTGTTACGAAGAAATAATATTCTTGTACAATGCTTGAAAATAGTCAGACGTCAGAAAGTTCTCGTTGATTTTTTTAAGACATAGAATTATGAACCTTAAGTCAAAGTGCATTAAAACGAATATGGATTGACGTTTAACGTTATTGACGTGGGTTTGGCTTATTTATATTTCGCAGAAACCTCATGTTCAAAATGTTCCATCCGAAGTTACGTTGTCACGGAATCGACTAGAAGTTGTTTAGTTGATTTGGCGTGGAATATAAAAGGCCCTTCATCGACAGCGGTGCAGTTCAGTCTTGAGCTACAGTGCGAGAAATAGTAAAGTGAAATCAGTGATTAGTTAAGTGATCTCAGAGGCAACTAATGACTGTTATTCGGGGGGATTTTTTTTTTTTTTATTCGGATTTAATAAAGTCTCTTTTATATAAATGATGTATATTTATATAAAAGAGACTTAAAATAATAAGACAGCACTATATTTTTGAAGTGAAGACTTCTTTAGGCACGTTGAGTTTAGGGTGATTAGCTATATATATACTGTGTATATATCTGTACTTTTTGAGGGAGCAAAAAGCGTGAAACTCGCGTCATCGTCACCGCACACTTCCCATGACCTATTATATATGTATGTGTCTATCTATTTACTTACTTAGATATAATCATCGAAGCATATCAGCTTAAGCGAAACTGAAACGCTTCTAATGCCATCTCATCAATATATGGATAAAACGCACATAAGAAACCTCTAACTTTGTTTTGTAGTAGTTTGAATAAGAATCGAAACTCAACTTTGTTTGCAATTCTACCTATGTAGTCTTCTCTGTATAGTGTGAGTTAGTAGAACTTTAGTGTAATGTGTTATTGGCAACATCAGACTCATACAAATTAAGCATTATAGGCCTACTTTTTACATTTTCGACTAGAGATGTTTCTTTTTCTCTTTTTGATCGTTAAGGTAGATCTATTTCAAGAAGAGATTATCTTAGGGCCGAAATAACAATGATGTGATATATATACATTATACAACAAGCTACACCTCTCATGCTGTGCTGTGACATTGTGTATGTATTGATGAGTAATTCCTATAAAAATGCCCAGTCAAGTGGCATTCTGCAAACTGAAACGCTAATGAAATACTAAAAAATGTATGAGAGTGACGACTTTCAAAGCTATAATACAAGACCATAAAGACGTTAGTGATTGAAGAAAGACAACAAACACGAAGCAGTTGGAACTTGGCTAAGGGGCTGACGCGAAATTCGATAAATAAAGCGGTTTGTATACAAATTACTATGAAATATTTTAAATTTTGTGCAATTTGTACATAACTTTTCTAATTTTTACACCGTACATAATATACCAACTTAATATTTTGAGATATGATAGTACATACTTTGATTCTAAACCGTGTCGAATTAGATAGTAACTTAACTAAATTATAAGCTCTTACATTCTGTATTTCCGTAATATGTCTGTAACAGGGTCTGTCGTTAATAATGGATAATCCTGTAAATGTAGGTAGTCCAGATGTCAGGCTACAATCAAATCATTGTGTTATGTCAGTTTTACCAACAGTTGTAAAAATGGTGTCCACTTTTATTTTTTTTTTAAATTTTGTTCGTTTGGCCATTTTCAATCTGGTGCCATTTCAACAAAATTTAGTATTTTTGTGTAATTTTTGTGGCATCATCAATCCGAGAAACTTGTTTTATTTAATTTAATTACTACTATACCAGTACCTCCACTTAACGGATTATTCATTATTAACGACAGACTCTGTATAAAAATGTTCAATGAAACGAAAACATGGTTCACCTCTAGTAGAGAAAAGGCGCGTTCAACTAGACGTTACTTCCACTAGGGAAGAGCTACGTATTAGCAGAATTTACGAGTGTAGTAAACATGGCTATGTAATGACACCTACATGTTCTGTTGCTATGGCTTTTTTATATAAGGCGTCGTATCAGCCAGCATTATTATCGTCGCTAAATATGAGATTTAGAGCGAATGATCATGAAATATATACAGAACAAATAAGTTCCCACACCGGCTGTTGGTAAGTAGTTTCCTTTGTCTATAAATTATAGAGATGAAAACGGCACTTATGGTTAACCGACGCTCTTAGAAATAAACACAAGTTACAGTGTCTTTTGAATCTGGTTTTCATAAAGATTTTAATGGAAATCGATGCTATTGTGTGGCCGAAAAGTTATTTTTATGGAAATGTGATCTCTAGAACTAACAGGTAATACGAAATATTGCTTTTACATCGTTTCTGTATAGGCTGTGTGTTTACCCACCAATCAACGGAAGTATGAATGACGTGATATGTGTTCCGCCTATGACAGATGTTTCGACCGATTGACTATTTTGAGTAACGCTCTATAGTCAAAACGTCAGGCAAGAAGTACCTAATATATAATGCATCATATCTTAATTAACTAATACCAATAAATCAAATATCTAGGATTCAATCTCTGTCCATTTTATTGCGCTATATGAAATGACCAATAGGTATCTAGGTCAACGGTATGTAGTTGAAGATAAAAAAGCTGACGTCATTACGAAGCAAGGCGTCCCATAGGGCAGTATTCAAAGCCATAAAAAAATATACAACATCACCAAAACTGAAATCAGGTCTATGCATGCAACGAAAGCACAAGTGCACATTTACGAGCATAGTTTATGACCTGCGACAGTCTGTGATGCCGGCGTCAGTAATAACTGGAGGGAAGTCGTTCTAATGTGACGCTAGGACTTAATTACGTTTTAGTACAATCGTTAATGTGCGTGATGTTGAATGATGTGTGTGTGAGCTAATTAGGTTTTGTGTGACTGTTTCCGGATACCGAATGTGATGTGTGGTGATTGGAAATATACCTGTTATCGTAGATTGAGCAGAAATTAGGATTTAATTTGTTACTTCAATTTAGTGATGTCTACCAGATGTATATGACCCATAGGGAAGATCAATCTAAAATGACACCATTCGTGCCGTCATGTTTCGTTGGAGACTGCGAGATCGAATGTCCAGTGATTTAAAAGCATTTCAATAGGCTATTATAGTGTGAATCAACATGTTTCATTGTCTGCATTCGCTGAGTATGATGACAAATAGGCAACTATTCTTGAATGCAGCAGCTTATGCTTCCGATCAGGCAGAATGGAGTCAGTTTGGTACTCTTAAATCATATTACGAAAAGAAATTAAGTAGTACATTTGGAGATGCTTTTTTATGTAGTATTAGACAAACGACCATAGGTACGTATCGCTCGATGGTAAGCGATTACCGCTGCCCATGAATACTCGCAACACCAAAGGCGTCACAAGTGCGTTACCAGCCTTTGGGGGATTGGCAGAGGGAAGAGGGGAGGGTTTAGGGTATGGGCCTACGGTATTCTCACTCACTGGGTGAAACACAGCGTAGGTGCGGTTTGGCCCATGAATACTCGCAACACCAAAGGCGTCACAAGTGCTTTACCAGCCTTTGGGGGATTGGCAGAGGGAAGAGGGGAGGGTTTAGGGTATGGGCCTACGGTATTCTCACTCACTGGGTGAAACACAGCGTAGGTGCGGTTTCACACTAGTTTTGTGTGAGGCCATGGTATCACTCCGGTCGTAACGGCCCATACATACCGAAGCGTGGCTCTCCCAAGGTAGATATCTACCTTGGGAGAGCCACGCTTCGGTATGTATGGGCCTAATGGCCTTATGGCCTTATGGCCTTATGGCCTTATGGCCTTACTAATGGCATTTATTTGGAAGAAAAATAATTAATGATCAAATGATCATTTATTATTTTTCTTCCAAATAAATGACTGTACTATCTCAGGTCGATTCTTGTACGTTGTCAGTTATTTCTCCAACCTTCAATACACTACATCCTATGCATAAATATCAAGAGATCCGGGTATCAGCGAACAGTCTGTTATCCGGTGGTGAAATATGTCGCTTTACGCAACTTATCCTCGCGTTATTTGGCAAACAAGAAAACCAGAACATAATACCAACACAAATAGGTGCTTACGCAAATATTCGCAGCAAACACAGGCGGGCTGTGAGGAAAATAAATAAAGGCAACCAGTGCGATACAAGGATAAAGAATGTTATAGGAAAAACTATGCTGGAAGTGGCATATATGAGCAGTTAAAGAGTTTTTTTTTATAGTGCAAGACAGAAATGGTATGAATTATTTTACACTAGTATTTGCCCGCGACGATAACCAAATATACAAGTGGGTTGGCGTGTATATTGACTATCACGATAAATAGTAGCCTACGTGTTATACTGATGTATGAGCTATTTTACTGTATTGTTTCATCGAAATACATACAGTAGTTTTTGCGTGAAAGAGTAACCAACATCCATACATCCATTCTCACAAACTTGCTTTTTTACTAGCTTTCGCCCGCTGCTTCGAACGCATTTTATAAAAATAGTATGCTATGTTACTACAATAATTTTGTACAAAGTTTCATGATGATCGTTCAAGTAGTTTTTGCATGAAAGCGTAACAAAGAAACTTCCATTAGTGTGATTAGTATATTAAGAAGAATAATAAATATACGAAGGTCTATATCTTTATGGAATATAAAAAAAAATATGGAAGGCTTTAAGTTTTAGCGATTTGTGATTCAAATAAGGTAAAATTTTCTATGAAAATGTAAGTTCTTAAAGCTTTTTCTTCTTATATAAAGCTACATATTTTATGTACATTCGCGTTTTAGGAAGGAAGGAATTGTTTAGGTTATATTCGCGTTAGGAACCATTTTTTATTATTTGACTGCCTCGGTGGCGTAGTGGAAGTCTGTGAGACTGCTAAGCTTGAGGTCTCGGGTTCGATTCCCGGGTCGGACCAAATGTTTGTATGATCTGCAAATATTTGTTTCGGAGTTTGGGTGTTTTCTATGTATAATATGTATGTAATTACAAAAAAAAATATGTAAACATTTATATCAGTTATCTAGTACCCATAACAACTGCTTAGCTTGGGACTAGATGACGTTGTCTGTTAGATGTGCGGATTATATTTAATTATATAAAAAGTCGTTAGGCATTTTTTTTAAAGACTATTCCTACTAATGTAATTTCTATGTCGCAGGGGACTTTACAAACATACATTTAACGAACACAAAGAACACCCAGACTCAGAACAACAATTTGTGTGTCACACGAAGTATTGTCTCATGAGGGATTTGAACTTACAACACTTGGCGCAATAGAGAGCGCCGTGGCGACCGCTTATACCACTACGCCAAATTTTAAAACAAATTAACTTTAAACTTTAGAGAGTAACTTTTCTCGGCAGTCATAAACTAATATTAGTGCTGTGTAAAATTGTCCTTTTCTGGGTCAGCTTATCAAGAGAAGTACAGTTAGAAACTCATCCAATTTGCATGTCGATCCGTTGGTCTCACTTTATGCAACGCCATGAATTTTTTACAACTCATGGTCCAGATTACGATGGAAAATTACAATAAAAACAAAGTATCAAGAATGTTATGTCCGTTCAATACTCTAGCTATTAATCCTCCAAGCTATTAAGAGACTATACCAACTTTAATTTATTATACACTTCTATAAACTTCTGAAGAGATCTGTCGTTACATTAAAGACAGTTTTGTAGACTTATAAAATAAAGTCTTTTTAAAAGCCTACATAAAAATCATTAAATGTTGCAGAGCATCTATACATATAAAATGTTATGTTGGTTTGTGTACGCTTCAAAATCTCAAAAAGTTCTGCACCGATCGAGCTGAAATTTTAGAATGATATATAATCCGCATCAAGGATTGTTTTTATCTAATTTTTGCATCAGTCACATATACGCGACCGCGAAAAAACAGGAAAAAACGACATAAACGCGGGCGGAGCCACGGGCAACAGCTAGTTTTGTTATAGAAATACTTGTTACTAGCTGACCCACACAACCTCGTTTGTGTCTTCTATTGCCCGTAGCGGGAAAATTTTTCCCGTGTTTGAAATATTCTTCATTGGTCCGCCGCTCCTATTAGTATTAGCGTGATTATATATAGCCTTCCTCGGTAAATGGACTATCCAACATGAAATAATTTTTCAAATCGTACCAGCGGCTCCTAAGGTTAGCGCGTTCAAAGAAACAAACAAACTCTTCAGCTTTATAAATTAGTATAGATTTAAAGCGAAAACAGCTAAAACTCAGACGATTATACCTAATATTCTACTTTGCTTGATTTATATCTGCTAAAAATTTACAAACTCTCCATAATTTAGTTCAGCACCTTGTGCTTTTAGTCATGACCGAGGCCGAAGTTTTCCAAAGCCTATCTTTGGTAAAAAAAAAGCATTTTAGGTCTACAACCAATTTTTAAGTCTCTTCCATTGATTTTATTAATACTAAACCAACAGGTCCTTAAAATTTTGAACAGTGGTGCCTCCACGTAATGTTGTAAATAAGACTTTACAACTTTAACCCATCCCGACCCTAGGGGGTGATTGTACAACTCGGTGTGACGTCATAGATAATTAATTTCGGGGTTGAGGTAGTTTGTAAAAGGTTTTAAGTATTTACGAACAGTTATAAAGGCATTTGAAACTTGAGGTTTAACACTTAACGTTTAACTTGCGAAGTATATTACCAAGAAGGCCAATATAGATTATAATTATTTGAACAATGGGAATAGAATTTTTTTTACTTGAGATTTTGGTATTCATTTGAAATTTTCTAAACCAAATCGAGTTAATTATTTCTTGGTCTTCTTAAAAGTCATAAAACAAAGATATATATCCAATAGGTAGGTTCCTACAGCTTACATGTTGATGAAAATGAATACTAGGACGGCACAGTCGGTAAAAATGAAGGATTTCTAAACATGTATTTATCTGACAACACAGTTATAAAACAACGCGTATATTCGTTCCAAATTTAAACATTTATTTTTTAAACCATAAACACATTAAAAAGTGGCCTAACCATAAGTTACGCATGTATCGTGTGACAGTTTTGCTTCGATAAGTATTATTCAAAGTCTCCATTCTTAAAAAAATAATTCAAAACTGAATTCAAATATAAAAAGAAATAAGATTCAAATTAAGAAGCTCAATACGTCATTATCAATGCATCAAAATTAAGAACTTAAAACATGTCGGCGAATCAACGTCATTACTGCATTGTATCGCTATCTTTATTACGCTTGAGATTTATTTAATATCTAAAGAAATACGTTAAAAAATTCTGTTTGTAAATTCAAATTAACAGTTTTTCACTAAATGTAATACTTTCATATGGAAAGTATTTCGGTTCGGTCTGTTAATTTCCACTAATAAGTCGAGGGTTCAATTCGTAAAAAGGTTGGACCGACTTTGACGCGACTTTCACTTACATATAGTTTGGTCATATAAGGAGAAACTAAGGCTATTTTTTTAGAGCATCTCTGCCTCGTGGGGTTACTCGTGCTTGTTGTTGTAAAGGCACAATAACAACCGCGGAGCTGCTTGATACATAATAATCAAAAATGTAAGTATGTCATGGAAGATTTTACCAAATAACGATAGTGTAAGATATCTATATTTGCGGAAGACGCTTAATGCTGGCTAACAGTAATTATGTCCTCATTAAGAAAAAATCGCCAGTAATACATTTATGTATAAATAGTAAAACAACTGACATACTTTCGAAATCCAAATTAATTTTAGCTACATTGTACTACACATTTTTAACATTGTAATAAAACAAAAGAAACACAAGGCTTCATATTACTGTCATGTTTCAACATTTGCGAATCGTGTGTTGAGAGTTAATTAAAAAAAACATTAAAAAGAATCCGCGAACAATTGTTTCATTTTATCATTCTATTCCACGTGTAAATTTGATACGGTTGCGTAACCACTTGCATAACACCGAAGAAAATAACTGACATTGGTACTACTTAGTGAAAGTATTCTAGCTACGCTTTCAAGGTAAAATAAACCCTATGAATAAAACTTAAGGCACATTTTAAATTCTTGTAAGGAATAAGTTATTGCGGTCAAAGCGTTCTTTTTTTCAAACCGTCAATGATGTCACGTGGAGAATTGACACTGGCCGATTTAAATTGGCACTGCGTTCTACTTAAGCAAGAAATAAAAAAAAAAGATTATGTTTTTAAAATATTATAAAATACTATTTTAAGCAAATAGGTTCCATATGAAACTACAAAACTTTGACAGTTTTATTATTGTCAATGATTTTTTTATTGGAAATGACATGTCATGTGGTCTAGTTTAATGTTTATAAAGTAGACATTATTAAACAGACTTACTTGTGAATTTTGATAATAATGGACAGAAATAGGAAGTTATGGAAGAGGAAACAGTAGTTCTCGGTATTATAGTATTAAACAAGCTTGTTTACAACAGTATACATATATTTTAATGTAAACGGTATAATTTATTTATAGTTTTATCACGCTTGCACATTTTATGTACTTACATCGTATATGGATCAAATGAATGTTTTTTTATTATTGTACTTGTAACTCATTCAGGAAACTATTTATGTATATTATTTTATATTCCAAGTTTATTTATATACTTACATATAAACATAACACGTAGATATTTATATATATAGTTAATACACAGATGTATGTTTTTAATTCCACTACTTTATTTACCTCGTAAAATTAATTGACAAAGTTATAACTAGCGCGGCAAATGCCTCAGGTAACAACTAGTATTAAAAGTCGCTTTTATATGTTAACACTCTACAGTTAGTTATTTTAATAGTCCCGTAAATATCAAACTACGTTTAAAATATTAATAAACAAAATTGTGTAGCGAAATATAGATTAACTTGCCAATATAGTCTATTAAAAAGTTATATGAATACTAATTTACAAAACATTGTCAGTGAACAAAAACAAAGCAAAAAAAAAAAACAACCAGAGAGTTATTGACACGGGTCGTGTTTTCCAAAATGGCGTCCGGTATTGTCGCCTAATAGGGATCCGTACCATCATTTTAGGGTAAGCGAAACCTTCATGATTTATTGTTTTTTTTTTACCGTGGAAAATTTATAAGTCGTTAGCGAATTGTTATTATCAGTTTTTATTGAGAGAAAAAGTTGTGTACGTTTTTGTTCTGTTAATGATTTAATGTTATTCACGGGCTGTTGGGTTTGCGAATGAATGGAGGGGACAAATTGTAAAGGTAACAATAGTACATTTTGAAAATGGAATTTAAACAAGCGTTCAAAATGGTTGTCTTCGTTCCTTTAAACACACATTTTATAAAGAAGAATTAAATTAAAAAAAAAAGTGTTACTACCGAATATTTGACCTCCGATGTTATTGCAATCTACGACCATTGACACCAGCCGAAAATCATGAGCGATTTCGGTTCAAGGATCAAACAAATTCTCATTATTCTAACTACGATATCTTTAGTCTAAAGTAAGCCAATTTAATCTCTATGGCTTTGTAATACGAGTGAAGTAATATGTATAATAAGTATGTATACTTGACTAATCGTTTCGGAAATGCTTGGAAGATTTCTTCAGTACGTTAACCTTAGGAGTTAAGGCGTTACGTGTGAGGGGAAATCCAAGGTTTTCGGTTGTTCCGCTTTGTAACTTCGTTATTGTCTTTGGTAACTCCTGGTAATATTGCGTAATAGAGAATTCATACCCTCTTTAATACTCGTTTCGAAAATATTTGCAGCTAGCAACACGTATATTTCGCGCGCTTTTAATTAGTTTGTTGCACCAAATATGGCCGCTTGCTGCATCTTTATTTATATTTCGAGCTTACTATAGTTGTATAAGATTCTCTGTTTTGATAAAAAATAACGTAGTAAGCTATTTGAAAAAGGTCATTTCAACTTACCCATTTGTATACTTAGGTAACTCTTAAGTAATCTACATAGTCTGATCGTTTATCAACTAAAACATTAACAACACAATACAAAAATGGTGGTTAAGAGAGAAACAAACTTCTTAGCAGTCCATGGATTCACCGTGTGGGTGCCGGGTCCATCGTGTGGCAGAGGGAGAAACTCAAAGCAGTTCCCAGGACTTACGACCTAGGTGTAGGTTTAAGGAGGCCCCTTTAAGATGCGCATCAACGCTCACCTTCACTGCTCGAGTTTCCGGCCCTACCTAGCCAAATTTGGTAGGATATTACATACAAAAACGTAGTTGTTAACATAAAAAAAAATGACATACCTATCGTAAATGTTCCTTACGTCTCTTAACCGTGTATATCTCCACCATTTTGCTCTATTTTTAACTTAAATAATAAGTAGATAAAACAAACTAACAAAAGCACTCCAAACTCAAAGAACAACACACTAAACAATTTACTTTATTAATGTGACAGTGACCTTCGAACTGTGTCTAAATTAACCCTCCACTCTCGAGGGTAGTGTCCTTGACCTTTAAATTCATGTTTGATGTACGTACGTGTGTCTCTAGGGCTTACTGTAAAAAAATTAAATTGTTAGCCTCTTACATACTACAAGGCTGTTAACGAACAAGGCACCAAATAATATATTTCTATACATTTTTAATATAACAACCTTACTATATAATAAATTTAAAAGTATCTCCCTCTGTCTGTCTATTACACGTTCACGGCCAAAACGCTGCACCGATTGCAAACAAATATTGCATAGAGAGACTTTCATTTTTGAGGCCTTACTCATGAATCAAAGTGTGTTTACAGTTGTGTAGGGACAAAATATAGGAATACGTATGTAATATTAGAAGCACGCTAACGGGGTCACGTTAAAAAGATAGAAAGAAATAAATGTATAACTTGCTTCACAGAAAACCACTTAATCATGGTTTATGGTACCCCAAGCGGTGATGGAGTTGATTATCCATAACTGAGATTATGGCTTGACCTAAATAGCGATACTGGATAGGGATCATGGGATATTATTTAGTTTTTCTTTCTTTCAATGCATCGGGTATACTGTGTTTCTTTAGATAAACTCATAACAATATATTAATACCTGGATGATCGAGCTTTGCTCTTGAAACCCCCTTTTTTTGTTTTTCCTCGTACGGAAATGCCCTCAGATACCACCTCCTGGTGGCATGCCGGACTCGAACCGACTAAAACCGCACGCCATCTCGGGTACTAGATGCCGGGGAACCAGGTGCACCCTAGAAAGGAAAACCCTGGAACCCCGACGTACCTCTCGGGCCATCTACGATCTGTAAATGGCCCCCTCCTCTACGGAAATCCCGGTGTTCTCGAAACTCCCTCTCGAAACTCCATGCATACTAAATTTTATTATTATATATATAATTATATTATAATTGCTCGTGTAAAGGTATAAGATTAACACGCAGAGCCGTCTTATCTTAATTTATGGTAAATAATTAAATATGTATTGTACATAAAATACCCTAACCCCTAAACATTTGTTTGCAGATCATCAAAACATTGAGTCTAAACCCAGGATCAAAAGTTGAAAGAAACCTTTCAAACGTATTTATATTATTATTGCCGGAGATTTAGTTCTACACACAATTTCATATAATTCACACTCTTTAATCATTAGCTAGTAAAACAATATTAATCCAGTACAAGATAATAAACACAAGTTAATAATTATTCCACAATAACTCAAAACTCGCATTTTGTTAGGAACAACCGAAATTTATGCAAACAGCCAATTTTACCTGAATATATTTAAATGAATGAACACCTCTAGTTAACTCCGATACCTGTGAACAAAATATTATTCTTGCTTAATAACTTGTTTAGGCTTGTCGACAAAAAGAGGTTTTACATTGGTGTTTTTTATGACATGTTTCCGTAACATTTAATTCTTCTTCCATTAAAGTGTGTCTGTGTGCATTAATCTTCGACTAAAATCGTGTCTCTGATTGATATTTCAAACAAAATAGGCTTGATGCCGCGTCAGTGACGTTAAGGTATGACATCTATGGTGTTGCCAGCTAACATGCGGGTATGATTGTGAAAACAAAGGTTTTTGCGTGTGGCAACCGGTGCAGATAGTGAAGATATTATTGCTAAAGCATTGAGGTTATAAGTACACATTTTTCTGTTGTTAGACAATAAACATGATTAATTGCAGTGGCTTAATGGGTTTAGTGAAGTGGTAATTTGTGTGAAAGTGAACAAACCAAGAGATTATTCAATAGGTTTGATTCGGGATATATCCTAGAAATAAAGTTATATAGATTCCCATTGGGCCTTAACTGGAATTTCAACAATGAAAACATATTTAATTAAAAACATAATAATAATTTAAGAAAAGAACTATATTCAAAAATGGTAACCGTAAAATGACTTAACCCAATCTATTACATTCATCATTTTGTTTGGTAACGTTACTTATTTACATGTAAAGGAACGTAATTAGTAAAGGATTACAAAACAAAATTGTCAGAATACACAGTACAATTTAAAAACAAAATGTACAAATACTGTACATTATCATACAGGTAAGCTTGGCAACATGAAAACAATAAATTACTGAACATTACAATGACATGGAGTACAAAATGTTTAACAGTAAATATTCATTTAAAATTTAAACAAAATACCTACTACTCATGCGTCGAGAGATACGTCATTTGTTGATGCCCAACAAATTATAACCATAAAATGAGGTACAATAGCGTTGCAAATCGTTTATTTGTTTAAACCAATTTTATTCAAATCAGTTGTTTAATTTTGGGGCCAACGCACTCATGCTTTGCAAATATGCTAATATGTACAAATAAAATTTATGACGTTTTGACGTTATTTACCGATCGTATTGTTCACTTATTTTTCAGCTGTCAAAATAATAGTTGTGTATCTAACACAGGTAAAAGTATTAGATACTATTCGTTTTACGCAGAGTTACTGAACTCTAGTATTGAAATATGGATCTTTGTAATCTTGTAACTTAGAAATGGTTCTTAGTCATAGCATCGTATTCATTGATAATTATATTGTATGTATGTAATGTATGTAATGAGAAATATTTGACCAGCTTAACTAATAAAATTTCATTAGCTCGTATTTTACTTATGGTCGTAAGCATCCATACATGTAGTGGCAAAGAGTGTCACTATTCATCCTACGGGCTTCATAAGAGCGACTATGGGAGCGAACAGGACAACAGCACAGCAAAGAGAAGGGAAACTCACTACTTGCGTACGTGTTGCCCTCCCACTATGAACCCAGGTCCTTAAAAAAGCGTGAAAAAGCACCATGCTGCATTTTCTTTATTAGCATTGAGGATGGTAACCACCACTCCTGGATTCTGCTCGTGCTTTCCATCAGGCAGAGCAGAGTCATTTTGGCAGCTAAGACGATTTCTTAGACACACCACGGAGACAAATAACATACGATATCGCGATATCGGCGGGTCAATACTATCGCACGTATATCGAAAAACTCGTACAATTCGATCGCACATCACATCACACGGGTCAATACACTCGCTCAAGTGACATTGCGTTGCACATCAACCTGCCATTACAATATCGTGAACCCAATAATAGTATAATCACTGTATAATTGGCTGTTCGCAGAACGTGTGCGTCACGATCTGTATTCAATATAGGTAACATTGTTTTGTATACGAGTATCATTTTGAAATAATTGACTGACTCTATTTGTAAGAATCTTTATTACGTAAAAGCAAGGGCATCAAGTTTTAATAAAGGCACTACGGTAATGATCGATGCAGCGAATACCATTATTATCATAGTCGTTCCCATATACACCTGAATTCTTTTAATTTGTGGACTGTTGTGTGCGACCGTACACTTTAATGCGTGTGAGAAAGTCTTCGTCAAACTTCCCACTCCCTTATTTTTTATCACTACCAGACAGAGCTTTTTTTAAATTATTGAAACACTACTTTCGCCATTACTTGCTGTATGTAACTTAATTTAGGCATTACTCGTTTTCTCTTGCCTTACATCTTCCCTTGCAGTATTGTTTTAAACAGATTGTCGTGTCTTATCAAGTTTCCAACCATTTATCAATAAGTAGTGGCCTATCAAGAGGTCATCAGATTGCAGAAAATAGAGAGGAGGAGCGATTGCTCCACCAACAATGGCCTGGCCCTTAAAATGAGAGAGAGAGAGAGAGAGATTGAAACCCTAAAGAAAAGTCGAAGCACTTTTACATACAGTTTAAATGCCTTAAATTGGAAGGAACCAATAATACGTCGGAAAGTAAAATAAATAAGTTTATTTTGGATACATAAGACCATCTCACGGTCTCTGTTATTACATGTACTAAATAATATAGTTTCCAACGTATCATTATCAACTAAAATGTAGTGTCATTTTTTTTTTTAATTTAGTTTTACTAAACTAACTGGATTAACCAGGACCGTGATCTACACAAATTTTCAAAGACAAAGCAATTCGGTAACTTTTTCTCCTCAACCCGTAAATTAATTTACTTTTTTTAGGAACTATCCACGAGATTAAGTGTTATTTAGAGACTTGGAAAAGTTTTTCGCTTCGTTCGCGTCTTTGATGAAGTTCCATTTTAATCAAACATTTTCATTGCGGTTAAAGAATGTTCTATTTTTCCATGTACATATTTGTCTATTGATATGTTTATGAAAATTTTAATGATTTCAGAAATGTAATTATTTAGAAATAATATCTACTTCCTAATTGTAACTACGGCCAATCAAGTAAAAATGTCTGACGATTTAAAGTTGCAGTTTCAGAAAAAAATCATTTTCTTACCCATTTCCCAAATTTACTTTGGATTTTTTTCCCTATAAATAAAGCCATCTCCTCTATCATACAGTCCATCCATTTGTTCTTTGGTCGTCTCATACTCCTAATTTCAGTCAACTTCAAAACATAAGTTACTTCATTACATTTTATTACCCTCCTATTGCTTTTAATTCACTGGTAATACTTTCTTCTCCAAGACTTCCTCTAATGTATTCATTTCTCATCTTGCTTATAGTAAACACACCATACATTTTCACATAAAATTTCTCTACACATAGAGTAGGCAAATTTGGAATGTATATTTAATTGTACTAGATTTTTCCCGCCCCTCGGCCCGCGTGTATGTTCTTCTTCAAGAGTCAAAGTATCTCCATGCAAAATTTTAGTGAAATCGGTGCAGTAATTACAATAAACAGACAGAGTTACTTTCGAATATAAAATATTAATATGGATAATCATAGAAGCTTCAATAGTAAAGCTAGTTGTAAGAGATATAAGAAATCGGAAATTTTAATAGTAATAGCTTAAAAGGCCTTCAAATAAAGCATAGGTTAAATAACTATGATAGATTTACGAATACACCTCGCCTGTAAAAAAAAACATTCCCCTTGTAACTAAACAATATTATTTTTAGCCAAGCTAATCATTCTTTCTGTTTTTAGTAACAATTTACATAATCGTTCATTTCGTGCGGCATTTGTTCTTTACTAAAATTTGTGACGGTAGGCAATATTATTTTTGTGAGCATTTGTGTCGTGTCAGATTAAGAATACAGCGTGCAATCCTACGAGTTCACTAGGAGGTAGACTAAGAGAGTAAACTACACAAGGCAATAGCACTGGAAAGAGAAGAAAAACTATACCAAACTTTCCGTGGGAGAGCTACGCTTCGGCATGAATGGCTCGACCGGAGTGATACCACGGCCTCACAGAAAACCGGTGTGAAATAGCGCTTGCGCTGTGTTTCACCGAGTGAGTGAGGATACCGGAGGCCCATACCCCAAGCCCTCCCCCATTCCCTCTCCCCATCCCCCAAAGGTCGGCAACGCACTTATGACGCTTTTGGTGTTGCCGCTGTTCATAGGCGGCGGTAATCGCTTACCATCAGGTGATTTGCTCGTTTGCCCCTATTCAATAAAAAAAAAATATCAACTCGTCGGGATAGCATGGTACAGTAGACACAAATGTAGGCTATTGAAAATTAAATTAGAGAGCGAAGTCTGCCCAACAACAGGTTTCTATGATTCCATAATATTATTAGATATACGCTTTTGCTTCTTACTGAAAGGAAAATACCCCATTCTTTAATGATATCGGATCAGTATTTACGTCTTGAAAGCTTTACGAGTTTAAACAAACATAATTTTTACATTTACAGTATTAAGTCTGTATTAGAATTAGTATAAACGGAATCTCCGACCTGCGATCAGTCTTGACAAACACCAGAACTGTAGCGGCTGGAGTGTTAAAGTAAATATCGAAGAATTGTAGCAGCATTCTACGTATGTTTTACTTTACAATAAACAACTCGCATTATTTTGATGTAAGTACTGAACAAATGTTGTTCAATGTTTTATTAGCATTAGGCACATCTGCCACTGTGAGCGGACAACATAAGCTTATAGCGAGTATTTTGATTGTTACACATATATCAAATGTTCATAAACAATTGTTGTATCTTGACGTTTAATTTCGTAACTTAAACGGTGATATTCATTTTATTCGAAAAATCCTAATATAATTTTGCAAAGCATGCACTATAACCAATACTGCATATTGTTTTGTCTACCTATTTTTATTTTTGAAGTGAAAACTTTTTTAGCGGCGCTGTGTACTTTTTTTGGAATGGGTAAAAATGTATAAACTCGCGTCAGGACACGTGACCTGATCGAAAATTCGTAAGACGGATGGAGAGAGGACAGGCGGCGCAGGGCGCTTGCGCGAATGTTCGTGTGTGTATGTAATATAAATTGTCATGTTTGTGTACGATAGCGCAATAAATGAATATTGTATTCCACCACATAAATAATAGTACTTTTATACTGATAATGAAAGCAATTCGTACAAAATTATTCTCTAACCATTCCAAAATATCAAAAATGCATAACGTTAATATTCAAGTTTTCACTTCTGCCGGCACTCTCGGAGTGCAACCCGTCGATTTTTTTATTCAAACTCAAACTCAAACTCAAATCATTTATTTCCTTAGGCCCCAAAAGGCACTTGAACACGTCAAAAATACAAACATAAAAACATAAAACAAAACTCCTAATACTAAATGCACTGAGATGATTTGAATTACCGGAGCTTAGATTGATTTCGATTCAACTCAAAGGTTTAAATTGAAATCAATCCAAGTACCAGCTCCGATGGGTATTGCATTCATGAGAAGAGCTGGTGAGAAACTCATGTGCACCATCTTTTCAGATAATTCATACAAAGCTTGTTTGTTTTTGACAACAGTATTTCTATGTGCAAGTTAAGGCAACCAAAACACAAAGGCTAGAAAGCGGTCTAATAAGATATTAAAGCTAGGAAAAAAATTTTTTTGTCTAATAAAATAATAAAATTAGTCCATAGCATATAAGGTTGCAATCACTTACACATCAAGGAGTAAAAGCAATGTGTGCATACATACTGGTCCCAGAGAAAAAGAAAAAAAACGTTTAAAATGTAATAAAATAATAAATACAAATTATTTAAGCTCCAACAATGTAAACACAGATCGCCTCAACTTAACAAAGTTCAAATGTCAGGTAATAAATGCAGAATAAGATGTCAAGAATTAATTACAATCCAATAAATTATTTCACTTTCACTCACATCCAAGGCACTGCATCAGTCAAGAAATCGTTCATCGTATAATAGCCCCTCTCCACAAGACGACTCTTAACGGCACTCTTGAACTTTTGTAGGGGTAAGTTCAAGATTTCGACAGGAATTTTGTTATAAAAACGCACACCAAGTCCTTCAAATGAATTGTGGACTTTGTTAAGGCGATAATGTTGGCCTACTAATTTGTGCTTATTCCTTGTGTTTAGTGAATGATGATCACTTTTGCAACTATATTTATCTATGTTTTTTCGTACAAACATAATATTAGCAAATATATATTGAGATGCAACTGTTAAAATACCTATTTCCTTAAATCGTTCTTTCAGAGAATCTCGAACTTTAAGTTTGTAAATCGCACGAATTGCCCGTTTTTTAATTACAAAAATGGTTTGAATATCAGCTGCCAATTCGCAATGGTGCTTAGCCCCCACATATACAGTAACAATAGAATAAAGTTTTACATTTTTTAATGGATTAGGGGGCAAACGAGCAGACGTATCGCCTGAGGCGCAACACCTGAGGCGTATTTTTTCAATTAAAACGTAGTTTACTTTACCTGAACAAGTATTGTTTAAATCCACGTGTTGTTGCCCCAGGGATTGCACACGTTTCTATGAAATATTAATGGATTGCGCTTTAGTAGATGAACCTATTTCATTTTAGTATGGGCTACATTTTAAATGTTTGTAGTAGTGATATTGTTTGCAGGTAGGGATGGTAATGATTTTTATGAACAAGTAGATTAGTTACCATATCAGATTATGAGTTTTAATCAATTAAGGTCAGTATTCATTTAAACCTGACTCTGATTGTTTGTTTTTAATTAATAAATAGATTGTAAAGGACTCGCAATATTATACTAGAAATAGAGTAACATTTTCAAAGGAATAAAAAATGATTTTTACGAAAGTATCAAAAACAGTAAGTATTGATTTTTTATTCGTTATACTGATGTGTAATTTATTTCAATATTGTAAAAGTATAGACAGAATACATAAACATCTGTAATTCGTCTGCAACATAATGTGATTCTATAAATATTGGAGAAATAGTTGAAAACAAAAGCAAAATTATGTAAACAATTTCTCTTTTATATAAATATAGTACAGCCATTCAATACTTTCCTTTTAATTATTATACCACTTTTCTGGATAAACCCACTTAACTAAGTGGGCAGAGAGTGCTCATACAAATGCTTCAGTAATTAATATAGTAATCGCAAGCAATAGATAATTTATTTTTTTAATTAATTTATTTATTTTAGGAGACGAAACAGTTATTTAGAGATTAGGTAAGCTTCTATAGATTTTTTTATCTTATTGACTGTCTATTAGTTTTGACTTTAACACTGAATATATATAATATATATATATATATATATATATATTCAATGTTAAAGCAAATATTGCAATGTTGTTATGGAAGGTTTACTGGTTAAATATTGCACCTTTAATTAAACAATATTGTATTCTAGTTATGATATTTCTTCATTTCAAACAATGCTAGTATGTCCGCGCCGCTAGCAGTTGCACCTTGCCTTACCGCGACAAAGAAGGCACATGTTTTGTTCTGTATATTTTACATGGAGTTGGCAACACACATTAATCATTCGCTAACTTAGGTACAGATGCTGTAGTGTTTCAAGTTCACCTATTTTTACCTGCTACAAACTTGAAGTGAATTTGTTATAATAAACAGTGTTTTACATAACACAATTATGACCAATACTTGACTGTTAAGTGTAGAATTAAGAATGCATAGTGTTGCTACTTTTATTAATGTCATAGATGTCATAATAGTAGAAGGGAGCAAACTTTGAAGGATAACAGTACTGCAAAAAGAAGAAACAAAAAATAAATAGTCAAAACCTCTCTTGTAAAGAGAGGCCTATATCACATTCTATTACTAGATGCTATTTAAGGGGGTTTAGGGTTGATTACTACCAGGTATAGAACATCCTAACCTAGAGAATATCTGGTTGTCTCTGCACCCTACAGCATTTCAACTTACAGAATATGGTATAATGATTAAATTGATTGTTTCGTAGGGCGTTAGAGGACTAATGCATTGATGATTGTGTATTAGCTGTTTCAAAGACTCTAAAATCTATACTAATATTATAAAGACGAAGAATTTGTTTGTTTGTTTGAACGTGTTAATCTCAGAAACCGATGGTCTGATTTGAAAAATTATTTTAATGTTGGATAGTCCATTTATCAAGGAAGGCTTATAGGCTATATATCATCACGCTAAGACCAATAGGAGCGGAACACTAACAAATTACACAAACTGGACAAAAATATTACACTACGGGCAATAAGAGACTTAAACAAGGTTGCGTGGGTCAGCTAGTATAATAAAAGTCTGTGTACCTAATGCACGAGCAAAAGCACTTATTTAATTTAAAATCTATTAACATTATGTAGTATCAATATTAGTAAAACCAAAGTTCAATAAAACGAAAAGTGTTTTTACATTTACCACGAGTGACACACTCAATATTACAAGTATTTTTATGTAGGGACACTGTAGTATTTGTTACAATAAACTTAATGTAATTCTGAATAGCTTACAGATCTGTGGCGATATACTATCACGGGGGATCTTGTATCAAGTGGGAAAATTTAAGTGGGAAAATTTGCGTTCACTTGTGCGATTTTATCAAATACAACATAGGACCCATAACATTTTTGAGTCCGCTGTGATTTCCTGTTTAATATGGTGTATGTATCTATTTTGTTTTATTTCATTCCCCAATTTGTAGAGAAGTAGAATAATTATACATATGTTCACCTCCTATTATTTTCTTCTAACTAATTTCGTTGTCTTTTCGAAGACTGTTCAACTTTTGTTGGTACTACTGAAATGGCATTACTCGGTGTGTTCAATATTCTTTCTCTCAACTTTGTCATTTCTTTCTCCAATTTCAGACTAATGTTGCTAAGCCTGACCTGCTTTGAAAAGAAATACCAGCGGTTACTGAAGAAGTACCCTTTACACCTCATGACAACATCCTCAGATAAACTTCAAGATACCAAATGATAGCATTGTCAAAAGTCATTAAAAGATATTCTATAGTAGCGATTTCAATACGATCGCGCATCGCAGAAGGCGTACACGTTGAAGATGTGTGTTGATTGGTAATATAAGCTTTAATTACTATATATGTTTTAATATCATTTAAAGATCGTAAAATCTATGTCGACTCGAGACGTTCTGTGGCAATCCTCCTTAACGTGACGTTCGGCAGCTTTCAGTTTCTCTGTCTCTTTCTTTTGACGATTCATTTCCATACAGACCGTCGCGCCGATGACGATGCACGTATTTAAAAAAGATATAGTATTGTAATACATAAATCCGTGGGAGAGCCGCGCTTCGGCATGAATGGGCCGGCTCGACCGGAGTGATACCACGGCCTCACAGAAAACCGGTGTGAAATAGCGCTTGCGCTGTGTTTCACCGAGTGAGTGAGGATACCGGAGGTCCATACCCCAACCCCTCCCCCATTCCCTCTCCCTATCCCCCAAAGGTCGGCAACGCACTTGTGACGCTTTTGGTGTTGCGGGTGTCCATGGGCGGCGGTAATCGCTTATCATCAGGTGATGCGTCTGCCCGTTTGCCCCCTTTTCAATAAAAAAAAAAATAAAAAAAACATTAAAAGTTTGGGCTAGGTAGAATTTTGCTAATATTGAGATTGAAACTATTCGAAATAATTACAAGATACATGAGGGCGACATAATCACTTTGTGACTAAGCCCTCATTAAATAAATAAAGAAAAAAAAGATACATGTTAAAATTTTAATTTAGTAACTTCAAAGGCTGGGGCTTTAATATAAATTAAATATGGTTAACTAAACTATCATTCGGTTTCTTACTATCTCAACAAAATAGATTTTTGATTTTGTATATATGTAAGTATCCACGTTACCGTGGGAGAGCTATGCTTCGGCGTGAATAGGTCGGCTCGACCGGAGTGATACCACGGCCTCACAGAAAACCGGTGTGAAATAGCGCTTGCGCTGTGTTTCACCGAGTGAGTGAGGATACCGGAGGCCCATACCCCAACCGCTACCCCCATCCCCTTTCCCATCCCCCCAAAGGTCGGCAACGCACTTGTGACGCCTTTGGTGTTGCGGGTGTCCATGGGCGGCGGTAATCGCTTACCATCAGGTGATACGTCTGCTCGTTTGCCCACTATTATAAATTCAAAAGTTACTCTGTCTCACGCAAGTTTTTATGATTAGACTACTGCACCGATTCCAATAAATTTGGGCATCGAGGTAAGTTGATTCTTGAGAAAGGACATAGGCATTCAGCACATCAGATATACACGCTGGCAAAGCCAAGGGCAAAAGTTCGTTCTTTATGTTTAAAATATTTAAGCCTATTATTAAGAATCTCTGGCGTTGCGTAGAGATGTGGCTTCGCTGTACATCTTCTACCGCATTTACCATGGGGAGTGCTCCGAGGAATTGTTCGGACTGATCCCTGCCGCCTCTTTCCGACATCGTCCTACGCGACAGAAACTTCATTCCCATCATCTTGATGCTGTGTTCCCGGATCAATACGACCTTCAAACCTTCAAGAAAAGTCCGGAATTCTTCATAAAGTCCGGCAACACACTTGTAACGCTTCTGGTGTTGCGGGTGTCCATGGGCGGCGGAAATCGCTTACCATCAGGCGATACGTCTGCTCGTTTGTCCCTATACAATAATAAAAAATAATAATATAGAAATTTGATCTTGTGAGACAATATAAACGCACCAATTCGTCTTCAATTTTATATGTGTTGGGGAGGCCACCCCCTATACAAAGGTGAGATAAAATAAGATGTTTTCAATTTGATAAAGACTCGCAGTTGTCAAAGGACGAAGAATATTTTGTACTTTCCTTTGTTAGAACTGTTAGTTTATGAGAAAACCTTACCTTTTATTACACTTGTTGAATTAAATGATATTTCTTTATATTTTATTGTACTCTGTAAGAAATCGTGCAACGATTTTTTGTACATGCTGCCTTCAGCTTGAATTTGTAAATAAAAATTTAACTTTTGTCAACTTTATTTAATAGTACCTACCTGTTTATATGGTATTCAAACATCTAAATCAGATTTTTAGTTCTTTAATTACTATAGAGATACTAGCTGACCCGACAAACGTTGCTTTGCCGTAAAAAGGAATATATAATTTAGAGGTGGGTCAATAAAAATCGCGATGGAAAAATAGGGGTTGATCGTAGAGAGTTGAAAATTCAGGGTTAATGCTGTATCATAAAAAGATAAAAAAAATATAAAATCTATATAAAAATAAAATATAAAAATTTAGGGGTGGACTGCCCTTAACATTTAGGGAGATGAAAAATAAACGTTGGCTGATTCTCAGACCTACCTAAAACGCTTACAAAATTTCATGAAAATCGGTCCAGCCGTTTTGGAGGAGTATGGTAACTAACATTGTGACACGAGAATTTTATATATAAGATTACACTACGAATAATTTTGCGCGCTGCTACGCCCTCGTGTTTGTCGGTTATAGCAGCCAAGAGTAGCCTATCCTTCCTCAAGAATCAAAGTACCTCCATGCCAAGTTTCATTGAAATCGGTGCAGCGGTTTGGCCTTGAAAGCAGGACAGACATACAGACTGACAAAGTTACTTTCGCATTTATAATATAGTTATGTGTTTATTAGCCGTCTGGTTACACACATAGTACCTACAAGCTTTGTCTAGTTTGATATCAAATAGCCGTGTGTGAGATGTCTGAGGACATTATTATTAATAAACAAGCTGATACCCCGCGGTACGACAATAACCGTAGACAACACCGCGAGATATGAAGCTAAGCTATATTATCGTAAAGTTTCATCAAAATTCATTTAGTAGTTTTTGCGTGAAAGAGCAACAAGCATCCATCCATCCATACTTACAAACTTTCGCGTTTATAATATTAGTAGGATTATTATTATTTTACCAAAAAAAAATCATTAATCTGTTTTTTTATTAAGACAACTCTCGGATTAGAATTGTAGATAGTGTTGTGGGGTACTTACCTAACATACATGAAACAGACAAAAAACACCCAGACTTAGACCAACAATTTGTGAATCAAACAAAAATGTTGTCCCATGTGGGATTTGAACCCATAACACTTGGCGCAGTAGAAAACTGCTTAAACCATTAGGCCAACCGTGTAGTCAAGTTGTTACTTATTTACCTAATCTAAAACAACGACACTTTTTAAAACAACAACGAGATAAATAACAGATCTGTTCATCTGTGCATTAATTCATGAATTAATTTCTTGCGCTTAGAGACATGGAAAGTTTCATATCATACCATACCATCTTCTTGCACATATTTATTACATTGAAGCTACTCAAAATAAACGTGAGAAAAAGGCGAAAAAGACATGAAAATTATGTAAACATTGATACGTATATAAAGGGCGGGCAATATGATAATTGTTTTTGAAGTGAAACTTCTTTAGAATCGTTGTGATTTCAAATCGGATGCAACGGAAAAAACGACAGGTAAGAGACACAAATACAAAAAGTCGCATGTAATTAGTGAGCCAGAGCGAGAGAGCAAATGTCGGTCTCATATTTTTGTCGATTTACTGAAGTTTCACTTCTATGGTGTATAAAAGACTTCTTCGTAATGAATGGATATATATTTTTTGGGGTTTTCAAATTATATAATATTCTTGCATACATTTCCTAATATCTGAAGATATTTAGATGTAATAATACGAAATCACTATTCCACAGTTTGAACGCAACTATACTTTGTTATATCCAAACGTCATCCCAAGAGTGTTACAAATATGATTTACGTCACAAGTACAGTTCGTGACAAGAGTGTTAACTAAAGGTTAAACAAAATAATGTGTTATCAGATGTTGATATGTGTATTCTTACCCTACAATTATTTATGGTACGAGTATAATAAAGTAAACAAATCGAAACGTCGTCTACTAGTAATTGTCTATTGCCGCCTATGGACTCCTAAAACTCATAAATCATATGTGTTTATCTGTTCCGGAAAGGTTAGGCTCTGGGAATTAAGTATAGTCAGGATAAGTGTGCAATGCTAGACTTCGTCACTCGATGGTAGCTAAGATGTCAGATATTTATCATACAAGACTACTCTAAAGCCATTAAGCTTTTTTTAAATCCTTAATCGTTTGTTATTTCAAATAAAAACTACATTTAAATAAATCTAATCTTGTACTAAAGTAGAATATTGCAGAAATTCTGGCAAATAATGTAGTTTTATTCGTGGAATAGCCTTAAGCAAGGTCTTACAAAGTTCATTGGTTCAACTGTCTCAAGGACAAATGAACTTATTCACACCGACGTGTGAATTTTGGTTATGAGAATAAATGAAAAAATGTAAAACCATTTATTGCACACAAATATTTGACATGCACTAAACATATATGCACAAGAATAAAAATTGTGGTCACGCATAACTAGTTGTTCCTTTTCTTTATGTACACTTTCTATCTAATGGTAGCTAAACGTGCATTTAAGAAATACATAAATTATTATGTACCTCCTTCGAGTACTATGTATGTTATCCGATGTACCTCTCCTGTCTACCATTTAGGTTTTATTACATTACATATCTTTTTACATTTCAAAACAAACCTATTTAAAGTGTTATTAGTATGTTATATGTAAAACTGTTAGTTTATTTATTGAGTAATAACGAAATAGACCTTTTTAGTGTTTATAGTAACATACTTATTAGGATTTAAGCTTTGCAAACTACCAGACCTACCCAACTTCGTCTGCATCGTTCAAAAAGAATAAATATACCACGTTTTTGTATTTTTTTTGCTATATTTTATTGTAAGGCTCCTGGTAGCCGTAGCATGATGTTTAATAGCTAATAGCTTCTTCTATAAATGGGTTACCTAACACTGAAATATTTTTTTTAATCCGAAGCAGTAGCTTTATAAAATTAGCGTTGATTTATAATAGTTTTTACATACACAAAATTGTAGTTCATACATTAATACGCAATTAGTGTAATCTCGTGTTACACTATGGTGTGTATGGCGTACTAATTATAACATTGTCCACATTATTCTACGTGTAGTAATTTATCACGCAGTTTTGTAGAGCACATTTTTTTGCAACGAAAACGCAGACTTCGTATTTTATACATGTATTATTTTGTTTATACCTTCTCAATGTTAAAAGTACAAACATTTTGACATTCATTTTTAACACATTTTTATTTGATTCATTTGTTGTTCAGTTAGTACAAAGTTATTATAAATTTCGAAAGTCAATTTTAAACTCCATAAGTCAAATGCGACAATGAAACATGTATCGATCGATGATGATAGTGAAATTCAGTATGCATACTGGTTGTGATAGTTTCGGAGATTAGCGTATAAAACAAATAGACAAAGAAAAAAATGCGCGGCAATCTTTGACGAATGTCGATAGAAGTAAAAACTATATACATTGAGAGATATACTCTTTGTATATATTATATAATGTACACTAATAACGCACAGAAGTATATCTATGTACATTATATATAGAGTATACATATAGCTTATGGAAAGCTTTAGGTGACGATGACACGAGTACATGTTTTTTGTTCACTCAAAAAGTGTTCAAGCATTTTTTATGGCATAGGGGCAAACGAGCAGACTTATCACCTGATTAGGTAAGTAAGGGTAAGCGATTACTGCCGCCCATGGACACCTGCAAAACCAGAGGCATCACAAGTGCGTTGCCGGCCTTTTGGGGATGGGGATGGGGTGGTTGATGGGTGACAATAACCGCAGGGTAGCACCGCCTGCCTCGTTGGTCTAGTGGTTAGCGTAAGCGACTGCAGATCAAGAGGTCTCGGGTTCAATTCCCGGGTCGGACTGCTTTTGGGTTTTTCCTACAAGAAATTCTTAATAGCAGCCCGGAGTATGGAAGATGGCGGTGTTTCCCGCCCGTGCTTCGGAGGACACGTTAAGCCGTCGGTCCCGGTTGTCATGAACAGCTATGGCAATCGTTATTGGGAAGTCAGTGCCCTCAAATATACTGACAATTAGTTCAACCTTCGAATTCAGTTCACCCTCAGGGTTGCGGAGGTCAGATGCCAGTCGCTCTGTGTAAAAACTGATATTCAGGTAAAATCGGTTGAACTGGTTGCCGACCCCAAATAATATTGAGAATAATAAAGGCTAGGAAGATGATGATGAGCACAGTGGGATTCAACTAGTCCTCGTGTGCCTAATTTCATACTCCTCCATTTGCATAATTTGTGTAAAATGAGGTACGAAGTTTTTGCTTCACGTATTAATATATAGATTTTGTAATTGTAATGTAATTGTACCACACAACACGAACCTTGTGTGGTTATAGGACATGCACATGTGAAGAATGTATTAAAATCTTGTGCTCGGCAAGCATTCGTTATTGTAATTATGGTTTGGTGCCAGTGTTAGCGGGAACTGAAGATGGTTATATTATGAAGCATGAAATCTGATTCAGCTTTTCGTATTCGTACAAAATTATTTGCCCTGATCGTTTTAGCAACGCATAGCCTAAGCTCCATCTTTTAAAAAGGGGAAGAAGATAAATAAGGGATAAATGTTGTTTGGGAGTTAGAAATAATAAGTAAGGCAGTCACATGATCGAATCCATGAAAAACAGCTAGAGTCATATAAAATAGAAGTTTCTGTAGTCTGTTTTATTTTATTGATATTTATGTTACTGTTTTAAGAAAAAATTAAATCGGAACTTCTTAATCACAAGTTCAAACTTTAACCTTCAAAATAAACTAAAATGTAACAAAACGTTAACACTGAAACCATTGCTTATAACGACAGTATATTCTTTCATAAGTCAATGACATCATGATATTACAAAGTCGTTTGGTATATAAGTTACCTGGGTCGTCCTCTGGGTCGTCTGGCACATAAGGCAATCAGCAAACCGCTCCAGGTTCACACAAGTAGCTGAGAATACGTGCCTACATTATATAAAATATATTTTATATCAGTAATAGATAATAATATGACAAGAAGAATAATTGTGCAGTACTTTTTATAAAATATTACTAGTAGTAAGTGTCATATAATTCCCAGTTTTCCGTGGGAGAGCGATGCTTCGGCATGAATGGGCCGGCTCGACCGGAGTGATACCACGGCCTCACAGAAAACCGGTGTGAAATAGCGCTTGAGCTGTGTTTCACCGAGTGAGTGAGGATACCGGCCCATACCCCAACCCCTCCCCTCATTCCCTCTACCCATCCCCCAAAGGACGACAACGCACTTGTGATGCTTTTGGTGTTGCGGGTGTCCATGGGCGGCGGTAATCGCTTACCATCAGGTGATGCGTCTGCTCGTTTGCCCCCTATTCAATAAAAATAAAAGTGGGGTTTATTCTGCCATCTTCAACAATCAACTTTGTATTTAAATAAATAACATGACGCAAATTTTATGAATCGCTCGACATAAATTTACTAATCACTCTGTCTATTACAGAAAACCGTGAACATTCGTTTGTAATTTTCAAGTTAGTCGCATACAGACAGAAAAATTAAGCGAGAGATTTGAAAGTATGGATAAAGTGATAATAGCTCTACACTTAAATTAACATCGATTTTATAATCAAAAGGTATCATAACTATTTTAAGTTAAATTTAGTTATAATACGAATTAATTGACTCAAAATAATATTACATTTCATTAACAATACATTTTGCGTTACCTTAATGTATACGTTACTACATAATGTGTCTTGTTTTGTAACTATATTTATACAAAGCTAGTTTTAAATGGATCTACTCACAACTAAAATAATATAGTTATTCTAGTAAACACACCTTCCCCGGGGCGATACTCCTCTGTTTACAAAGACTTCATTGAACAAATGTAATCTCAATGAATCCTCTTGAACTCGTGCCAACCTTTCAGTAGTTTATTTGTCAACCAAATAGACTTTTTACAAACAATCTGAGTATAGGCTACCTTCGAGAGTAATGGGTTCGGGTCAGATTTATTTATTTATTTATTTATTAAAACTTCCTGCAAACATGTTGCACAAGGCGGACTTAATGCCACAGGCATTTTCTTCCAGACAAACCTTTGGGTGTTGCGAAGTTATTTGTGGCAGGTGTGTGTTTATACGACACGAGAGACTAAATAAAATTATTTTATGAAATACAATGATTCGTACAGATAAATAGGTGCTAGATATACATACATTGAATATAATTTATACATATACAATATAAATATAAAAAATAAATAAAAGTAAATATATATATAATATATATATTACATATATAATAGACACTTTTAAGTGTTATTCTGATGCCTCCGTCAGCAGGTCCCTAAAGATTGATGTACAGCACGCGATACGAATCGTATGTGTGAAACAAACCTCCTTCCCGCTTACGTAGCCACCATCGTAGATAGATTGGAGAATGTTTCCAATATGAGTATCCTATAAAAAAATTGACGATCGGAGAGACGTCCATAAATTATATAAGGAAATAGTAAAGTTATTGAAAAATATTGCGACTACGTCTTAACGTCTTAAGGTGAGCTTAGTTTTTCGAGTGTTAACTACACTAATACCTCTACTCTAATACCTATTTGACATACCCTGTAGTCTAAAAGACAGTCTACAGAATCGTGTACAGTTCACATTTCTATAGTATATTTGTCCACGAACGAACAATATTTCTACCTAGTACATATTTGGTTTTTAACTTTAACAGGGTTAAAAACTAAACATAGAATGTAAACAGACGTCAACATAATGTTTGTAGTATTTACTATGTTTTTTCACATAACATTGACGTCTCCCGTATGTCAATGCTAGCATCAATGGGTGTAATGTTGGATGTGTGCCAGATTTATCCGCTGCATTTGCCAACGTATTAGACGTTTCTTTATTATGGTATCAACTAGATACTTTTCAACTGTCTCACACAAATATTTCCAGCTTTGAATTGGCTCAAGGTCCGTGTATTATATACGAGTATTTTTTGGAGCTCCGAAGCTCGAATAAATAAAGAAAGACTCTGGACAGTTGTCATATACCTCTGTCTCATTATTTTTAAGATTTTTTATGTGTGTCCTTTCCAAAATGTCTCTACTCTGCCTGATTAAAAGCATAAGGAAAATCCAAGAGTGACAGTCATCATACTCATTGTGATAATAAACAATGCAAAAATGCAGCATGGTGACCCACACATTGGCGGCCTAGTATGCCTTGTCTTGTTTTGGTAAAATAGGTTTTATAGCTAGTGGAGCAGGTTTTGTAACCTGCTGATTAATACAGATACCTAAAGCTCAAAGAACCCAAGTGCGTTACCACTGTTTGACTACACAAAAATTTAAAAGTATTTTTTGGGTGATCCTTTGGTAACCTCATTTAAAATGAAAGAATCTGCAAAAACATGATTTTTCTCTTAGACCGATGTATCACTCTGATTGTACCAGTCCATATAGCGTTTTCTTATAAGGAAAAGTACCAGTTTATTAACTGACAACATGTCGTATATCATTTCGGTCCTCCCGTACAGCCTAGAACCAAATCAAGATATAATTAATTGAATATGTATGTCTCAGAAACAATAGCATTAATCGTGGGCAGTTACAATGGCCTCTTTATGGAGGAAAAAATCATTAGACGACTGGTTGACATTGTGAATCTAACATGGCCCTTAGGGGACTATAATTTAGGGCTCAAAATGCGATAATGATATGAGTTAAGTGCTGTAATTAAGTTATCTTAAGCCTGAAATGATGTGCCTAAAAGCATTGTCCCTATCAGTTTACTCATTATTGCTCGGGATTTTGTTAGTTAAAATATTTTTTAAATTCCGAATATGAGTTTTTTCTGTAGGAAAAAGCACTAAACATGAATAGTTCTTAATATCTTCATAATACAGGTGTCACTATCTTCACAATACAGGGTCAGGTGCGGTTTTAGTCGTTTCGAGTTTCGCACAGAAAAAAAAAGGAACGAGTGTCATGTCCCTCCAACACAAAGGGAGATCCTCCAACCAGGCGAGGTGATCATGCCTGGCGGGTCACTGCCCAACAGTTGATGTTGGGATGTTGTACATATGATTATCGGCGCGAGAACTTCTATTGCGCGATTCAGGATTGGTAGTTACTCCGTGTAGTGCGTTACTTCGTAATTCAGTGTATCTTCGGTAGATGGCGCTGTAGTAGGTTACTGTTATATTTTATGTGGAAGTCGCCACACAGGGTTAATAGTTCACACAGTGTGTTACATTATCTATAGGTGTCCCTAACGGTTATAATAATAAATAAGTAATAAATAAATAAATAATCCGGAATCTAGCACACAACGCCATCTAGTCCCAAGCTAAGCAGAGCTTGTGTTATGGGTACTAGACAACTGATATAAATACTAATATACTTTTTTTTTGTAAATACATACATATTATACATAGAAAACATCCAATCTCCGCAACAAATATTTTTAGATAACACAAATACTTGGTCCGACCCAGGATTTGAACCCGAGACCTCAAGCACAGCAGTCGCATTCACTACCACTACGCCACCGAGGCAGTCATATTGTATTAATATATATTGTATAAAGTCAATAAAAATGAATGATGAAACAACCGAGTTGATAAACATGGCTGCCCAAAATGCGCCCATGTTTTTAAGGACCATATCAGTTAAAATCTCGGAATCAGTTAAATTTTTTAGTTTTGTACTCTACGAGCTATGACAAAACACTATCTGCATTATTATTTATTGGTGTACGTAGGGGAAATCGAGCAGACAAATTTCTGATAGGGACTAACTACCGCCGCTAATGGGCATTTGACAATTTGGTGGCCACGCTTACCATCCCTTCTATTCGTCTCCCCAGAATCAGGGAGTTCAATTTTTCTCAGAGTTTCGACTCTGCAGAAACTGGCTACAAATAAATGCAATCAACTCACACTACGATTCAAGATCTCAAATTTGTAGTAAGTCATGTATAAAGAGTCATATTTTACTTTGTAAAGTTTCTAAATCTTATCTTAAAGAAGAACTTGATTTTAAACTGACCATAACCCATTATAGCAGATTCAAGAAGTTTCCAGGAACGGGTCTATTAGGTGGTTTACACGTGGAAAAGTAGTGGAAGTAGGTTGTTCATTAATTTTTGTTACCATTACGGAACCCTTGAGGCTATGATATTGCGCTTGTGACGGATAATAGAGCTAGGATTAAATCCATGAATATAATATTACACATGTTGGTTTAAGTTATGAACTTACTTGTAATTAAGTTATAACGTCCGAGCTTAGACCAACACTATCACAATGTAAACATTATTAATAAATACACTGTTTTATGGTGGGACAGATAATCCTCACTAAATATGGTCTGGGCAAATGATACTACACCCTAACATTAATACAAGTGTTAAGCAGTTATTTCAATATATTTCACCAAGTATGATAAAGAAGACATACCGTCTTCTGTGACAGGATAAAAATACGAAATGTCACCACCCCAATTCAATCTGTACGTGTTTTACGAACAGGAGCAAACTACACATTACAACACAGCTGCAAAGACAAGACAACTTGATACAAACCCTAGACCCATCCGTCTGACCAGCTTGAGATAGCACCAAAATGTCTTGTCTAAAGAGAGTTTATGAAACGAATTTAATATAATAATAAGTACTGCTATATGACATGACCTTAATTAAACCGCTGACGCCCACACATTGGATTCAAAATCAACGTCTGAATTATTTTCTACGTACGAGCAAGTTCGCTGTCGTAATTTAGTTGGGTGGTAGGTATTCCTGGTAATATGGGAACTTGATGAGAAGTTATGTATTTAAGGAGGATCAAAACTTAACTAGTTTTTAGTAATTAAAGATTTAGTGTTCTTCACAGATATATTATCAAGACCAAAACGACTGGTCACTTTATTTCTGAGACCTTATAAACGCTTTTTATCTAATAGAAGCTACAAATTTCATTCACATCGTATCAGCCTTTAAAGACATTATTGGACATAGCATTTTAGTAAGGAAGTTTCATTCACTACAATAAATAACATTTACTTAGATTTGCAGGTAGCTTTACAATGACGCTTAACAATATTTTGCTCTTTACTAAGCCAAAGAGTACTCTAAGGTGAATTCGAGGCTCTCAACTTATGGATTTTAAGAAAAAAATATTCTAAAACGTTAGAGGATGGGTGGATTTTACTACTGTGCCTTGGCAACCCTATGCAGACATTATAATAACACGACAGATGACGTGACATCTGCACTGACGGTGTTGTGGTTCAAGTCACCTCTCCTCTTCCTACTACACTGAGTATTGTGAGATTAGTCTTCGCATGCGACAACTGTTCGTGTGGAATTGAAAATTCGGAACGTCATCCACTCTATTCATCCAGTAGGTATAGTAAGGCGACTAATAGCACAAACTACGCCAGACAGATCACTAGAAAGAGAGGGAAAACTTGAAACAAATATAATGGACCGAAGTCTCTTTTCTAAGGAGAGGCCTATGTCCAGCAATGGTCTGGTTAAAGGCTGTTGATGATGATGATGATAATGTGGCAGCATTCTGTGAGTGTGGGTGTCTGTGCACACAAAGGCTTCTGGTCTCAAACCAGGCAAAACCATATATGACCAGACTGCTAATAAACAAACTTATATATTTCTAAATTCATATATTTTATTAGATATTCTTTTTCTACGTTCATCTTAATTTCACAAGGTTTTCTGAACGTTATATACCGTTCAGAAACTTGAGGGAGAAGTCAACCGCTTTATTGCTTTCTTATGTTTGTTCACGTCCGTGCACTCACATAACTTCACTACCATAAAAGTTGGGAGTAAATTCAGACGACTTGAAAACTTCAAAATTTTATTCATCTCACTTGAACTAGTTTCGAGGTGACTTTCGTCTTTCAATTTATATAAAAGGGTTCGTTTTTCGTTCAAGGTTTTCAATACTTTTAAATAAATAATTTTTAACATGGTATAAATCATTTTACATTTACTGTTTTGGGGTTGATATGTCTAATTAATTTTATTTTAAGCCAGTTTAAATAATGATTTTTTGGTTTCAAAATTTAGGCTGGGGTCGGTATGAAGTCTACTAAAATACAGTATTATTTGAATTTTTAGATGGGGCAACTGTCAACAGACCTCCATAATCCAAGAATGTATACAATATGACGATGTGGTGATTTTTATTGATTAGTAAGTCAATTAACAATAAAAATTAATAATTTAATTACTAAAATATTGTGATAAACCCCAAGCAAACTTGATAATAACAAAATATGAGTTGAGTTTTTTTTATGGAATTTTTTATAGGGGGCAAATGAGCAGACGCATCGCCTGATGGTAAGCGATTCCCGTCGCCCATGGACACCCGCAACACCAAAGGCGTCACAATTGCCTTGCCGTGGTATCACTCCTCTCGCCATCGTCCTACGCGACAGCAATTCCATCCCCATCACTTGGATGGCTGGCAGTCCACAAATAAGCGCTTTTCGCGAAAAGAAGAAATTGCACAACAAAACTGTAGAATGAACTGTCGCCTGCGATATTCCCGGACCAATACGACCCTCAAATCTTCAAGAAAAGAGCGTACTCCTTCTAAAAAGGTCGGCAACGCACTTGTGACGTCTTTGGTGTTGCGGGTGTCCATGGGTGGCGGTGATCGCTTACCATCAGGCAATACATCTGCTCGTTTGCCGCCTATTCAATAATAAAAAAAACTCTGATCGAGCCGGCCCATTCATGCCGAAGCGTGGCTCTCCCACGGTTAAATGTTAAGTTAAGAGTAAGTTAAGTCTGTACTTATCTATTTTTTATCTGGAGTTTATTGTGTGAGTGACTGTATAGTCAGTATTGACAATTAATTAGCAAATTCTAATCAGATAAAATGTTGTAACAAACTCAAATGTGTTTTTTTTTGTGTGATTGGAAATTTACTTCTTTTGCAAATTAATTAAATCAATTTCGCCAAGTATTTAACTGCTTTAAGTTAAAAAGATTAATTTAAATACTTAAATCAGAATGAGCGGAACTTGTTTGCAATGTTCACACATTAAAACCCATATTTCCATATGTTATATTTTCTAGAAGCGTCTGTCTCCGAATGGTAAAAAAATAGAAAACTAGCGCACGCCAATACCTGCAAAAATATTCGTTTGGTTTCCAAATTTTTTCAATGTGAAAGAAGTGTCCCACTGACGAAATATGCTTTATCGGAAAGTTTGTGTATTTATTCCTAATAGAAATGTAAAATCTCAAAAGTCACGGGTTTAGAAATATAGATAGCAAATTGCTTTTTACGTGAGTTTTCATAATTCCGTGGGATTATTAAGTACAGTCGAGGCAATGAAGATGATGACTTATTGATTATAATTATTACCTTTGAAACAAGAAGATCGGGCCTTAGATGTTTGTGAATCTGTAACAAAATAGTGACTGATATAAATATAAAAGTTACAAAATAACATATTAATGTTCTCATAGCCGATAACGGCCACGGTGGCCAGTCTCAACGGATACCAGCGAACTACGCAGAAGATATTATATAGTGCACAAGTGTGAAAATGTGCGCAAACTCAGGTGCAATTTCTGTTCTCTCTCTTTCATAATCCGATGGGATGGTTAACCAACACGACCGGGGAGAGATCAGGCGCAGGAGCGACAGCTTTACGTGCTCTCCGAGGCACGGAGGTTCAGTCCGCAACTTCCGAAATTCCGAGCTTTTATTAAGTATTTCCATACTGAGAAAAACTCGATAACACTTTAGGCCCGACCCGGGATTCGAACCCGAGGCCTCTTGATCGGCAGTTATTAATTTTAAATTAGTCTGTATTCAAATGAATTCTAGCGTTTATAGTTATTTAAAGATATTATTATGCAAAAGACAATAAGATGAAAACGAGATTTATAAAAATAAATCGCTGTATTGTGAATTGTAAATATCTCAATCCAATCACAATCACAATGGTTACACAAATTTTTAATATAATTAGGTAGAGAGATAGATTTTATTCTAAAATTATTAGATACTAGCTGACCCACGCAACCTCGTTTGCGTCTTCAATTGCCCGTAGCGTGAAAATTTTCCCCGTTTTTGAAACATTCTTCATTGGTGCTCCGCTCCTATTAGTATTACCGTGATGATATATAGCCTATAGCCTTCCTCGATAAATGGACTATCCAACACTGAAAGAATTTTTAAAATCGGTTCAGTAGATCCCGAGATTACCCCCTACAATTTAACAAACACACAAACTTTACTTCTTTATAATATTAGTATAGACTACTACTTTTTGAGCCCAAACTTCGAACAGAACTACTATTAAAGTATAAATGCACCATATTAGTCGTAATAAACTTTTAACAACAACACACAAATGGTTTTTTATTTCTAAACACTCATAATAAACCTTAAAGCAGTTGGTTCATATTTTCTGCAATAAACTAGATTATAAAACTCACACAATAGTGGCTAATAAATTCCAATTCAATCAATAAAAAGCACATATTTATCTAATCGGCAATCCTTTGAACAGGCAATAAGAGAACTGGGGTATATGACCCTACCACAATAAAAACTGCATGAAACCATCCGGGCTAAAATTGTAAAGTCGACGCACTCTGCAACTTGCGTGACCTTAAATACTGACAATAGAATTTCAACCTAGCGGGCATAGATTTAATATATTTTTAACAAATGAAAGTCAACTGTCGTTACGCTCTTTCTAAAATAAATACCTATTGCCATTGAAGTCTGTGCTACATGTCTCCTGCCCTAAGTCTTCCATTATTTTAAAGCTAAAATATACTCTAAACATTGTAGTTAAAGTTCAAATTCCTACAGGACTTATCGTCAGTGTTCGCCAATGCCTGGATAATGCCCTTTACTAGTGTGTCAGATTTTCATAACCGACCTATTTGCTATGAGAATAATGTCCTTTTTTCTCTGCTAGCCCTTAACAGCCTAATAGAAAAATGCTTGAATCGCCTTATATGACATCAAAGCATAATACAACTTATTTAAATGTGATAAGATTTATATTCAAATGGGTTGGTTAGTGTAGGTGTTCGCAGTGTCATGACATTGCATTCCAGGCGATGCGAATGACTCCGAGATGACAACGACCAGACAAGGGCAGCTAGTTACTCATACGACGAATTGTAGACCATTGTGTACGTAAATAAGATGTGTGTTTTTATTGGGTCGAATAAAAGTGTCAATTTATCTAAGACACTGCATTGTTTTTAATTGAAGTAGCGTGTAGTAGAGGTACAGAGGTGTAGAGGTTCAAATGGCATAGTTTTTAGAAGTCATCGGCAGAGTAGACGAAGCTTCCAAAAAAGGTACATCTAAATTTAAAAAAACAGGTTATTTAATAGGGTAACATGCATATGATGCATGGTAGGGGCCACTTCGTACTTCTTACACACAACGCCATCTAGTGCCAAGCTAAGTAAAGCTTGTGTTATGGGTACCAGACCACTGATATAAATACATAAATACTTTTTTTGTAAATACATACATATTATACATAGAAAACACCCAAACTCCGAAACAAATATTTTTAGATCACATAAACATTTCGTCCGACCCGGGAATCGAACCCGAGACCTCAAGAACAGAAGTGGCATACGCTACCACTGCGCCACAGAGCCAGTCAAGTAATTATGGTAAGTAATCACTACTTCACCACTGTACAATCTTTTATAATCGCTATATTTTACCTATACTAGTCGCGATGTTAAATGTGTGTTGCGGTATGCGATAATGGTGTAGGTGGTATGCGTTTGGGACTAACTCCGCCCACACGCCTACCACAGTAACTCCTGTACACCAGGATTAACAGCAATGACCCACGAACACACCGAGTTATTACACTCGGGAAGTCCCGTGAAAAATTTAACTGTTTTGACACCCGCAACGAAATAAATCAGAAGAAAACTGAACGAGTTGGAAATATAATAAGTACACGGGAAGTGTCCTTATACCTTAGCAAAGCGAGAGACAAAATGAAGTCAAAATAGGCAGACACCTTTTCCGAACCGGGAAGAACCATGGATAAAATATTATGGGTTCCAAGTGAGCTATGTTTTATGCTATAATATCTATGGGAGAATCGCTTAAACGCACGGAAATTGACACAAGTTCCCCATAATATATCCCGATGGTAAGCGACTGCTGCCCCCATGGACACATTTAGTTTTAGTAATTAATTCAAAATCTATTGTTATACTATTCAGTACAACCGAGCCATTATTATTTTCTATTACTAGTCTATTGACATCTCATGCGTTGAAATTAGTTTAATAGTTAGGCGTTAAAGTGTGTTATACAAATATATATAACCGTCAAAAATATTTGCCTTGATTTTGACTTGGCCGTAGTCGGAATAGAAACTTCTATCGGATATTTGAAAGTAACAAATAAAAATAATTTTATTCAACACTAAGTTGTAAATAATCTTAACTTTTTAATTATACTAAGCTAAACTATAACAAAGTTCCACGCGTCTAAGATATCTTATAACTTGACTGATCTCAAGTTCTTTATTTCCAAGTTGTAATAGTAAGTTAGCTCAGAGCCGAGGAAACTATACATCCAATTATGTTCCGGTAAAGTATTAGGGGAGAGATACAAGAGAAAGAACACAATTTAAAGTTGTCAGCAATACGGTGAAGTAGCCCTTAATTAAATTACTAACTTTGTGTTTAGAAGTGGATGTTGAACAGAACATAACATTTAAATGTAAATCATGTACCTAACTATAACTTTTGTAAGCTTATACGCCAACTTATTGGTCAAAAAACTTTGTTCATATCGACAGTAAAGAACCAATTCTTGGCACACAGACAATGATAATAAAAACACAATTATTTGTTTGAGGCAGGTATCGAACCCACAATCTCTTGTACAGCAGTCAAGACCGTTAATCACTAGCTCAATAGATTAGCCTAGTAATATAAGTACATTTTCAGGTAAGAAAATATTATGATTAAATAACATTGTAAATTTATTACGTGCTTAATATACACGCAATTATATAAGGGGTAAACGAGCAGACGTATTGCCTGATGGTAAGCGATTACCGCTGGCCATGGACACCCGCAACACCAGTGGCGTCACAAGTGCGTTGCCGACCTTTTGCCTTTACTAAACTGTAACCGCCCGTTTATTAAATCGGACTCAAGCCCAAGATTTTTAGTTCAGCAGTTAGCATGTCCTATCCACTATACCAAAACCAGCCAACTGTTTAAAAAGTACTGCTTCATATTAAAACAGATAAATTCTAAGCTAGAACTATTAACTTTCACAGCAGTTGTTAAAACTTATATGGTGAGCCAACTCCGATAATTCGCTGAACCTTTTGGCTCCATTTTCACGGACTGATGAGTTCATTGAAGTTTCACTTGAGCTGGACTGCAGCCAAGTTGCGGTGGAATTTTGTACGTGCATAGACGAGGGGGATATTATTAATATTCTTATAAATTTTTTTGCTCGGACGATCTGACTGACTCATCAATGCTGAGCCCAAACCGCAAGGGCTGCTAACTTGAAAAGTTGGCCTTTTTGTGTTGTAAGTACCTTCTAAGAAAAGATTTTTGAAAATTGTATGTGGAATAATTAAAATAGTAACATAAAGACTTCAAGAACTGAACCAAATTGAAATGGGACTACATGGGAAGCATCAGCTTTAAAGTAAAAAAAAAGAATTATCCTGGCAGGGTCACCATATGAGGTTGGGATAGTAACAAGACGATTGAGTTTCCTAATAGACTGAGCCTTCTTTAGTGCGGGCAGGCGCTGAAAGGGGTCCGGATGTGTTAATAACAGCAGTTCCCAGATCAGTCCCTTCTCAGGCGCAGAGTAGCACACAGTGTGGTTTTAGTCGATCCGATTCCGACACACCACCCCGACGCAGACCCCGGTAGAGTGATGGTATCTATTGATGGATAAATACTGATTCATTTCATATGAAGCAATAGTTTATATGCTTGCGAACAATAATGATTACATTTATAATATGACTTATAACTACACATACAACATAGTTCAGCCAGTCGAAAGTTTTGAGGTTACAAATTAAAAAAATAACAGTCGAATTGAGAACCTCATCTTTATTTAAAGTCGATTAAATAAATGATGAATGGTTGTATAGAAATTGAATATTTTTAAAGTTAGAAGGAACGAATACGCAATCGTACTAATATTTAAACGCGAAAGTTTGTGAGTAGATATGTATGTAAGGATGTTTGTTGCTCTTTACAATAATATAGCTTATACATCAAAATAACACATAGGTTACAATTTGTAAAGATATTAGCTTCGACTCGCGGCGTTGCCCGCGTTTATTCGTACCGTGAGTAGCACTGCGGGGTTCAGCTTGTAAGAAATAAATACGTAAACTATTGTAACATAAATAAGACTTGTAAATTTAATCTACATTAATCTGGTATTTACAAGGAGATACTGAATAAATTTTATCGGTCAATTTATATTTTATAAATATAATTTGTTTTAAGTTTATAAAAGTACTTAAAAGCCTTTAGAGCTTAGTAAAGTACAGTTGCGTCGTTATTTTTATATTGTTATGTTCATTAGACCTAAACCCCTGATCGGCTTTACAAGTTTAATGTGTGTTTGTATTGGCTTGTCGCATCATAACTTCTAAATTAATATGTTGTTGTTTAAAATATTAACTTGATCGTGAATGTGTTCTGCTGTAATTTAATAAAATCTGTTGAATCAGTCGCAGATCATCACTCTTATAACTGTATAAAGAACATTCAAAATGGAGCTGTCTTAAATGTTTAATTGATTCTGGTGTGTCTAAGTATAAAGTGACTTGATTGAATTTTCTTAGCTATTCAAATCTATTTCAACTATGGGAAACTTCTGTGGTTGTAAATCTGTCGTCTGATTATGTGGTGTGACGGATATGTTTTTCCTGGCCATTACACGAGTGTTGTAATACCCGATTAAGGAAGCTGGGCTAGCGAAGCATAGTAGGAGGAGGTTAGGACCTCCTTTCTTGACGATGTATATCTCTCTAGCTAGATATAGCTTACATAAATTATTGAACATTGATCCCTAAGGTACCATCACAATCAATAGCTTCGTCCGTAGTGTACATGCAGCACGTTTGCGATGCAGTTTGCATACAAATGGCTCAATCAAAGATCGCAGCAGTGACCACGTCTATAGTTCCATTGTGTGACGCGACGCACTCGCGGTAATGAACTTGGTTTGAAAATAAATATATTATACTGACAGATATACGCAACTTCTCTGTGGTTCTTTTCAATTATGCTCGGTTTCTATTGGTCTAAACGTGATGTTATGTTAGGACAGCCTAACCTAGGCATGCTAACAAGACAATGTAAAAATAGGTAAGTTACTTTTGGGGTTCAACATGAGCAACAACTTTTATAAAAATCAAATCAATTGCTGTTCGTTTCGAATTCGAGAACGGCTGTGCCGATTTAGCTGATTTTGGTTTTGAAATGTTTGCCGTAGTCCAGGGAAAACGATGAAACAGTGAAAAGGACAAAATAAAGTAAAAACAACTTTATTAGGCGTATAAATTCCAGTTTCGCGGAGAACTTTACATACATACATGAAACGGACACAAAGAACACCCAGACTCAGAACACCAATTTATGGATCACACAGTGTTGTCCCATGTGGGGTTTGAACAAATTATAGAAAGCTGTGTGGTAATCGCTTAAACCGCTAGGCAAAACGTGCAATCAAATATTCCGGAACATAATACATAGCTTTCATGATTTTGCTTGGAAATCTAATAATCTTTACCAATTTTTGTGTGCTGTTTCATTTACGGAAACATTAATTTTTAAGCCCTCGGGATACATTGTTTTGTATAAACTTATGTGTTTTCTAACCCAGACAATATATTTGAAAAATTAAACGATTATCTATTGAATACCTAAGCGTAGCAAACTCATAAAGAAATTCACTTTGGCATTTATAAGAAAAAGTATTTTATATCTCTAATCTGCACTCCATTTAACGTAATTATAACTGATTTCTCTTTACTTGAGAAGGAGAGAAGTCGTCTGTGAACTAAAATGAAGTGAATACGATAGAATAGAATAGGCTTTATTGTACACCAAACAAACCAAACCAACACAAAACACAAACAGTAAAGCAACATAATGACCATGTACGAATGGCTTTTACAGGTAACCTTTATATGTACAAATCGACTGTAGAATGACAAATTCAAGGATAGATTTCGGTGTTAAAAATAAATAAAGGCAAAGAATTTAAACATACCTTATAATAATCTACTCAATTATATACAAGTAAACTAAAATAGCTTTTCTACACAACGTAATTACAGAAAGGGGCGAAAGTCTCTAAATAACCATGTGACATAAGATATAATGAAAGTGTTGAAAGGGCAGTCGTTAATGGGAGTGTTCGCAGCCTCGGACGTAACGATGCGACACTCTGCAATTAGAGGATCGAATAGTCTGCTAGATGTTTCGACGTTATTATGAATGTCACAGTTGAATGGAAACTTGATATTTATGTGGAGACTCTTCTACAACTCTGTCACAGTAGAGTGACAGAGTGTGATAAGAGTACTATTATGGCCTAAATAGTGCTTACTTTTACTTTTTTTTTTATTGAAAAGGGGCGGAATGGCAGCTAAGAGACTAACAAAGGAACAGTTTAAACTCAACTTAAAGCTCTTCACAATACAATTGTACTTGATGTGAAAAATAATGACGGCGAGTGATGCTAGCCAAGGTTATTCTGAAGAACTTCAGGTTGAATAAGTTCAAACCTTCAAGAAAAGAGCGTACTCCTTCCTAAAAGGCTGGCAACGCACTTGTAACGCCTCTGCTGTTGCGGGTGTCCATGGACGGCGGTAATCGATTACCATCAGGCGATAAGTCTGCTCGTTTGCCCCTATACAATAAAAAAATCGAGAGAAAGTCTCTTCGCCGCCACTCTGTCCATGTGAGGACTTCACACGAAGAATACAAACAGTGTATTGCTAACATTTAGTACAAAGCCATTAGCGAGTGTCAGCAAGTTCACCCGTTCATTCACTGTCCGACATAATGAATGAATCACAAGAGCGACTCGTATTTTGGAACTTATTTTACAATTTTGTTTATTTTTGGTGTAAAGTTTTTCTATAGGTGTTGTATGTTGAGTATTGAAGTGGTATTAAATTTTTTGGAGTGGTTTATATATATTATGTAATAGCTAATCCACGCAACCTCGTTTGCGTCTTCTATTGCCCGTAGCGTGATAAATTTCCTCCGTTTTTGAAACATTATCCAACACTGAGAGTTTTTTTTTTAAATCGAACCATCGGTTCCTCAGATTAGCGCGTTCAAATAAACAAACAAATAAACTCTTCAGCTTTATATATTAGTATAGATGTATATAACAACAAAAGAAGTAGGTAATAGATGTCCTTTATTAATTAGTTTTTTTTTCTTTTCTCAACTCCCGCACTAGGAATAATTCCTGTGTCGCGGGGGACTTTACGAACATTTATGAAACGGACTCAAAGAACACCCTGACTTAGAACAACAATTTGTGGATCACACAAAGTGTTATGCCATGTGGGATTTGAACCCACAACACTTGGCGAAGTAGGGAACACGCAAACTACACGCGTGGCGACAGCTTAAGCACTGGGTCAAACGTGTAGTTAAAATTTAAGTCTTGCGAGATAGAACAGTTACTCCGTGCTCCTAAGGATCTCAATCGAGGTCTAAACAATAACATCATAATTAATATCAATTAATCTCATGATAATGATTTTCAGATTAAAATAAAATTTTGTGAAAATTATGTCCTTTTGAGTAACTTACATAATTACATATATTATTTCTTTAATAATGAAATTTTCTATGCAGTTAGCATAAATAACTCTAAAAAAATATTGCAGTGTTAGCGGAAAACCAATTTTAAAGGTCCCTCTTATATACGAGTATAACGATGATCACGCTCCAACAAATACAAACGAATTCTTTTTTAATCAATTAAGTGGAAAAATCCTTAACACATGACGTCGGCACTCTAAAACCCTAAAACGATTGGCGTGAGTGGCCAATCTCGGAAAAAACAGTTTGGCCCAAGTTATAAGATATAGCGACGTTCACTGATTTCCTTTTTTAGATTTGTGTTAAAGGTTTTCAGATTTTTTTATTTATTTTTATACACTTTCGGGTAGATAAAAGACTTGAAAATAAAACAAACTCGTTGCTATGCTGCTTTGATCAATTTCTAGGATATTTTATTATAACATCGTTAACAGTGTTTAGTAGTGGCTGCTGGTCACTGGTAGAAAGGAGAAAGGTGGAAGAGGTAATAAAGTCACGCTGATTTCAGCACACACAGAAGATCACCGTAAAATGACAGCGTTTGTGCTGCCGTGTTTTGTTGGTGCGAGACCGGAAGCCCAACGATGCAGAAACATCACTAGACCACCTTAGTGTGGGTCCCAATACTGATTTATCTGCATGCGCAATGACCTTGGATTCTGCTTATGCTTTCCATAAGGCACAGTAGAGCAATTTTGGCAGGGCCATATTCAAAAACTGGCCAAGTGCGATACGTACTCGCACACCGAGGGTTCCGTGCAAGCCTGTAAGTAAAATTGCATTTTTTCCGTTATCTGTGCTATAAGACGTTGCTTCGTACCAAATTTCAAGAATATAAGTTTACGGAAAGTACCCTGTAGGTTTTCAAGAGTCCAACAAGTCCTCACAGACAGACTGATAACAAAGTGATCCTTAAAGCGTTCCGTTTTTTCCTTTTGAGGAATGGAACGCTAAAAGAGGAACGTTAATAATCATAAATTATGATAATTTGTATATTTCTATATTTTTCCTTTGAATTGTTGAATGGCTGGTCAAATGTCTCCGGGACTTCTATTGATAATTAGCTCATGTTATTAATTAATGAAAATCAAAATTTAAAGCTTAGATTTCTGAATTTTGTTTCCCCTCATGGATCTTACATGGAAACTTCAAAGTTTTTATCTCTTTTGTATATACCTATAAGCCGTTGTAAATATAAAAATGGTAATAAATAATTTATTTTTGAAAATTAATTAAAGATAATCTTAGAACAAGACCCTTCCTCACAAATTACATCACGTTGATATTTGCTGAAATCACAATTAGTGTCTGCGGCCTCCTCTCAAATAGACCCTCATCATAGGTAAGAGCCGAACACTCAGCCCTACAAGATTGGTTCTCGAGAACCATTACACTAAGTTCAGTCGAATGTGAGCTTTATTACCTTTTATTTCACGTCTAAACCATTGGGTGGGCCCAATACCTACATGAGGAGTTAAATCGAAGGACGAAAGTAGGCAAAGTTAATGTTCGATGTAGAAGTTGTTTACGAGTTTTTAAATTAACGAAGCTCCTTGTTCAGAGTTTAACAACAGGAAAATGCTCGGAAGCCGATTCGAGGGAGGTTTAGTAGATGATGTCCCTTAAAAGAGACAATCTTATCGTAATCTGTTTGAATATCTTACTCCAAGATTGCGAGCTCTGAAACGCTCAGTTGAAATCGAATCACATTGACTGCAATCGATTCGTCGGAATTTTCTCAAGTTAAAGGGAAGCAATTTGTTTGAACTAAATTTGATGGAACACTATTCTATTATTTTTTATTAAACTATGCATAAATAAATATCAAGTACTGAAAAACTTACACAAAACACCAGAGGTCAGATAGTGAAAGACCCATTTAATTGTTTGTAACTTTTTTTTTTTAATATTTCGAACATCTAATACACAACGTCATCTAGTCCTAAGTTAAGCAGAGCTTGTGTTATAGGTACTAGACAACTGATATGAATACATACATACTTTTTTTTGGTAAATACATACATATTATCCATAGAAAACTCCGAAACAAATACTTGTTAATCACACAAACACTTGGTCCGACCCAGATTTGAACCCGAGACCTCAAGCACAGCAGTTACATATACTACCAATGCGCCACCGAGGCAGTCATTGTTTAGAACGTTTCCTTAGATATGTCTCTTCTAACAATTTATCTTATCAATATTATAAACGCGAAAGTTTGTTTGTTTGTTGTCGTTTTCTACTTTGTTACTCTTTCACGCAATTTTAATGAAACTTTACAATAATGTAGCTTATACATCAGAATAACACATAGGTTACAATTTATAAAGATATAGCTTCGCCTCGCGGCGTTGCCTGCGGTTATTGTCGTCCCGCAGATAGTACCACGGGGTTCACTTAGAACTTCATATTTATTACATTGAACATTTTTGTCAAATCTATATCTATTGCCGTCCCTTATATAGAATATGACCCTAATTAATTATAATCATCACAAATTAACAATCAGAGATATATGAAACATGTAGTACGCCTCGAGGATTAAAAATATTAAATCAAGATATAGCAGAACACCGTTAATATTAATATTGAACGATTAGACCGTCTTCTATTTAAAATTATTCTTGATTGTTTAAGATCGTGCAAACGATTGTTTGAAGTTATTACTGTCGATTTGAGAAATTCATTTCAGAACGATTGAACTATATTCTGTGTAGATATCGATGAATTAATTATAATTGGAGAGGGGGCGTCGGTTAGCAACCGATCTTTGATGACGGGGGCTTTGATTTAAGGGGACATTTTAAAATCAATAGAGATTTAATTAATACTCATTGAAATATTGTTAATTTATACGTATTCTATATATTAAGTTCAAAACTTCAAATTATGGTTTCGTGGTTAATGAATACACTGTTACTTAATTATATTTAAAAAAGCGTTTACTCAACTCAAACTAAGAATAGAACTTTATCGCTTAGAGCACTGTTAAACTTTTTTTGTATAAGCAACAAACAACCTATAACTGCTGGGCTCGGGTCTCCTCTCAGGAGAGGGTATGGCTTCCCAAAATAACTCTACTCCGCGTCATAGTAAGTAGAAGCAGAATTCAAGATTGGTGGTCACCATACTTATCGCGAATGCAGACAATGCAACAAATTTTACATGGTGACCCACCACGGCGGCCTAATGTTGTTTCTGCATCATTGGACCTACGGTCTCGCACTCACCAACGAAACACGACAACACAAACACTGTCATTTTACATTGATTATCTGTGCGAGGATATTACCGCTCTGGTCAAGCCGGCTCGTTTGTACTGAAATCATCGTGACTCTATTACCTTGAAAATCACAAACTAAATTAATATATTTGCTTATCAAAGTTGCCGGTTCTATAAATCTATCTTTGAATTGTTCTAAATACGGGTGTTAATTTGAAATAACAATAAATACAGACAAAAAATCCAAAAAACACGATTCCAAGTCGGTTATAAATGTATCTCAACGATTTAAATCAATATTGTTTTTTTATATATATATTTGACTGCCTCGTTGGCGCAGTGGTAGTGTATGCGACTGTTGTGCTTGAGGTCTCGGGTTCGATTCTCGGGTCGGACCAAATGTTTGTATGATCTGCAAATATTTGTTTCGAAGTTTGGGTGTTTACAAAAAAAGTAAATATATAATAATTAATATCAGTTGTCTAGTACCCATAGTACAAGCTCTGCTTAGTTTGGGACTAGAGGGCGTTGTGTGTTAAATGTCCGAAAATGTTTATTTATTTATATATTGGCCTGTCAAAGTGACTCTACTCTGCCTGATCCAAGGATTGAGAATAAAAGATAGCTATTAAAATGCTTTTGCATTATTAAGCCTCCAGTCTCGCACTCGCCAAAAGCCAATAATGACTGTTTAAAGTAATAGTTAGTTCCGTTAGCGACGATAGATGGCGACCTAAAAATATGCACTTTCTTACAAGTCGGTGTTAAGAGTCTCTAGTAGTGTAGTACCTTACGGATATTTTTTGATTAAAACAGCTTTCGTTTGAATACATTAGTGTTGTTTAGCCCACCCAGTTCATCCCGTAAACAATGACAGTACGAATACTGATATTTTAGGTTGGTTGGTCTTAAGTGCTACGTGGGTAGTGCCGCCTCATTAGTAGATAGCTAATTGTTAATTTAGTCATTATTTAAATTATTATATCGAACACCGAAAATCCTACTGTCAAATATATCAACGTTTGTCGCATCGGCTCCGTCGCTAAGGTTTAAATTGCGTTGCCTATTCTCCAGAATCTCAAGGAATCTTTGCCGTCTTTGAAGTATTATTTCTTATTTAAGAAAAGGGTCTCGACGTAATCTCAAGTGTTTAATGACTACAAGTGTGTGAATTTCCCTTAAATGAATAAAGAGAGCACAGATTTGGAAGGGGAAGTCAAACTCTTTGCTGTGTTTTACTTTTAAGTCATTGTAAGCATTAACTGATGAAATAAGTATGTTTGTATATGTGGTTTAGTTTAAATATTTTTTATTATTATTTTGTTTTAAATTGTAAAATTCACCTTTCTTGTTTTATGCCTTCGATTGCCGTGTTCTTCTTCTTTCGATGAAATGGCAATCAGCCGGATCACTCGGATCAGCTATTTCTGCCAATGTCAAGTATTTATCGTCTTCAATTATCAAGTCTGCGAGTCTTCAAGTCGTCGTCGTGATGAAATTAATGATAAAAATATGTAAAATGTGGATGACATGAAATGGGGACCGTCTTTCGAAAAAACACACAAAAAAAACTAGGTCCGATTGCCGTGTTATGATTATGGTTAATACTAAATGTCAAAATGTAGCTGTCAAAGTCAGTAGTATGAGATATATGGGTGTGACTACTACCATATGTTACGATGTTTACTCAGTAAAAAAAAAAGTGTTAATTTACGTAATCTATTTTGCTTTGAGCTACATCCCACATATATGTAGTTTATTTAATGATATATTAGCGTCTTTTATTCTATATTATGTTCCTTATTTATTAAATTTATCAATTAATATAATATTTATAATATCTCAAACATCTGACAAACAACGCCATTTAACGCCTGGAACTCACTGCCAGCGCACGTGTTTCCGTCCCACTATGATCCCGGGTCCTTTAAGCGGGGCGTAAAAAAGCATCTCACTAGGCCGCCATAGTGCTGGTCGCCATGCTGCACTGTCCTTGTTTGCATTGAGGATGGTGACCACCACTCTTGGATTCTGCTGGTGCTTTCCATCAGGCAGGGCAGAGTCATTTTGGTAGCTCATGTATAAAAAAAAAAAAAAAAAGTCTCGAACTAAGCAGAGCTGAAATAACGGGTACTAGACAACTGATATAAATGCATTTAAACTTTCACAGATCATACTAAACATTTAGTACGACCCGCGCATCGAACCAGAGACCTCACACTCAGCACCTGCGCCAACGACCACAATATGTGATTCATTGGGAACGTGTCATTCAGTCATTATGTGAAGGGCCGTTGGTTCCTTGCAGATCAAACACAGGTGATCTACGAAGTATTATTTCTTGGTGATCACCTACGTCAGCTGAGTGGGTCCCCTGATTTCTGCCCAGTAAGAACAGTAAGAAAGAAACATAAATATTCCATGCTATACCGGTTTTATTAAATTAGAATGCTATTTCAAATCTCTTCATTTCAAGAAATTTTCTATAATAATATTATCTTCGAATTCTAAAATAAAAGATATCCATCTCAGTACCTTGGTCTCTCAAAAAGTGTTCGAAATGAGTAATTATCGAAACGGAGGGTCACCTCCCTACCTCCCTTTCACAAATGTTAAATGGCCTTTGAAATTTTTTTTTATGAATTTTGATTGCCTAATAAAATTCAGTCTTAATCAAATTTCCTCTTTCAGAACGAATGTTTATTTCAGCGTCCTCTGATTCTTCAAATTGACAGATTGTAAGAGTGACTTCAGATTGATACAGCAACGATTCGTTGAACGGCGCGATTTATAAATTAAAACATATTTGACCACTTTAATGTATTCCTAGCAAACTACTTATCAATTTTGCTTAATCGTCGCATTTTAGGTACAGACGTAAATACAGAATGATTAATTAATATGTATTATACTAGTACGCAACTAAATAAAACATAAATAACTAAATTCATGTACCCTCAAATCTACTTTCCTGTCTCGTTAGTGAGGTACAAATTACTTTTACTAGTGGGTCTATAAAATAAATAATTAACAGTTAAAAACGCACCGCTGTAAGACGTCTGAACATACCATAAACTCTCAAAATTGTGTTATTTCATAGAAGTATTCAATGCCATATCGTGTTTAATATTAAATTAATTCCTTTTGTTCTCTTTTAGGTACAAATAAATAAGAAACAAAATCTCAAATAAATAATACAAAGATCATATTTTGGTCTTTAGATCGTAATAAATTTAATGTTTGTAAATGTAACAATGATTTATATCAGACATTAAATTTTCTCGTGTATACTTTTGGAGGTAATAAAATATGCTATATAATTGTACATTGACATTTCTGGTTTAATAAATAATTAAATTGTTTTTGTGAATCTATTTCTACCTCTAAATTACCGTTAGATTGTAAACTGTTAAAAGAATATGAACTATAACATACCGCATAAAATTTAACGTATTATTTTAGTTAGATTGTAATCTATCGAAATGAAAAAGTAAGTTTATCAAATTGTGATATAGTATGCGACGGATCGCATCTCACGCGCTGACTGGTTAAACAGCATATGTCTTGCGCCGCCATATTTATTTGTTAATTCGTTTGTTGCCGAATGTAAAGTATTTTTGTGATAGGAAATAGATTTCATGTTGAAATTACCTCACACCTTTAAAATAAGTTACGTGAAATTGTCGTGAGAGTGAAATTAATTTGTGATTAATTAAATAAGTTCTAACCTAACCTAAATCTATAGCCATAGAAAGGCTTAAAGTAAGACCGACCAATCAAGCACAGTTGACAATTCGACGTGCGACAGATTGTGATTTAATGGTTTTACTTCGATATATTACAATCAAAGAACAAAATAAATTGTAAGCAGTCACAGTTGCCAATCTTTCGACAGTTTACAATGTCGCTAGTCAGATTGTAGTCAAACGGTGCTTACAATCTTACGGTGACATATACACACAGACGCAGAATTTTTGGAAAATTTACAAAAAAGAATACTGAGCAAATGCTCGGTAATCCAGATGCTTATATTTAAACATAATGGTATGGCCCTCTTTGTCAGTCAAGCGAAAAAGACATAAAATGTTTATTTTTCAATATTACACATTTTTACTTTGTACAAAATTTAAAAACTTAAGATATTCGCTGAGGATTTTATAAGTCATATACACTTAAGTTATTCTTTGAAAAAATATTTACGCGATAATGCCTAAACATAGTTTCATAGCGCTAAGTGAGGTGGATTCAATTCTCACGTAACGAAATGCTTTGAATAAACCACAAATGCTTAAAAAGCTAAAATGAAATAAATACAAGTATTAATTCATAAATACATCTCTCTGACGCACCTAACAAGATTCCCTTTGATTTTCTTCCTTAATTGGGTACTACCATCTACCTATTCTCATAATACAAGTAGATTTTATCTCGTACAAATGTGTAATACATCATATTAACTTAATTTCACTTAGCAACGAATACTTAATTGGAATTAATCAACGATATTTGCGGAATGTCTGTACCTGTTTCTGTAGTTAAGCTCTGAATATTCACGAATGCTTCGTTACGACATCCTACGCTTCGCAAGACTGTTTATTTTATGTATCTCTCGGATATTTAGTAAAAGATTTGTTGGAAGAACTTTGTGGTTTGAGAGAAGAGCTTTTAATGTTATGATTTTTAAAAAGGGTTATTTTAGATACGGTTACTTTAACTGGCCTATTCACAAACAAAATTGTTCCCTAATATTAGTGAATACTATGTCACTGTTCAGTTACATAAAAAACACATGCACACTAACGCACAAGTACAACCACACGCACACGCACGCACACACTCAAACGCACATACACATACACACTCAACCACACGCATACTGTACATTATCATTAATATTAAGGAAGTCTTTTCGTTAAAATTTTATCTTGGTTAGTTTATTTCCAATACGCATGTTATTTATTGCTTTTATTCGACTTGACTGGACAATTCGAGTAGTAGTTGGAGTTATTGACTACAGACCCGTATGATGTGGGTTCTATTTCAAACCTAAAGACAAATTAGTATGACATTTTTTATTGACAAAATTAGCAATGTCGTTTAATGAATTTGTTTAAAATATCCTTGAATTAGAATCATTTATATCTAAGCAATATTTTTCCTAAATACATGCAACCTTAACAAATTCTTGTGTACTTAACTGTACCTAAGACAGATGCTAAACTTTAGTGTGACAACATACGGAAAATAAGTTCAAAATAAACGTTCTTATTATTCCCAGTGGTTTTCCCATGATAGGAATTTTATTTTCATCAAAGGCTTTTTCTTATATTTATTTTATAGTTTAAGTTTAAACAGGAGATATTAGAAAATGTAAATTAGATTATTTCAGAATAAAAAATCCGTAGCTAAGTTTTTTTAAATGGTTTAGGGGGCAAGCGGGCGAACGTATCGGCTGATGGTAAGCAATTACCGCTACCCATGAACACCCGCAACACCAGAGGCATCACAAGTGCGTTGCCGGCCTTTAGGGATGGATGGAGGGGTTGGGTTGGTCGTTGGTTTGGGTTGACTCGGTGAAACACAGCCCAGGCGCTATTTCACAGCGGTTTTCTGTGAGGCCATGGTATCACTCCGGTCGAACCGGCCCATGCATGCCAAAGCGTGGCTCTGCCCTCTCACTTACAATAATTAGTTTTAGTTAAGGTAATTTTACTGATTTCTTCATTTTGACGCTAAAAGAGTATGTCGAATTGAAACAATATTTTTTGTTAAAATTCAATTAGCATACTATTATTATTACATTGTTATTTTTTTACTTATCCTAATTGTTTTGATATTTATGTATAAAGAAATATATCCCAAAATTAAAGTACAAATTACAAAATCCTCATTTCTTGTCATCGAATCTATGACTTTATTTCAAACAGTACCTACGACATTTTAATGTCATATGTACGTTTGTTCTCCTTTTAAAAATAAATAAACGCCACAAGCGATCTAATCGCATTGTAACCGTGTTCGCCCCTAATTTTGGCTCGTGTATACATGAACTACAAGGGATTCAGGTCGGGAGCAGTGCTCTAAATCGCAAATATAATTAATTCATGCCTACCGGGAACCCCCGTAATGGAATGAGGCATTAACCTGACCGAATACCTGTTAGCTTTTAATTTATATTAAGTGACCCCTGAAATGCGTTTTAATTTCCAGATTGGATGTTCGAACGCTTAGGTAAACGTAACATCGAATTACTTCGGAATATGTAGGTACGTAAAGATAGAATTAATATATTTTCTTCAAATGTTTGATTCGATTTTGCAGATATCGATTTTATTAACGAAATTTAATAATAACAGTAATTCTTGACATTTCAGATCGTAATGCCTGCGATATTGTGGTCAGAGGCTAGCAGAAATCCCAAGATCCTAATAACCGCTAATCTTGATACATTTTCACGCTTAAATGTATCACACATTTAAGCGTGAAAATGTATGTGTGTCTGCTTTTATATCTCAATATGTTTTTAAATTAACGTGATTAATTTATACATTGAATGAATCTTTAAAAGTTCAAATATACACATTTTATTTGCTGAAATACAACAGAAAAACAAAATAAAATGGCCGCTTAAAAATTGTATTCATTTAAAGCACATGTGAGGTAGACCGCAGAAAAAAATACAATATTGAAAAGCGGTGACCGAAAAGCAGTATTTCCACCGTTTCAGCAAAATAAAAGGTTATGTAATTGGGGCCAATCACGATATTGCATGCAATTGCCTACACTATGCATGTTCCTACGTACAACCAACTGCAGTGTTCATATTGCAATTTCGGTGTACCCAACAATATATTTTATGTAAATCCGTACAAAATTATTACTTTTGTTACATATATTATATTGCGCCATTATAGTTATGCAAATTTAATAAGTAAAAATTTTGCCCGCAGTGCATTTAATACCGAAGCCGCATTATTTGTGCGGCTTTTTTGTTGTAGTGTATTGTTCATGTTGTGGTTGACCCGTTTCACTCATTTTTTGGACAGCTTAATCTCATATTTGCATAATTGGGTAAATCATGTCAAAAAGTCTTTTGTAAAGTGTAAAATACATTTGTAAACGTCAAAAATTCAATTTTGTAGTGAGGTATAGGGTATACATTAAGAGAAATTGAATTAAAAACGATTATCTATACTATATAGTTACGCCTCGAGGTATTAAATAGCAAAAACTAATAAGCGTCGCGAGATAAAATGAAGTTCAGTCTGAGGGAAGTCTGAATGAAGAATGGAAAAGAAGGATTATGGCTGCAGCATTAATTACGAGTCAGGGGTCAGGCGCCTTCAAGACCGCCCCATAATGGCTGAGGTTATTGCCATCAACTTTAGTCCTTAATATAGCTTGACCTCTGTGAGAATTGTCACTAGTTTAGTTTTAGAACATATCTATACGAATATTATAAAGCTGAAGAGTTTGTTTCTTTGAACGCGCTAATCTCAAGAACCGCTGGTCCGATTTGAAAAATTCTTTCAGTGTTGGATAGTCCATTTATCGAGGAAGGCTATAGGCTATATATAATCACGCTACTACTAATAAGAGCCGAGCACCAATGAAGTATGTTTAAAAAACGGGGGAAAATTTTCACGCTACGAGCAATATTTGACGTAAACGAGGTTACGTGGGTCAGCTAGTGAGGTATATTTTACCGGCCCAGCCCAGCTTCGCACGGAAGTTTTAAAAACTCTCAGATTTCCACAAATAAATATACATGTTTTACGTAATATACCTTCCTCTTGAATCACTCTGTCTATTGCTGGAAACTGTATTGAAGTCCGTTGAGTAGTTTTATAGATTTATACGGATATACGGTAGAGTGACTTAATTTTATACTATGTAAAGCTTGTGATGAAGCTGGCATGTAAGTAATGAAAATATAGGTGAGTGATACATTAAAAAATCGCTTGTTGAAAGTTTATTCGTATTTTAAAAAGACAGAGAAGTCATAGAAATCAAACTACATTTGTAGGACTGTAAATAAACTTTAAACAACACAATCAATTAACGTTCCCATAAACCCACACTGAACAACGAATGCTATTTCGGTCAAGAAGTCGTTATGATAACAGGTCTGCTAGTAAAAGTTCAATTGTTTTTAATTTTTTATTGTCTTCTGGCCAATTGGTTAGTCACCCTATCCGGAGGTCGTGGGTTGGATTGTCACTTTATCATTAACATCATCAACAGCCTTCAACAGTCCACTGCTGGACACAGGCCTCTCCTTATAAAGGAGGATTTAGTCCGCTGTACCATGATAACCTAGACGGGTTGGTAAAGGGTTTCTTTCTAGATTTCTTCTCTTTGTAGTAATTTTGTCCGGCGTATTTTTCCTTTAGTCTGCTCTTACGAAACCCACAGGAAGAATAGGGCTGATAACACTCGGATATGCTCGGATTCCCATTTGGGATAAATAAATAATTATGTGATTAGTAAGATCATTGTCTGTGTCTCGATGTAAATTATCTGAAATACGTATGTATTTAGAAATTTATAAGTATATATACCGTGAGAGAGCCACGCTTCGGCATGCATGGGCTCGACCGGAGTGATACCACGGCTTCACAGAAAACCTGTGTGAAATAGCGCTTGCGCTGTGTTTCACCGAGTGAGTGAGGATATCGGAGGCCCTACCCTTTCTCATCCTCCAAAGGTCGGCAACGGGGTGTCTATGGGAGGTGGTTACCATCAGGCGATACGTCTGTTTTCAAACTCAAACTCAAACTCAAATCATTTATTTCCATTGGCCCCAAAAGGCACTTGAACACGACAAAAATACAAACATAAAAATATAAAACAAAACTCCTAATACTAAATGCACTGAGATGATTTGAATTACCGGAGCTTATAGAATTGTTCGTTTGCTGCTTATTCCATAAAAAATGTACATCAGCAGACTGGTTACAGGGTTTGCGTACTGTATGTGATATGTGTAAGGATATAAAAAAAACAGTCAAGGGATGGTCTACGAGATATTAATAGATTTGTCCTAGGGATCGAAGACCATCGAAAATATCCTATACAAGGTGGTAAAATTAAAATTGGATATGGCACATAGTTCTTAGTACGGTATAGAGCTAAAATATTTCAGACCACAGACCAGAAAGGATATGCGGCTATTCAAAAATCACAGGTCAAAAGGAGATACAGGTGTATTCTAACTGGATTTCTTGAGTGTTAATGGTGGAGGTCCATGTCCAATAGTGGACAGCTTACATCTGCTATAATACGTTATTAAAAATACTTTATAATTACAATTTTAAGATAGTTTGTAAGTTCCTTTTTAAGTCACCATGAAATCAGAAACATCCTTAAACAACAAGGCTATAGGTAGAAAGCAGTCATCTATTAAGAATTGATAAAGATATAAAGAATACTTCTTTGATACCTTAGAAGTGAAAAAGACGTTGATTAGAAATAAAACTAATTATGGTCATGCAGTAATATATTCGATGATATAACCTATATATGAAATTATCAATGACTTGAAAACACAGTAATTAATTACAAACCCTAAGGATATCGCTGCCTTACGTAAGCCATTGTATAATAAACCTATATTCATTCATCTAAAGCTAAGGTTCAAAATTAAGATACATTTATTCCACGAAAGATATTTCATTTTCCTTTAAAATTTTAGTTATTATTAATTAACTGAAACTTACCATGTAGTACATAAAACATAAAATTTCACAACATCAATGTAACATCACTATTAAAAACACAACTAAAAAAAAAAAAAAACACAAATAAACAGAACACACAACTTATTTTCGAATTTCCAACGGCACATAAACAACAATAATTCAAATAACGGAAATTTTCGAATTTTGAATTGACGAATATCGTATCCCAAACAACGTTCGTGTTAAGTTGTGTTAGGTCGCCAGTCATACGTACACTGAGTTTGCGATAACCGATTGCAGCTGTAGTGACGCGACCGCTCGCTTATCGATGTCGATGATGTAATTTAATTATACTGTAGTTAAATTTTCTTTAGCAACGGGTTATAAGACGGTGGGAATTAGTAGATAAGGTTCAATACTCATGTGTTTTAAATAAAAGTAATGGACAATGGAATACACGATTACTTATTTAATAGCTCTTTGTTGATTCGACCGTAGAATTCACGAGTAAATTAATTTACGTCATAAGAAATGCGTAATCAATTATACGCATATTGTGCTTTGGTCGTAAAATTACTATTACATAAGATGTTTTTGATTCTGTTACAATTTATGAATCAATTTTATAGAGTTTGCGTTATTTGAAGTTATAATTCAATAATTTAAATAACAAGTATAGTCAAATCGACTGGTTCCACGATTCTTAAATGAAAATTTGTTTTCTTAAGTCGGTAAAGGATATAAATAAATAAATAAATATTCCTGACATCTAACACACAACGTCATCTAGTTTCAAGGTAAGCAGAGCTTGTGCTATGGGTACTAGACAACTGATATAAATACTTAGATACTTTTTTTTTTGTAAAAACATACATATTATACATAGAAAACACCCAAACTCCGAAACAAATATTTGCAGGTCATACAAACATTTGGTCCGACCCGAGACCTCAAGCTTAGCAGTCGCACTACGCCACCGAGACAGTCAAAAATATACAGATATCGTTTTAATTTTTGTAGTTTAGTTGTTGATATTTAAAAAATATTACTTTTATTAATCTGACATTGCAAAATAAAGTAAAGCACAAATTCTTTTCCTGGTTTTATTTTTTTATTTATACCCGTTAACGGTTTCTCATTTAATACGAATTTGTATATATAGCTATATTCACTCCATATTATTGTGCATCACCAGCATCCTTTCAGTAAAATGATAAAAATAATCGACAATAGTCTGCACTACTTTCGTCATACATATTTATTCCAGTTATAGTAATAGTTGCCAAGCTTACATTAATACTCGTAGCTCTCATTTAAAAAATAACTTGAGGTTGGCAAAATACTTTCTATAAACCTACACATTACCATTAATAATATTTCAAGAGTATAATCATTTCAGAAAAGTTTTGTTCTCTTAGCTGATGACGGAGACCAACCAACTAAGCAGGAGATATTATAGTGCGTAAACACAGGTGCACTCGATGTTCTCTCGACAGAAAAGACGGCTATCCAACACGAGATCGGGTGCAGAACAGACAGCTTTAAGAGAGGAACCGTATCTTATTAGCACCGCCACAGTTATTAATAGATTAGACATCAGGTCGACCAAGAAAGAAGTAGATAGATGACATCAAGTCCTAGACTGGGCTGGAAAAATATCACCAACTGAAAGAGGCCGTTTATGATCGCAAGGGATACCGTCTGCTGACCTTCAAACTTCATTTTGAAGATGGCACCCCATGATAAAGACAGTTATTAAGCATGTTTTAAATCAGAAAACCTCAAAAATACTATTTGACTCGACCCCGGAATCGCGTTCGAGACTTACACTCATTGATTGGAAGTCGCATACGCTCACCGCTAACTTACAAATATGTAAAGGTATTTGATGATCTTTTTAAATAAAAAGTAACAAAAGCCAATCAACAGTTTGGAAGAAATAAAAAATATATAAAACGATATTAAAAAATTAAAAAAAAAAGTTCTTGGCGGTGAAGACATAGACAGGCTATAATGGATTGAGTGAGTTGAGTATTGAGATATTATTTTAGAGATTAATCTATCTAAGAATTTTGAGTTGATACATACAAGTAACACCACAAGTAAAAAATCAAATGTTTACATCTCAAAATATTCATAATTTGTACCCCTTGATAATACATCACTCAAGTGTATAAATCTCAGGGGTCGAAACCCGAAGAGATGGTCGTACAAGCTGGAGATACCTGTCAACATTGACCGTATCAGATGGAGAAGATTAACCGGCTTTTTGGGGAGTTAAAATCCGAGAACGGTTGTCAAGAATGATAAGAAAAAATAAAAAGTAAGTAAGAATAGTACATTACTAGCAAAAAAAAAATTGTTTAACTTTTAAAAAACTCTTAAATTGTTTATTTGTTCAAGTTCGTTGACGTGATGTTTATTTAAAACATATATATATGAAAGTCAATTAATATTTCTTATCTATCAGACGTGGTAACATAATTTAATTATCTCCGAAGTTCAGATATAATTACGAAACAACATAGAGTCGTAAATCAAACAACTCATTCGGGACAGTACAAGTTATAAATTAAATTATCACATTGGCTGCCAGTAAGTGATACTAAATTATAAATAATATGATCTCAATAGTGATGAGTTGTTGGGTAGGTCAAGAAAAAAGTTTGTTGATGGGTAATTAACGCTCAATTTTAAAACTGATATGATAGGAGTTAATATTTTTTAGACAACCTGTACAACAGTCGATGAAGTCATGCTTGTTAGTCTAATGGTTAGTGACCTTGGCTATCCAAAGGACGTAAATTCGGTTACTATGAAGGACAAATCTTTTTGTGATACACAAGATCACTTGTTCTGTGTCTCAGTGTAATTTGATTTATAATATTATCTATGTTTTTAGATATATATACGGCGTTGCCTAGTTTAAGATGTGTAAGGATATAAACACAACAACAACAAAAAAAAAGTGTTACTAAGTGCATATGAAAGTATATATCATATAACGAATTGGTATCATTATTACAAATCCATTGATACTTTATTCATTAAAATCGTTTTTTTTTTTTTATTGAATTGTGGGCAAACGAGCAGACGTATCACCTGATGGTAAGCGATTACCGCCGCCCATGGACACCCGCAACACCACAGGCGTCACAAGTGCGTTGCCGACCTTTGGGGATGGGCAGGGGGATGGGGGAGGGGTTGGGGTATGGGCCTCCGGTATCCTCACTCACTCGGTGAAACAGCGCAAGCGCTATTTCACACCGGTTTTCTGTGAGGCCGTGGTATCACTCCGGTCGAGCCGGCCCATTCATGCCGAAGCGTAGCTCTCCCACGAATATTTACAAGTAGTTTAGGCACTATGGAGAACATACATATATAGAATGGAAAAACAAGTACACTTTCTGTTGGCTTCGCCGAAATCTTTAGTCGATTCGAGTTCGACATGCCACCAGGAGGTGGTATCCGAGACGATTATCGAAGGGAAAAAAGGGGAGTCGTGCCAACTCATAATGTTAAAATTCGGTATGAAAAAAGCAATTAATGTTGTTTATTTGTTTATCTACCGGGCTATTAAGGGCAGTCAACACGGTACACAGTTCAATATACACATACAATAAACATTCATTGTTTTGCAATGGTTGCTAACATCTACAACAGTAGTTTGGCCAATTTAAAACTAAATCACAACAAATAAACATTTTATCATGTTTTGTTTTCGGTGTTTTGTTGACACTCGTCGGTTGGCACTACTGCACGGTTGGCTCAGCTCAGCTCATGGTTAAAGTGGTTTTCCTACTGCGCCAAGTACTGTGGAAATAAATCCATATAACACTTTGTGTGATTCACAAATTGTTGTTCTGCGTTTAGGTGTTCTTTGTGTCCGTGTCATGTATGTTTGTAAAGTTCTAGACATAAGATGTTTATTTCATGCTAGAGTTGGGTAAAAAAAAAATTCATTAAAGTACGTTTAAATAAAATTAGAGGTATAACAATTTAATTTTGTATTTGTTTTATTAATTTTAACTGTGATTGAGCCAATCCTTCATAACGGGTCTTATTCATAACGGCGTGCCCAGCGCTCGGTTGCCCAATTCGTGTCTTCCATTGCACGAGGACCTGGTGGAGTTGGGATTTCTGGTTTACGAATTCTTAAATCTCAGGACTCCTACCCAACTCCCGCGCCTCCTTGCGCCACTGATAAAGAGTCGCAAGGGTTCTCGCCCTCGGGTCCCATGGTGGAGGTCCGACCAGAACACTTGCCGCCTCAAAGCACGCATCTTCGTCTGCATCTCTTTTCAATCATGCTTGTCTCATACCGGACTAAGCGTAACGTCAGCAAAAAAAATAGTTACTTTTATAGCAATAACGTAATATGTGAAAATTCATTTACTTTTACAAACACAACACACACAATGAAATAATACTCTTTTTCTTTCGTATTTGGGGTGTACGCATTGTCTTTTACTGAGAAATAAGTAGGCCAGTTCTATTGGTAGGCCGTAAACAAGTAGCGTAAGCAATCATTCTTCATTAGTTCTTATAGCTTCAATACTGAAAGCTTTGCTCCAGAACTTGCTCACCGTGACTTGAGTACAAATCGTCCTATTCTTCGAAGCTGGTTTTTAATAAAGGTCAATATTTGTAAGTCTTTGTTACGTTTTCTTTAAAAAATAAATACGATCTTTTTAAAGAACACAATGCTTGAATATGATATTTAATAAGTTATCAACGAACAACCCATAACGTCCCGCTGCTGGGCTCGGGTCTCTTCTCAGGAGAGGGTTAAGGCCATACGTCCCCACCTGGCCAAGTGCGGGTTGGGGACTGGTAAGACAACGTTGTGGCTACGTAATCTTGCCGTTGGATGTTTTTAAGCCGCCCAAAGGCCTCCAACTAAGCTTCACGACTGACTGATAACAACCGGGACCGACTTCTTAACGTGACCTCCGAATCACGGAGACGCTCATAGTAACATGCCACCAGCGGTCACCTATCCAGGTACTGACTGCGCCGTCGTTGCTTACCCTCGGTAATTGTTTCTAATCACAGAGTGCAACGGGGCTATAAGCGACCCCATTTAATAACTGTTAATTATTACATTTTTAATTGGCAACGTTACAGTGAGGATGAACATTTGATTTTTTTTACGAGTGACCGTCTCAAAATAACTCTACACTGCGTAATGGAAAGCATAAGCAGAATCCAAGAGTGGTGGTCACCATACTCATTGCAAATGCAAACAATGTAGTGTGGTGACCCACATCATGGCAGCCTAGTGATGCTTCTGCATCATTGGGTCTTCGGCTTCATAAACCAAACAAACATTTTGGTCAGAGTGGAATAATAGATTAAAACCTCCTTTATATGGAGAGGTGTATGTCCAGCAGTGGTCTATTCAAGGCTGATGGTAATCATGCACTCAATATTTTAAAATATGTAGATGTAACTAAATTTAATATTTTTAAGTAATAGTATAGAAGACAATAAACGGTGAGTTTACCACCGCTCATGGACATTTTAAAGAGAATTATTCAGGTTCATTCGCAGTTATTTTCTTTGAAAGATAATATCTAAATTAATTTATATCTGTAATAGTGGTTCCCACCTCTGTCAGTACATCAATTACTTTAAATATCTTATCTGTTATTGTAATTATTTGTAAGTATAGAAGTGAACAAAGTGCAACCTTACATTCGCATCACCATTCAGGCGCCGGTAGGAAGTCACCGCCGCATACTAAAGAGATATTCAGCATTATGGTAAGATGGTGAGCATTCAAACTCATTGGTAATGTCTTTTATATTATACTAGCTTTTATACTTTGCTCGTTATAGAACACTAGCAATAAAACAGTTTTTAAGGATAATGTTGCTAACTTTCCAGTTTCAAACACACACGACGACGGTCTGATTTCAAACTAGGCCTTGAAAACATTTTTAATATTACTACATTCATAGATATTATGGATAAACTACACTCAGATATAGAATAAATGACCATCGTGTAATTATTTTATCAAATTGGGAATCGAAGACACACACAGACCAACGGGCGTGTTTCATAACACTATCATTTGTCAACGTTACGCTTGTGTAACATAATCTATTTTTAACCGACTTCAAAAACGGAGGAGGTTCTCAATTCGTCTGCATTTTTTTTATGTTTGTTACCTCATAACTTTCGACTGGGTGAACCTATTTTCATAATAATTTTTTATTTGAAAGTTGATGCTTCCCGTATGGTCCCATTTCAATGCTCCAGTTCGTGAAGTCGTTTTTTCTTGTTGTTAAAATTTGTTATTATAATATTAATAATGCATTTTTATCGGTATGTATGTATTTTAGGAGAAATGTTTGCGGAAGTAACTTATGATGGTTTAAAATGGTATGTAATGGTTACTGTTTGAACATCAGGAAAAGTAATATTTTGTGATTATTAATAAGAATGTGTTAGACAGTTTTTTTTACATTCAACGCCATCTTTAATTTTTTGTATTAAATAGGGGGCAAACGAGCAGACGTATCGCCTGATGGTAAGCGATTACCGACACCCATGGACACCCGCAACACCGGAGGCGGAACAAGTGCGTTACCTGCCATCTAGTCCCAAGCTAAGCAGAGCTTGTGTTACGGGTACTAGACAACTGATATAAATACTTATATGCTTTTTTTTTGTAAATACATACATATTATACAGAAAACACCCAAACTCCGAAACAAATATTTGCAGTTCATACAAACATTTGGTTCGACCCGGGAATCGAACCCGAGGCCTCAAGCTTAGCAGTCGCATACGCTACCACTACGCCACCGAGGCAGTTTCTCAAATAAATTTCAAATCGACTCAGAAAAGGTATAAACATACAACACCAGCTTAAGTTTATTTTTCAGTCTTTTTTAAAGCATTTTACGAACTTAGTAATGTAAAATGTAGGTACTATTAATATATTCTTTGATACGAGTATTTATGCTGTAATATTTCAAACGAGGAGTCCGAAGCGCATCTTGAGTGCAGTGAATGTATTCTTAATGATGTTCGATGCACGGGCGGTATGAAAGGAGGCATCCGCGAGTTCCTCAGGTACGACATGAAACTAATCTGCTTTTAAAATTCTTTACATTTAAATTTTAAAATTCGACTTTCAAAGCGTTTTCTCGATGGAGTTTAAAACATTATGTTAAAAGCTAGCATGAAAGCACGTTCTCAAATGGTATTTTAAGTTAAATTTATTAGAAGAACATTAAGGCAGTGCTTAGCTACCTCGTTGTTCAAGTGGTTAGCGTAAGCCACTGGCGATCAATAGGTCTCGGGTTCGATTCCCGGGTCTGACTGCTGTTGGGATTTTCTTACAAGAAATTCTTAATAGCAGCCCGGAGTATGGACGATGACAGTATTTCCCGTCCGTGCCTCGGAGACAGCGTTAAGCTGTCGGTCCCGGTGGTCATGAACATCTACGGCAATCGTTATTGGAAAGTCAGTGCTCTCAAATAAACTGACAACTAGTTCAATCTTCGAATTCAGTTCACCCTCAAGGTTACGGAGGTACGATGCCAGTCGCTCCATGGAAAAACTGATATTCAGGTAAAATCGGTTGAACTAGTAGCCGACCCCAAATAATCTTGGGAATTATGAAGGCTAGGAAGATGATGATATGAAGGCTAGGAAGACTTCATCTTCCAGTCTTAAACCAGTGTATTATTATATATAAAAGCTTAAGTGAAATCGTCTAAAAAGAAATAGGTACAACTGCAGGCTTTGTCAAAGAAGTGGTAAGGTTTGTCAGAGCTCAAATTAATCAATTTATTAACACAAAAATACGCGTAAAAGGTAATCGAGTAAATGAAAGCATAACTACCTATCCAGCTTTAAGACTATAAATAGCTAGTTTAACCTATAATATATCTCTCAAATAAACACCCCTTTTTAATTGTTGTACAAAATAATAAGGTTTCGTAAAGGAGCTGTTGTAACTAAATGCACATGCAAAGAAATATTTATATTCTCTGACTAAAATAATATTTAACTTTATCGGCTATGGATGTTTTTTGATTTGACTTATTTCGTCTCAAGAATTATTCCGAATTTATTCGTCATCATCATTTATTTAGTCATTTCTATTTCATAACTGATTTACAGATGAGTGAGAAAGAAAAATGGAAGAGGAGAAAAAATGCCAAGAGTCTATATATCTAATAATTACATTGTACATTAAATAGCATGAAATGTATATTAGAAATACACTTGACCATTAAAACATTACAGCAACATGGAGCCAACAGTTAGTTTAAAACTTAATAAAAGCGTAGTTTAGCGTTGTTGTTAACTGTAACTAGACGACCATCGCACACAAAGAGGCTTAGGGACTGGACACAAGAGTAGGAAATGGCGAAGAGACTTAAAAGTGTTACGAGCTAAATTTCGACCTAAATCTAAAAATGCTCATTTGGTAATATTCTGTACAGTGTAGTAGCAGTGTAGGTGCTCTGTAGAAACTGTCCAGAATCGAATTTTCTAATGATTAGCCATTTTATGTCTTTTGACTCCTCTAGACCGTCTTCTAAGTTTAATTAAAGGCCAGACTTTTACGTGTCTCCTTCACAAACTTGTCTACGCCGATTTTAAGCCATGATAATTAAAAATCCAGAACGAATAATACAATACTTCTAAAAGATAAAGTTATAAGTTGATATAGTGCAACAAAAATTTGTGTACCATGACACTTTCCATCAAGCGCAGAGCTCGTTTACGGCCATAACAAAACTAGGGTTAAAAGCAAAACAGAGTTTTCAATTTTCAATGAAATTATATCTTTATATATAAAAATAAATCCCTATTGAAATTCGTGACGCACTAACCACTGAACCAATTCTGTTAGTATTAGATACCCCATGTTTCTAGGAAGACTATAGGCTAATGGTAATGTCAAAACAAATCATAAATGAAAAAAAAAGTGCGTGCGTTTCAAGTACACATGTCAGAAGTGAAACTTCTTTGGCAAACTAATTATTAATAAAAATAATTAAAGATAATTATTAAAATACATTTAGTTTATATTGTCTAAAAAAATTATAAAGTAAAATCTCAGATGATTAATATTAAATTAAAATTCGCCCTTTCTCTCTCTCTCTTAATCGCTCTCTCTCTCCTCTTCGACAAAAACGCTGCACATCTTCCTAACGCGTTTCATGCGTAAAAATTTTACCCTCATGCGCCTAAAAAAGTTTCACTTCACAATGTTATAAAAACGGGTAAATTTTTTCTTTAGGATTAGTTAGTAACGCATAAATAAAGAGGTAACTTAAGTATCACAACTAAGCCATCGTCCGAAAAAGCTAGAACCCATTCTAAGAAACCAAATCTACTTTTAATGTATAACTTACCTCACCTTGTTACTTTATAGTCAGCTTCAAACCCGATGTAGTAATTAAGTAGCTAACATGATCAAAAGTACAATTAAAATAACGTAACTTCCAGTTCCGCTATCGCTCGGTCCAACCACTTACTCTAATTTCTCGCAGAAATTGCATTTAGAAACCCATTTTGTGTATACAGTCTTTGTTATTTGCATACAAATTATCACCAAACCTCTTGAATTAATATTGTTTTACTTGCAAGACTCTTATTACGAGAAACTAACAGTAACAATAAGTGTAACAATTCCAGGACACAGTAATCAGTTCGTGGAACTTTTATATAACTTTGTGGAGGAACGGGTGTAATGTCCCTCCGACACAAAGAGAGGATTCTCCGACCAGACGAGGTGATCATGCCTGGCGGGCTACTGCCCAACAGTTGATGTTGGGATGTTGTATATATGATTAATTGCGCGATTCAGGATTGGTAGTTTCTTCGTATTGTAAGTTACTCCGTAGTTCAGTGTAACCTCGGTGGACGGCGCTGTAGTATGTAACGTTGTATGTGGAGGTCGCCACAACTTCATCTTTCTAGCCTTTATTATTCCCAAGATTATTTGGGGTCGGCTACTAGTTCAACCGGTTTTAGCTGAATATCTAAATAGAAAAATAATTTCCCATTTTTCAGTGAGCCTTTTAATTTTATTTTCTTTCATTTGCACCTGTTTTCCTTTATTTAGCGGTGTCGAACCCCGATCCCCATAGAATGTTTTCATTAAACTTTGTTAATTTGCGCTCCTCTTTCTACCCTACCCGACGAAGATGGGAGCTATTCTCAAATAATTGTATTCTTCGACGAAACTCTTGGTGTTTGAATAGATAATTTAGATTGGAGAAGTTTTTTTTTTGGTGATGATATTGGAATAATTTGATAAGTTTGTGCCATTTTAATGATTTGAATACACGACATATTTTATAGGGAGAAAATAGGTCTTATTTTTAAAATCTATACTAATAATAAAGCTGAAGAGTTTGTTTGTTTGAACGCGCTAATCTCAGGAATCACAGGTCCGATTTGAAAAATTCTTTCAGTGTTGAATAGTCCATTTATCGAGGAAGACTATAGGCTATATATCATCACGCTACTGCTAATAGGAGCGGAGCACCAATGAAGAATGTATCAAAAACGGGAGAAATTTTCACGCTACGGGCAATATAAGGCGCAACGAGGTTGCGTGGGTCAGTTAGTGTATAATAAAGAATAATTGAATAGTGGGCAAACGAGCAGACGTATCATCTGATGGTAAGCGATTACCGCCGCCCATGGACACCCGCAACACCAAAGGCGTCACAAGTGCGTTGCCGACCTTTGGGGGATGGGAAAGGGGATGAGGGGAGGGGTTGAGGTATGGGCCTCCGGTATCCTCACTCACTCGGTGAAACACAGCGCAAACGCTATTTCACACCGGTTTTCTGTGAGGCCGTGGTATCACTCCGGTCGAGCCGACCCATTCATGCCGAAGCATAGCTCTCCCACGGTATAATAAGTAAGTAAGTATTATATTTATATTTTTAAGTTTACTTTGAAACACTAATGTTAATTATTATTAGTTTTTAGGGTTCCATACCCGAGGGGTAAAACGGAACTCTATTACTAAGACTTTGCTATATGTCTGTCTGTCTGTCTGTGTGACCATCTGTCCGTCACCAGGCTGTATCTCATCAACCTTGGTAGTTAGACAGTTGAAATTTTCAGAGATGATGTATTTTTGTTGCCGCTATAACAACAAATACTAAAACTCAATAAAATAAATATTTAAAGGGGCTCCCATACAACAAACGTGATTGTTTTGCTCGTTATTGCTCAATATTGATAACGGCAATAGCAAGACACTTGAAATATTCACAGAATGTTTAAGTTTATATATCTTCAGTTTGAAAATAAATAATTAAATTTAAAAAACACATATTTAAGGGGGGCCCCGATACAAAACGTGATTTCTTGCTTGTTTTTGTTAGTTTTAGTTAGATAATGATACGGAACCCTTCGTGCGCGAGTCTGACTCGCACATGGTCAGTTTCTGATGTGTATCATTACATAATATTGTACCCTAAAATGTTATTAAAACATTTATTAAAGATGTTGATGGCAGTCTCCCTACGTAAGAAATTGAAGTTCAGCCGTATGGTAGTAGATCTAAAGCCGAACTCAACCAATATACAAAAACGTCTCTGAAGAAAAAGAATATATATATAAATATATGTATATAAAACTATATAATAGTAAAGAGATAGATTTATTACTAACAATCTAACAAATACATACATATACATATATAGTATACAGATGTACAAACACGCTAAGCAGATACACTCGACAAGCTCGAATTGATTTCGTTGTAAACAATCGTATACAAACTAATTAATGTGTACCAGCTCTACATAGCAATGTCTACATACCTATATATAATATAAACTATATATATTTCGCATATAACGTTATTAATGCCTTTAGGAAACACGGTACTTGAACGGCTGCCTAGTAAGACGTATCAACATTAGTGATGGATATTAATGTGCAATATTTCTATATTTTTTGCTACGTGACAAATATATGTTTCCTTGATTATAAAGAACGTTGGATTCTACATTCAATAAAATTTATAATAACTACGTAAAATAAGAAAAAGCCGCATATTATCATAATTAACTTAGGTAAGCCCAATTGCTGGCAAACTATTTAATATAGCAAGTTTGCCATTGTTCTTACTTATTATAATGTGCAAAGTTGTATTTGATCCCCAAAGGATACCAGCCACCGCTTTCATCTGCGATAAGTTTGATAATTTGGTGTAACTATACCAATATCAGTTTATGTTTCTTAGTATATATTACCTAAAAATGTTTTTTTTTTATTATTGAATAGTGGGCAAACGAGCAGACGTATTACCTGATGGTAAGCGATTACCGCCGCCCATGGACACCCGCAACACCAAAGGCGTCACAAGTGCGTTGCCGTCCTTTGGGGGATGGGAAAGGGGGTGGGGAGGGGTTGCGGTATGGACCTCCGGTATCCTCACTTACTTGGTGAAACACAGCGCAAACGCTATTTCACACCGGTTTCCTGTGAGGCCGTGGTATCACTCTGGTCGAGCCGACCCATTCATGCCGAAGCATAGCTCTCCCACGGTAGCAGTAGGTAGATGATTTGAAAACGTTAACTTTATTCATCTAAGGACTGTTCAAATAACTTTGTAAAGCTTGTTTTGCACTATTTTATCTCGGTATCGATAACCTATAATCCCATCTCTACAACTAAAGTGTCTAGCAAGATTGGCCTGGAGTTAAACCGAGTACAAGATGCGCTTACTTTATACCTACCGCTGCAAAGTACTTCGAACATCAGAACTTAGTACACTCCCCTTGAAATTCTTCTCAATGCAGTACAGGGGTAAGTTCAGATTAGCGACTGTCTAAATTGAGAACAATGGCCTCGTTCTAAGCGGAAACGATGGTCGAAGTTGGTTTTAAGTAATTTAAACTTACCTCTAAATATTTGTACCCACTGAAGTTCTTGACTACGATGTCAACATCAGAAGGCAATCTGTAGATATCAGGTCTGACTATTAATATGTTTTTTTTAATATGGAGGATTATGTCGTCTTCATAATATATATCCATTGATGAGATCTAACTTGTTTAAAATACTTACATAACTAAAACCAAATTGCATTCAGACAGTGCTTACCTGTAAAAAAAAAGAAAAATCTGTACTAATATTATAGATTCGAATGTAACTATGTCTGTCTCCCTATCTAATATATTTTCAAGCTCAAATCACTGACCCGATTTTGTTGATGTTTGACAAGGGGATGCCTTGGACCCTGAGGCAAGACACAGGCTACTTTTATTTCGATAAGTGACATCCACGCGCAGCTGTAGGCAACAGCTGTATATGTATAGTAAGTAGACTTATGAAAATAGATCAAGATCATGATTCTGATGTTCATGCAAACAAACGTGCGAATACCGAGCCTTTGGTACGACTGCGGACTCGGTTTTGTTTCCCATACAAGACAATTTGTACCCCTTATAGCTTCCCCATCCCTCTCCACATCCTTCAAAGGCCGGCAACGTACTTGTGACGCCTCTGGGTTTGCGGGTATCCATCGGGGATGGAAATCGCTTACCATCAGGCGATACGTCTGCTCGTTTAACCCTTGTTTCATAAAAAAAACTTGTAATACTAATAATCATATATAAACGGAAAAATATTATTGCCATTTGCCTTAAAATAAATGTCAATCGTGTCTACATGTCCACCAATCCATGCATACGCCCTAACCTTTCTTTCACTTCAACGATTGCTAACTTCAATAAGACGCATCACCCCTAAATTTGAATTATTCGCGTTAAGGTCATCTGATTCGCTGCTAATGCCTACCATTTCACGTACATTAACGTTTATTTAGACTACAAATTAAGCACACCTGTTGATCACAGTCCGACGAACGGATAATTTGTGTATATAATGTAAATTGCATCTTCCGTTTTCAAGTTTGTATAGGACGGGCTAATAACGTGCTTTGTTCCGCAGGTATTTTTAACACCTGTTGTACGGTATAAATATTTATGGAATGTCCAAATGTTTTAATGTTTTAATTCGGAATTCTAAGTTCATTATTGGAGAGTTAAAATTTTATCGCACGTTGGTGTCTTTTAAATTAAATTTTATTCATGAAATAAGAGTTATGTCTTTTTGTAAATTTATTCATACTTTAGTATAAAAGATCGACGTCGGTATTATTAATTTTATTTAAGCTCTACAGCTGATCTTACATCTATTTTCATGGCGAGCAATTTCAGTATTGTGTGTTACCGTTTTATATACAAACTACAATAAATAAAATACTTTTCATCCCCCATCTCGGAAAGAGTTATTTATGGCCTTTGATATCTGAGTGCAAAAGCTGTTTTTATCCGCTAGAGGATAATGTATATTCAATACATCATTAAACCTATTTATTTACTTGTACCTCCATGGTGCCGAATTTGTCAGGTAACCTTTTTTAATTTGTTAATAACCACGAATTTTAACAAAACAAAACCGACTATGTTAATCCTCAGTATTCAAATTTTTTGGATAAATTTCTAATTCAAGTTTTAGAATCCTTCGCTTGCTCGGTCATCAATTCAGTTGAAAATCAATTTTGCACTCTTGTATAACAAATAAATATTATAATAGAGGTTATAAGACAAATTGTTACTAGCCAGTTCCAGATCTTGCTAGCTATTTTGTGCAAGACGTTACTCTTACAATTATCCATTCTAGAACTCTGTTCTACCCCAACGGTTGTCAGTTCTGTGGCTAATATGGCAAGCCCACATTTATATCAACCCTTAATTACAATTTTCTTTTGCCTTTTTTATAATTCACAGATTTTATCCCACGCATATATACCATTAACAAACGCAAACCCAATATAACATCATAAGATGTATACATTAAATTTACAACCGTTTATTACTCTAATACGTAACAAGATCATCATTACGCCGGAGAAATAATTTGTGGTAACAGCAATAACGCTCTGTCGCTTATGAATACCGTCATTTACAGTAACAAATTGTTAACAATTTCTATTACCGCGATGACAAATGAAATCACAACAATTACACTTCCTCGAAATGGTTTAGATCAAAAGAAATTGCTTTACCGACAACGTTCCTTTTGGTGGTGCTTTAAAACGTGTCTTTATAAGAAATAAAGGAACTGAATGCCTGCAGACATTTTGTGGATTCATCAAATAAATCGGTTGAATTTAAGCTCTTTTTAATGTATTTATCTTTATATTTACTAATGATGATCAAATTGTGTTGCGATGCAATGGTGTTAAAAGTTTCATGAAGGTTATGAATAATAATATGTACGATTAAGCAGAGTAGTTAGCAAGTAGTTTATTATTATTATTATTGTTTTTTTGTATTAATACGTATATTATCTAGAAAGTTAAATTAAAGCTTATTTTAATTATATTATTTATAGTAAAACTTGGCATCTCGGATGATGCGTTTATTGGTTGGAGAGCAATATTGCTCTATCTCTATCCAAAAAAAAAATACCAAAATATCTGTATGAAGAGCTAGAATGGGTTAAAAATGTGCAAATGAGAAATACTTGCAGAAGAGAAGCAAATAACCTGGTAATACCGGCTCACAGAACAGCTCAATACAAGGGAGGCTTTAAGTATTCTGCTACTAAGATATGGAACGACTTACCGCCACCTCTGCGAAAAAGCATGTCCGAAATCACCTTAAAAAATTATTTACGTACAAAATTTCTTGCTCAACAGAAATTACTGTAGCAGAACTGTGTGTCTGTTGCACCCGTCTTAATAGTGTAATAGTGAACCTTGTGTATGCTTTGCTGTTACTTTGTTTGTTTCTTTCTTTTTGATTTTTGTTGTTGTCATATTTTATTTTATTTTGAAGTAGGTGTTTTTTTGCTTGTTTTTCTTTTTCTTTTTTTGTAACTGATGCAGTAATGTCTGCAACTGTTGATGGAAATGTCAGGGGCCAGCTGAAAACCAGTGCTGTGCTTCAGTACAGCGTAAACTGAGCTGGTTGCCTTTGCTGCACAGTGCAATTGTTTCCAACATTTTATTTGTAAATTGTATTTTGTAGCATAAATAAATGGTTTAAATGGTTTTTTTTTTAAATGGTTTATTTTTTTCGGGTATGCCAGATTTTCAAGATAAGGACGTTCATATCAGTTTCAAAAAAATCGGCCAAGTGTGAGTCGGTTTCGCGCAAGAAGGGTTCCGTACCATTTTCTATACATGTCAAGCATCTACCTGTTGCCATTATTAGTATCAAGCATAAATTGGCAAAAAAAATTCCTATGTATGTTTATTATGTTATTTTTTAGTATTTGCTGTTGTAGCGGCAAAAGAAATCATCTGTGAAAATGTTACCTGTCTAACTATCACGGCTCATGAGATACAGCGTGATGACAGACGTACAGACAGACGGACGAATAGCAGAGCTTTAGCAGGGTCCCATTTACCCTTTGGATACGGAACCCTAAATAGGGGAATAGTCCATTTGCGTGTGTTTTTTTATATTCTCACACTTTGATGGGTAATGAAGCATATATTCGAGACCATTACAGTAAGCTTGTAAGTGTGACATCTAGAAATCAAAATTTATTTGTGACTAGCTGAACCCCGCAGTACTACCCGCGGTACGACAATAACGGCGGGCAACGCTGCGAGGCGAACTTAGTAACTTTGAAAATGGTAGCCTATGTGTTATTCTGATATATAAACTATATTATTGTAAAGTTGCATCAAAATCCATTCTGTAGTTTCGCGTGCAAGAGCAACAAACATACTCGCTTACATACTCACAAACTTTTGCGTTTATAATATTAGCATCATCTATAAATGTGTACTTAATCGATCTCAGTTTAATCTAGCAAACTAGCAATAACAGATAGACAGATTTGTTGCTTTACCAAAAGCAGTTCTAAAAAGAATAGCCATTACCAAATATAGTTGAAAAAACACAAAAAGTTTAGAAAACATTTTCTAAGTCTTTTTATAATACTCAACGGCATATTAAGATTTCCCTGTATTACATTTCTTTTTATCTCAATGATCGAGGTATAGCAAACCCCTAAATATGTAATTTAAGTATTATATTTACATAATGGTATCTTGAAAATAATAGTATAATATTGAGATATAGATAGTAAAGTTTGATTTTGTTGGAGATTCAGTATAGTATTTTATATTTCAGACTGATCATATAGCGGATTGTTTATGTTATCATATGGAAATCAATCGAATTACTACGCAATCATAAAATTGTTGAAGTTGCTATTCAAGTTGTCTATTCGCTAGATCTTTTTGACTACTCAACATATTTTAATGCAAATTTCAGAAATTGATAGGGTGATTCAAAAGCAAGGTTTAAGTGTGTGTAATACATTTGAGAATTTCATAAATTTATCCTGGTATCTTAAATCTCAATATTATTCAAGAAACAGTACATATTAAATTAGTATTTAACTTTATGAATGAAATTCTGAAAGAAAATCCATTAAATTTACTTTGTACGCAATCAGTACTTCTATAAAATAGACAAGTGACTAACTAAAACAGTTTTTTTTTAAAATAAGTTTATAATATTTGTTAATAAAGAAACAACATTAAGCTCTATGTCCATATTGAATGGGTTGTTCAGGAATATGTACGCCGGCCTTTGATACGGTGGTCATTTTGGATTAATAATTTATAGTAATACCGATTATATATAATTGCATTGTCATCACAACTAAAGGTGTATTCCAAATTTCAGCTCAATCGGAAATTAGGAAGTGGATAGAATTTAACTTGCAAGATTTTATTACAGACACACTAACACACTACAGGATAAACTAATTGAAAGATTGTAATAAAAGAAAAGATTCCCCACAATTAGTTGTTAAAAATATCAAAAACCAATGACTTAATCTAAGAAACCATTAACGGTTCGGCCGTTCAACAAAGTGCCTTTCAATTTATCAGCTGAATGCAGCGACATTAACCAGAATAACTGACTGTAGATATCTCGAAAGGGATCTTTTCTTTCGAAATATTTTAAAGATTATTTTTATCAGATCGGTATCTCGCAATATACGTGTTTTGTATGAGTTTCATGCAATGAAAATTGTAAGAGGTCTAGTATTTTTCTCATACCAGTTTCTGGCAAATTTATCTAGCATCTAGCAAATTTACATTCACTGCGCTGCTTCAAGAGTCTTATAAATATTTCTTTATCTGTTTGAAATGGAGTAAATTCAGTTTTCTATTAAGTAATGCAATTTATTGGTTTTATTAATGTATTTAGTTGTATTTAGGCTACGAAAGAGACTAATGTACAAGAAAACACGAGTCTTAAATTATATGCTACTAAAATCTAAGAATTAAGTAAGTTGGATATTTGTTATCAATATTGTAATTTCGGTTACTACCCGCACTTGGTCCTTATTATTTTCATAACTTACATTCACTATTTTTTTGCATACACGAACTTACGAATGTAATGTATGATTTACCATGAGCGTCGACAAGACTCAAATCTACAAACCAAATTCTACCTATTCGGTCGGTTGCAGGTCCTCATTTTAAAAGTCGTGAACTGATCCTAAGTAATATTTAATATAGAAGTCCAGTACACTGACTAAATCTGTGGAAACAAGATTTCCTAACTTTACAAAGGCTGTTTGCAAACAAGCTTATGCAGCAGACTAAAGATGATAGCGCTGCGGGCAATTCAGATTCATAGTACAATAGTTTTGTTCAGTGCAGCGGACAGAAGGTGCCTTGTGGCTTATTTATAGATATAGAGCATAAAATATGCATGTTTATATATTTTAAGCCAAAACTGGGAAAATATTTGTCGCTTGTGGTATTCCCGGGCCAATACGACCTTAAATACGACTTTCAAGAAAAGAACATACTCATTTTTAAAAGACCGGCAATGTACTTGTGACATCTCTGGTGTTGCAGCGATCCGTCTGCTCGTTTGCCCCCTATTCCATACAAAATCTACTTACTATGACTTAAATGGGTAACACTAAATTTTTTATACGTATGTACCGACAAAATAGTGTTAAGACAGCTTCAGAATGTTCCAATATAAGTCCGCTGGACATAATCTAACAGGCTTATATCAAAGCCGGCTAGATTACATCACTACAAACGAGAAATCACTTACGTGATCGACGAATTGGCTCTAAAAGTCTCTTAATTCAAGGGACATTGTGTGAGAGATACTAGCGGAAAATCGTTCGCAAGATGAAAGGGCTTTAGCGAAAGCGAATAGGATTGTTCGATTGATACACGATAGCTGGGGATCAGTTATTCCTTTACGCGTTGCTGTGACATTTTAAAAGCGAGATTAGAATGGTGTTAGATAAGAAAAGTTTGGTGTATAAAAGAGAACATATGTAGGCCTATCAAAATACATGTATTAAGAGTTAGTTGGGTTGGTTTATTTGTTATAGATTCTACTCTTTATATCTGTAGGCGAAGTTCGACTGGAGTGATACTACGGCCTTATGTTAAATAATTCTTTAGATGCTTTTCCCAGAAGGAGTGAGATAACTGTAGTTGAAGCCCTCGTCCCCCGTAGACCTGTACCTACTTCTTATTTTGCAGCTGCTTTGGAACGGCCATATTTCACTTGGATAATATGTATGCTTGTTTGTCTCATTGTAGCGTCGAAATAGCTTTAATTTTACATATATTTATTTGTTTTATATGTCTTTATTGTATAGATACAAAATTACAAAACAAAACATAGGATTAGTTACAAAATATGTAACAATAGGCGGTCTTATCGCTCACGGCGATGTCTCCAGACAACCATGAAATATACCGCACACAATATGAACCTATTTATTGAGTGCGTGCGGTACAAACATACAAGTAGAACAATATTATTTTTTATATATCCAATGATATGTGACCTGCAATAAATTCAAAATACGAATATGACACCCAATGTATCTCAAGAAAACTTAAATGGTCTCGAGGTTGTTGTCAAATTCCGAATACAACTATTTAATGGAACAATAATTAGATTGCTGAAATCGAAATTTAATACATCTTAAAGCGTTAACTCCCAAAAGAATGTACTTAATGCTTTTTAATACGTATTCTATAACGAGTTAGCGAAATGGCAAGCACAATCGTTTATCAAACTGACAGATCTACCCTTCGCGGAACTCTGTGGCACTCTGTCGCACTTTGCAATGACAAATGTGGCGGTCAGGTAAAAAGGTTCCGTATCTTAAATATCACTTAAATGTTTACTGATGACTGCGCTTTAAGGCGTTTCTTTTGTCAAACTGATTTCTTTACTTTTTGGACGTTTCCTTATATGAAATGATCTATTTATACCCGGAAAGGAGAAATAATTCAGTGAATTGGATCTGTTATTTTGTTTTTTTACATTATTGGCGATCAGTTTGTGTAGCTATTTTAAGAAAATTATGAAGACCCGATAAAATTTGAATGTAAAGTTTTTCTGTCTTATCTTATATTTATGAGAACCGCCAGATGTCTTTATTTTTAATATGTTTTTAATTTACCTTACCCGTAGCTTTTCAGGGATACATTTAGTCCATTTATAGGAACGCTATAGGCTATATATCATCACGCTAATACTAATAGGAGCGGAGCACCACTGAAGAATGTTTCAAAAACGGGGGAAAATTTTCACGCTACGGGCAATAGAAGACGCAAACGAGGTTGCGTGGATCAGCTAGTTTACTATAAAAATGCTATAATTTGACACCTTGGTGCTGATCTGATAATTAACCCAGGAAATTTGTACTGTTACTCTATTGTGTCTACTAATAAACGGTACCGAATATTATGATTAAGTAATTGGTCACGAAATTGATAGATTGGTTTTTGTATATGATAGTGTTTCCAAATTGTAAAACTATTTTTTAATTCAATTCACCACTGTAGCATGTTTCTTTTCTTCATCATCATCATCATCAGCCTATCGCAGTCCACTGTTGGACATAGGCCTCTCCAATAGCACGCCACTTAGTACGATCCTCGGCTACTCGCATCTAGCTCCTGCCAGCCGTCTTGCGCAAATCATCACTCCACCTGGCCTGTGGACGTCCTATACTACGTTTGCCGAGACGCGAACCCGTTTACCCCAACGGTTATCGGTTCTGCGGCAAATATGGCCACTGGCCGGCCCACTGCCACTTCAGCTTGCTAATCCTGAGGGCTATGTCGATGATTTTGGTTCTCCGGATCACCTGTTGTTTTGTTTCTTTTAACATTTAGTAAATTATATAGATTTAGAGTTTTTGTATTTATTTAATTGGAATAATGCACCGTCAAGATCATAATACTTCTGATTCCGAATTACCTTATACGGTGAGTGTTCCTAAAGGTCCTAACTTTATAGCCAAGTCTATTATACTGTCAGATGAAAGGTCTATACTTGTTAATTAATAATATATTAACAATGTCGTATGACAACTTTGGTTCAGGTTGATCCGATATAGCAATTAATCCCATTAAATATTAACGACGGTCTCGCTGGCTTCTTAGACATACTACTATTGTGACGACCGCATCTTAGCGTTTGGTTCGTGTTTGGTTATGGGGTTGGGTTGGTTTGGTATTATTTTTATCGAGCGATTGCTTAGTCTTTAGTGGACCTAATTGATAAAATGTAAGAGCAGAATCTAAGAGTAGTGCTCACTATACTCTTTATGAATGTAGATTATGCAACAATGCAGTATGGTGATTTTCTTCTTTTTTTTTATACGTGAGCTACCAAAATTACACTGCCCTGCCTGATGGAAAGCACCAGCAGAATTCAATAGTGGATGTCACCATCCTCAATGCAAACAAGGACAGTGCAGCATGGTGACCAGCACTATGGCGGCCTAGTGAGATGCTTTTTCACGCCCCGCTTAAAGGACCCGGGATCCACGCTACGGGAGCCTATTGAGATATCTTGCATCATTTATTTATTTATATCAACTGTCCACTACACTTACAGTTACCCAACACGTGTAACCATTACAATATTGGTGTCACAAATATATGATCTTTTTGCATAACTTAGGTTTCCTATGAAGCCATGGTATCACTCTGACTGACCCGAACCATTTGTCGCGTACCATAGCTTTCTTACAATAACCATATTAGTACCATATTATATAATACAAAAAGAGAAAATATTTATCCAAATGGTTTTAAATTCGATTTCTTTTGCAATAAGGGTTATTTTCGATCACATGTTAGTCTTTAGGGTTCGTGAATTTAAATGTGAATATGTCATTCAGATCTTCACTTTGTGAGGTCGATGATGTGATTTATATGCGGGTCCCAGGTTATCTGTGAGCCTGACATCGAGTCACTCAAATGGGATCTTAGATTTAATGCGACATTATATATGAATGGTTTTAGTATGCCTGTCACTGAACCTCTTGCGATTTGATATACATATGTGCTTCCGATTTTAAATTACTACTAGAAGTTACCACCAGAGTAACTTTCTTATTAAGTCTTCTTATTATTGGGATCTCTCATTAAGCGTTTATCTGTCTGTCAGTCAAGATCCTTCAACTTCGGAACATGTGGCTGAAATTAACAACAAAGACTGTTTTGTGATTAAAACTTTTTGTTTATTAATTTTAGATGCGCGAATCTATAATAGAATTAGGGCTTTCTTACAAAATAAAATATGATAAATATTCTAAAATCTACATTCCAACTAAATTGCAGTGCCCAACGTGGGGCCAGGTCTCAATTTCTACTGTCTTTTTAGAGTTCATTAGCTAAGATCCTTTATTCATAAAGACCTTAATAACATAAATAAATCGTTGAAAAACCCATATTTCTAAACTCATACATCTTGTAAACGAATTATACCCAGATACACAAATAAATAATTGGACTTGTTTACGATTAGAATCGAACCCTCGACTTACTTAGTAGTTAGGATCACCAACTTACAAGTCAGCACAACTCAATCCCAGTCAAATACCTTGCTACTCTTCCAAAATTCCTAGAGAATACGTTTGTACATGGCTATGTTTTCTGTCGGAAAACTCTGACACACAAACTTCTCCTACGTTAAATTTTACTCTCAACAAAGAAACCAGTAAAAATCTAAACTATAACCAAGAATATTATACATTGATGAAAACACCTTTGATGTTTAAAAACGCAACAAAATACAAAGTGTTATGCGAGATAAAACGAACCCAGAAAAACCTGAACGGTATTAATACAGGGGTTATTTCCGCTAGCCACTAAACCATAATAATTCCAATTTCACCACACAAAGGAAACATTATCTAAAAGCCATTTAAAAGTACTAAGGCGCCCGACTAAATTCACTTTTCTTCGCTATAAGAATTCATGCTGTTCATGATTTGGAAATTAGAATCTGACTTGAAATATTTTAAAGATATTTCTTTATATTATAAAACTTTGTTAATATATAAATAAATAAATATTTCGGACATCTAACACATAACGCCATCTAGTCCCAAGCTAAGCAAAGCTTGTGTTATGGGTACTAGACAACTGATATGAATACACATATACTTTTTTTTTGTAAATACGTACATTGCTACGCCAAGTGTCGTGGGTTCAAATCCCACGTGAAACATCACTTTGTGTGATCCACAAAATGTTGTTTTGAGTCTGGGTGTTCTTTGTGTCCGTTATATGTATGTTTGTAGTGTCCCCCGCGACACAGGTGATGTATAATCCTAATGCGGGAGTTGTCTTTTTGATAAAATAAACAAAAACTATTTTGATAAAAATAGAAAACACCCAAACTCCGAAACAAATATTTGTAGATTACACAAATATTTGGTCCGACCCAGGATTTGAACCCGAGACCTCAAGCACAGCAGTCGCATTCACTACCACTGCGCCACCGAGGCAGTCGAAATAAATACAGCTGTGCCCGTTACTTCGTAGACGTGACATTTGGATTTTAAGCTATACACTATATTTTTTTCACCGTTAAAACCTTCCCTGGACTACGACAAACATTTAAAAACTAAAATTAGTTAAATCGGCCCAGCCGTTCTCAAGTTTTAGCGAGACAAACGAACAGCAATTGGTTTTTATATCTAAGAAGGAGAAGGTTATACATGTATGTACTCATACATGAGGCTTTGATTCTTAACGTATGTTAAATGAAAATAAGGCTTGTAATACATTTAAATTAGGAAACCTGTTTGTATTAAAATTAAAAAAACAAATCTTCTACGTACTTTCGAACATTCAATACTTCAAATCTAGAGATTGCCACTGTCTGAAAAAAGTAAAGATTAAAAATAGTTAAGATGATCTCAGCTTTCGTCTACTCTGATGAAGGTATAAAGGTAGAATATAAACATTCTGGAAAAGATAGTATCTAGGGGCTCAGTGCATCTGGTCTTTTTTTGTCGTTAGTTAGTTATTGGGCCGAAATAATAGTAAACGTTATATGTATTACATACACGGGGTCACACAGCGAGCTATGGAACGGGCTATGCTTGGGGTCTCTCTACGAGATCGAATCAGAAATGAGGAGATCCGTAGACGAACTAAAGTTACGACATAGCAGAGTGGATCAGCAAGCTGAAGCGGCAGTGGGCAGGGCACATAGCCCGGAGAACCGATGGCCGATGGGGCAGAAAGGTTCTGGAGTGAAGACCACGTGACGGCAAACGCAGCGTAGGAAGACCTCCCGCGAGGTGGACGGACGACCTGGTTAAGATCGCAGGGACTCGTTGGATGCGGGCCGCTAACGACCGGTCAATGTGGAGATCATTGGGGGTGGCCTACGTTCAGCAGTGGACTTCTTGCGGCTGATATGATGGTGATGATGATATGTATTATAATTATACTAGAGATTCCACCATTTACACCTATAACTTTAATACTTTTTAAAACCAAAGGCATCATTATTTCGTTAGATGCCGTATTTTGTAAAAATTCAGCGTCGTCCCTTATTCAATTTTTGCTTCTTAAAAGCCCCCAAATATCACGATTACTATTTGATCGTGAGGCATCGGAGATAATAAATATTGGATGAGTTAGACGTGTATCTTGTATAAAATATTGTACAAGACTTTCATTAAATATCAAAGACGGGCTTAATAAGTAAAGGAATATCATGCCGTTAATACCAATTATGTGAAGATGTAAGGATTGAGTTCCTATAGATAGTTTATGATTAATAAATGTGAAAATTATAGGTTTTGTGAATGGTTTAATTTAAATGTGTGTGTGTGACAATTAATGCACATCTGATAAAAAAAATCTGATTTAATCGAAATTTAATTTTAGTTAAAAAATATAATAATAAAAATAATAAATCTTTATTTCTCTCACAAGGAAGGTACAATTTAGCTAGAGTTAATGTAATTAAAATTAAAAAGATTCTAAATTTCCTTGGTAAGAGCTGGAGTCCGTACTAGGCTCTAGGGCTCCTGTGTCACAGATCTCCAGCCCCCTCCCCCCCTACGGCCAACAAAATGTTTATTTAATTGTATTAAATCTACTTAGAAATTAACAGAAACAATAAAAAATAAATATAAAAAATGCAGCTGCACCTCCTAAAACAAGAAAAGAAAAAAATAAAAATACTAAGGTAGGTACTTAATTCTATACAAAATTAAAATTATCACTAATTTAACAAACAGAATGAATAGTTTTTAGATTTCTAGAAATATAATGAATAATCGAGACTTTTAAAAGTCTCTCTCGGTCGGTGTGTTACAGTCAATTTACCCCAAATATACCGAGGCATTTTTTATATATTACATACACGTATATACCATATGTCTTTAGGCATAGACGAGAAATTCTACTTCAGAATGTTTTAAATACATATATCTAAAGTAGTTTTCAGTAATGAATTTAGTAAAAAGCTGCATTAACAATTACCAATATTGTTATTACCCTTTAAAATACCCGACAGCCTTACACAACGTGTTTTATGTTCCAACGGTATATTTCAATGTCAATTTCTTTATTCTTCTACAAAACGTTAGTGTCTTGACAATTTTCTACTTCTTCACTAACATTAGAGCGTACTCCTTCTTCTAAGGCCGTCAAAGCACTTGTGACGTCTCTGGCAGGTTTCCATGAGCGGCGGTAATCGCTGGGCATCCGAGCAGACGTACCAACAGGCGATACGTAAGCTCGTCTAGACCTCTCATAAAAAAATGCGGAATGATATCTGGTAAAGCGCTCCTACAGATTGTTCTGATTTTATTTCAGATTTCAGTTAAATTTATCCGGGGACTAAACACGCATCATAACACTCAGGAAGTGTTATAATGCGTTGTATTCAGTGTGTGTTACTGTGGTGGGCGTGTATTAGTTCAGTAAAAAGTGTGTAATCAATTTTGTTTTACACGTGTAACCTTAATATGGTATCCAATTCCTATTCTACTCGAATACTGGAGATTTAATTACATCTGTTGGTAATAGTATATATCTATGAATATCTATCGGCGTAAACGAAGCGTACTTGGCCGCATTTCGTGTGTCGAAACAGCTGCAATCTGAATGTACTGAGTGTTGAGAAGTGAGTGGTGCTCAAGGATTCTGATACAATTGCTTAGTTTTGTAACTGTTGGTGCTGTACCGATCTAACATAGGAGCTACCCTAACTAACGATGTATTACAATCCGCATCCTATCCATACAAAGAAGAAATTAATTAGTTTGTCAGTCTGACTAGAATACAGCTAAACCACAGGTCAGAAATGATTCTTTTTAGCCGACTTTAAAAAAGGAGTAGGTTCTGAATTAATGTATGTTTTTCATGTTTGTTACCTTAGATCTTTCGACTGGGTGAAACGATTTTGATGATTCTTCTTTTATTTGAAAGCTGGTGATTTACATATGGTCCCTTTTCAATTTGGACCAGTTCTTCTAGTTAACTTTTTTATAACAGTCATTTGTTCATTTTATGGATAATATGGACAATATTGTATAGGTTGTGTATTTTTCAGAAGTCTGATAACAGAACATCTGTATAGACTCTGTATTGATTTGGATTATACGGTAATGTGTGAGATGAATTAATTTAAAATTTGCTTGCGTAGAAAGCCCGAGCGCGTGTGTTAATAATCCAATAAGAGTTTAATCAGTGTGGGTCATGCTGCATTGTTGCATTGTCTGGATTCGCAATGAGTATGGTGATCACTACTCTTGTATTCTGCTTATATTTTTCATCTGGCAGAGTAGAACCACTTGGGTAAGTTTAATTAGAAAGAAAAAATAAATAATAATTGTAAAATCAACTTTTGGGAACGTAAATATGAGTTACTAAATAGTTGTAAGAAAGAATAGATTTTACTCTGCTATAGGAACTTGAAACGTAACTCAGAACCTCTTCTGTTACAAGGTTTCTAAAGGGATTGGTGATAGTTAAGATGTTGCAAGCAGTTGCGGTAAATGTAATCGTTTGTTATTGAAAACAATGGTTAGCCGTAACCTTTACAAGCGTTATTGAAGTAATGTACACAGTGCATTTATTTAACCAAAAACACGCTTTGCTGGTCTCTGATCGTGCAGAAAGCAATTTTGTTACCGTAGACGAATATTAGCGCAGGGAAACTCCATATTAGGACCTGATTATTCCACTGAAAAGAAGGATACAATTCTGATTGAATAGAAAGTGTATTTCAACTCTAGAGTATTAGGATACTAGAGCTACCGAGCCGGCCCATTCACGCTTCGGCATGAATGGGCCGGCTCGACCGGAGTGATACCGCGGACTCACAGAAAACCGGTGTGAAATAGCGCTTGCGTGAGTGAGTGAGGATACCGGAGGCCCATACCCCAACCCCTCCCCCATTACCCTTCCCATCCCCCAAAGGTCTGCAACGCACTTGTGACGCCTCTGGTGTTGCAAGTGTCCACAGGCGGTGGTAATCGCTTACCATCAGGTGATACGTCTGCTCGTTTGCCCACTATACAATAAAAAAAAACTTCCTTTTTTACGTACAATTAATGGGTCTTAAAAATTTTGGAAGAATTTCCTATTATAAATGAGCAGAAAAACTATTTAAGCTGATAGCCTGACGGAAATTGTCAGGAGTCATAAGCGCGAGTGCTCTCATGTTGCCAAGTAATGCAGAAACATCTCCGTAAGCCGCCATAGAACGGGTTACCAAGTCACCATGCTGCATTATGGCATTATCTCGTTACCACTACTCTTGGAATCTGTTCATGCTTTCCATCAGCTAGAGTGGAATTACTTTGGCAGGCTCATATATCTAAAAAATATGGATTGTAATCATTTGTACAGGAGTTTAATAAATAAATAAATATTCCGGACATCTAACACACAACGCCATCTACTCCCAAACTAAGCAGAGCTTGAGTTATGGGTACTAGACAACTGATATAAATACCTAAATACTTTTTTTGTAAATACATACGTATTATACATAGAAAACACCCAAACTCCGAAATAAATAATAATAATAATATTTGAAGATCATGCAAACATTTGGTCCGACCCGGGAATCGAACCCGAGACCTGTTCTTGAGGAGAATGACTCCCTCTGTGGCGCAGTCGCATACGCATCTCTCACTGCGCCACAGAGGCAGTCATTATATTATATCATATACATGTTATAGCATACAATTAATTTAAAATTGTTTCGCTATATAGGCTTAGTTTTACTACGCAATAGTTTATTATCTTCATGGTTTCAGCAAAATGCTTCAATATTTTTGTTTATTACATATCATACATAGAAAACACCCAACCTTCGAAATGAATATTTGCAGATCATACAGACCTCAAGTTTAACAGTCGCATACGCTGCCACTACGCCACCGAGGCAGTCAAGTTCATATTCAGTTATATCGTAAAACTATACCTATAGCCTGCTTAATTCTGGGGAAACTTTGAGTTATGGTATTAACGAGAGACCTATAAAGTATCAGTGGTAACCACAAAAACTGTAATCATTATTTGATGGTTTGAGTTTTGACATTAATCGAAACTGTTTGAGATAAAATTTTATATTTCAAGGCGATAAAAATTGTTCAAATATTACAAAAATGTGGCAAGCGCAGTAATGGCTTGTTATAAAGCCGAAGATCGAACTAAGTGGCGTGCAATTGGAGAGGCCTATGTCCAGCAGTGGTCTGCGATAGGCTGATGATGATGATGATGATGATAAAATTGCGCAATAAAGAAATAAATAGATGTGTCTCTCAAAGATCATGACCAACTTGTTCACTTTATACAATATATTTATTTAACAGTTTCGGTTTAAAGATCTTTAATTCTCAATAAGACATAGTCACTTACATACCCGATAATAGTGGATATCTACAATAAAATATATTTATATACGTATTCAGAAAAGACATGTCTTGTAGATGTAAGTTCGCTGCGTTCCAAGTTGTATGGCTTAACTTGGTTAAGGACGACAAATGATTAGTATTTTTAATTATTTAAAATATGAATTTGTAGTTTCTTTTTGAATACGTTTAGCGAGAGAGCCTCTTTCACGTCCGCTGGAAGTGCGTTGTATAGCTGTGCTCCCACAAAAGTCTTATTGATGGTAATACCAAATGACTGGGTTTACAAGAGGAGTTTTCATTAAAGATTTAACAGTTTATATAATAATAAAGCTAAAATAAAGGATAACTAAACTAAGGTCGTTAACCTCTCAACCAATGGCCTATCAAATTGTTTAAGGTCTTCATACAGTTTGTTGTTACACAATCCCGAAAGCATTTACAACCATTTTGTTTCAATAAAATAACATTAATAGTCTGTAACTAATTTAAAGGTCGAACGTTCAAATGATATATGCACTTATAACCAATGATGAATGTTGACATAATGTCAAGTATTCAATCACAATGCAATTTAACCATTAATGGGTTAAGGTGACTATTAGAACGCCAATAGAAGTAGCAAAACTAATTTTAGAAAGAACATGACATTAAGGTTCGCACACACTATACTACTTCAGAAATAAAACGCATTTTAACTCCGCTACACAAATTGAGTATGATATAAATCAAGTAATTCATTTATATATTTATTATCTATAAAATGTAATTTCTCTCTTTACTTTTTCAAAAAAGTTTGTTTCTTTGCCCATGCCATGGGTACCCGCAATACCAGAGGCGTCACAAGTGCGTTGCCGGCCTTTTGGGGAATGGGGATGGGAATGGGGCCTCCGGTATCCTCACTCACTCGGTGAAACATACCGCAAGCTCTATTTCACACCGGTTTTCTGCGAGGCCGTGGTATTACTCCGGTCGAGTCGGCCCATTCATGCCGAAGTGTGGCTCTCCCACCGAACAAAAGTTATTAAATTCCTGATCTTAGGATCCTAATTCTCGAGATAAGTTATTGGCTGTTTGACATCCCGAATATTAAAACTACTGCGCGATGAAAGACTTGTTAAAATATCATCAACAGTTGTAAATAGTCCACTGCTGGTCGTTGTGCTGTTTTAATATTTTAAAATTATGTAATTCACCGGTTCCGTTTTCATTAAATGATTTTCAGTTTCGTAACACACATTGCTGCTATACGTCACTGTGGAAGCTGAATACGATGTTTTCAATTTTACATTCGCGATGCGAGATTCGTTCACCGATATCGATGATTGATTTAGCTCGTCTCCATTCCTATTAGTAGTTTTATCGTTCATTCGTTCAATTCGAAATTTAAATTCGAACTCTCATTGGACTATGCCATTCCGTTTTATGTATTGAACGGTGATTTTGTGAGCTGATTGTAGATCTCGCTTTAGCGATATCTACGATCGTTATCCTTTTATTATTACTTTTATCCACATTCTATACTAAGTCTCATATTTATATCTTTATTTATTTAAATTTGATGAATCTGTGTGTGTGTGTGTTGCATATTCATAAAGGTTCTTACATACTTTACAATTATGTTTACATGAATTTTAATCCTTATTCTATATTTTACCATCTAGTTTCTTGAGTCCCCGAATGTAATATTAAATACATTACCTGCATGAATATAATACGTATCCCTCTACTCTTAAATATATAGCTGAGATCAAGACATATAGGTATGTATGTACATAACTATATGCTATCAAAAGTGTATGGAAGTATAACTATATGTTACGAACTATAAAAAAATAAACATAAAATTGCTCCAAAAAATGGGAACCAGTTTGTCCAGAATGTTAATCTGATTGAAACAAGCTGCAGGAATGTCGCATATTATGTCTGTCCCTTTCGTTTTCTATGGTATGTATCGCCCTTTCCCTTTTGTTTGAAACCGGTCGACTCCCGCGCATGCCATTACACGAGTTCATCGCGGTACACAGAATTTAAATTTTAAACTTGCGAAATAAATTCTGAATCTATGCAATACTGATAAATCATGTGTTACAAAGGACTTTAAAAACATTAATTTAAATGAACACAAAAAACATGTAAAATTTTATCCTATACAGCAATAAAGGCTCAGAGCAATATACTCGTATAATGGAGAGGTAACTGCTTCTAAGGAGAGGCTTATGTACAGCATCCATCTTCATGTTGCATTCATTCATTCATTCATTCCTTCATTAACTGCCTCGGTGGTGTAGTGGTAGCGTATGCGACTGCTAAGCTTGAGGTCTCGGGTTCGATTCCCGGGTCTGACTAAATTTTTGTATGATCTGCAAATATTTGTTTCGGAGTTTGGGTGTTTTCTATGTATAATATGTATGTATTTACAAAAAAAAGTATATAAGTATTTATATCAGTTGTCTAGTACACATAACAGAAGCTCTGCTTAGCTTGGGACTAGATGACGTTGTTAGATGTCCGGAATATTTATTTATTTATTATTTATTCTTCCATCCTGCTCTGTCATCGGTAATTTCACTGTTTACTTACCTTGCTACCCTGTCTGTAAGAGATTCCCTTCGGGCGATAAGGCCGCTAATTGTACCTCTTAGCTTTAAGTTACCGTTGTAAGTAATCTGGTGTACAATAAAGCGATTATTATTATCCTTCCTAACCATATCTTCTCTTAACCAGTCCATTAATTCTTTGGTCTTCTCTTGTACCTTTCATCTAATACGTTCCTCGCCATTTACACACTCTCCTCTCCTTTAAATAATATGTCTAAAGTCTATATCCAGTAGCGGAATACTAAAAGGTGTTGATGATGAATGCATAAATATTCAATAATACTAAGTTTGTATGATTCGAGGTGTGTGTGAGTTTGCAAGTGCGTGCATGCATGTTTCTGCATCAGAATGCGGCCTCAAGGAATGTGCACCATCCCGTCAGGCTTGGAAACCAGATGTAAAGGACCTTGTGCACTGATACAAATATCGTTAAATTTGCGTCATCTTTGACAGATGGTGTTGCAAATTATTTTCTGAAAGATATATAAGTTAATAATATGAGTCAGACAGCAGTAAATTAAATATGTACTTTTTTGTAAATACACACAAGATTTCTTGTTAAAATGACTCAAACTCTGAAACAGACATTTGCAGATCACAGAAACATTCACTTCGACTCAAGAATCGAACCCAAAAATGATGACCTATGCGTGACATCAACCGTGCAGTTTATAATATACCAAAGAATTTCTTTACAAAGTTACGAAAGTCCTAAGCTCCCATTTATCGATTTTATCGCAAAACTTATGCGTAGTAACTTCTAAATATCTCTATTAAATTGTCGTCCACAGTACAAAAAATGAAGACCTTTTATATCAAGTTCTTAAAGTCCTTGGAACTCCTTAATCAAACCCTATCGCTAAATCCGTTCTTAACTGACGTCTCCGAACCTAATCGTATCTGCAAAGGTCGAGTAGTTTCCATGATTTCTTGATTACTTGGAACTCGACCTGAATAAATAATATTCTTTGACTCATTTATTTACTACACTATAAAATATTTTACTACTTATCTTAATCGTAATAAAAATGACTCTAAATTTAACTCAATAAAGCTGCTACTTAGCGATAAGCCCGGCCCAGAGATAATGATAATCACTATTCAGGTAAACTTCTGGTCCAAAAAATCTGTTCTTACTAATTTCTAATTTATCGCGCTCAAGATGATGAAGTATGAAGTGTGGCGACTTCCACATATAACACAACAATAACCTACTACATCGCCATCTACCGAAAACACACTGAACTACAAAGTAACGCACTACACGGAGTAACTACAAATCCTGAATCGCGCAATAAATAGTTCTCGCGCCGATTATTATATATACAACATCCCAACATCAACTGTTGAGCAGTGGCCCGCCAGGCATGATCACCTCGCCTGGTCGGAGGATCCTCCCTTTGTGTTGGGTGGAACATGATACCCGTTCCCCCACACAAGTACAGGCTGACTCGGTCAGGTAATCTTTGATGACCATAGCAGGTACAATTCAGGCACCAATCAGTTCCTGACCTGGTTCAAAAGTATATACTTAATTAGTCACATCCTTGGATGATTCAATTTCTTGTGCCTTTTGTGTCTCGAGAAAACTGAGAATTTATTTATGCTCCTTGTTTAGCTCATGTGATTATCTCTAATGACTACTTGCTGGATCACACAATTTTTCACCTCATCGTAGGGAAATACAAAAAAAATAACTGTTTAAAAACGTTGTCTACTTTCCATTTCGTCACAAATCAAATTAACTATATTCGTCACAAGTTATATAGACTTGATTAAATTGACAAGCTTCATAAAAAGTTAATTTACTATGAGAGTAACTTGATTCAAAAATTCATTAAAAAATTAATAAATGGAGGAAAGTATTAATCGAAATTCATTATTTTGTGCTCGTCTTAAAATAAAGGAAGATTGCAAGAAGATTTTTTTTTCGTTAAGTGTAATAGATAGCCGTCAAAACTGATTGAGTGGTTTTGCAAAATTAACTGAAAAACTTTTATTTTAGATACCTTTTTAAACATCAACTTTCAATTTAATATTTAATGAAGTAACATTAACATTTTGAACAGAAAATAAAACGAATGTAATGTATACGGTACTGTACAACTTTGCTTCATGCTTGACAGGTATTACAAACATGTTTCTGTAAGTATAACAGTGTGACATACAACCATGTCATACTAAAATTAATTTCTAGTAAAAAAAAAGAGCTTGTACTATGGGGCAGACAGCTGATGGCAAATTAAATGTTTGCTATCATTTTTTGAAGAGTTTCGCTGGCTGTCTTCAAAACTCATCATCAAGGATCTACATGAAATTTAAATATAATCCATCTATTTTAAAATAAACTACATTAAATACATATACAAGCATCCAATATGAAAGCCTCCATCTTTTAAAGTCAATTATAAAAAAAAACAATGATAAAAAGTTTTATGTTTCTCACAAAAGGAAAGAAAAATTAAAACTTATCGTAGTTCTTCTACAATGCCAACCATTCTATACATTTCTAAAGTCTACCTATTATATTAAAAAAATATATTTAGTTTAATAAACAGTGTATTTTTCTGAAAAGATACCAGTTTGGAAGATTTATACTTAGATTTCACGGAATTTTATATCAAATAAATATGTAGGATTTCTATTCCAAGGACTTCTTGCGTTTTCTTAGTGATCATGTCGGCTTTGCTACGGTTTAAGAAGACAGTCTTGTTTACAATTGTGACGTGTTAGACGTGGACAGAAAATGAATTCGTATTATTCTTTTGGCTAACAATTGGAAAAAAAGTGATGGAAAAATGTCTAAGCTTCAAATTTTAAATTGTTTTAATTTTTTTTAAAAATTCAAATGTTTAAACTTATGTAAGATTCAAACGAAAAGACGGTTCAAGGACTCATTGTTTTAAATTCTAAAAGCACTCGATTTATTTATTTATGAATGGCTATATCGCAGATAGATACATATATTGACACAAATAGTAGTAAAACGTGCGAAGAAATCAACACACTTTAAACATTTAACATACTCGTCATTAGTTCTAGTTTTAGGTATTAGCACAAGACGTGTGACATCATTAATGATTTGGTTCAAAGCAGAACGCAGATAAATGCTTACCGTGGGAGAGCTATGCTTCGGCATGAATGGGCCGGCTCGACCGGAGTGATACCACGGCCTCACAGAAAACCGGTGTGAAACAGCGCCTGCGCTGTGTATCACCGAGTGAGTGAGGAAACTAGAAGCCGTACCCCAACCCCTTTCCCCATCCCCTTCCTCATTCCCCAAAGGCCGGCAACGCACTTGTGACGCCTCTGGTGTTGCGGGTGTCCATGAGCGGCGGTAATCGCTTACCATCAGGCGATACGTCTGCTCGTTTGCCTAGGGGGCATTCATTCCATAAAAAAAAATGCTATAAATATCACGTAAATGTTGCTGATCTACACATAATTGTTACAAATCAACAGAATCTACACGGTGCTATTCATTGATCTATTATATTAGACGCTTAGTGATACTAACAAATTGTCCTCTAGACATGAAATAGGGAATATGTATTATTTCGCACGATAACAGTATTTAAGCTTAGTCATTCTACATTATATGTGGCAGTTATTGTTCGTACTTCAATAGCCGGTTCAATGACATCGACTCAACTCTATTAACGTAATTAGGTACTCATATAGTCAGTTCATTGGCTTAAAATCATGTGTTCGTCACTAGAATTCTCGTTGTATACTTATCTATGTATTTTTATGAGATGCATTGTATGGAACAGGGGCAAATGAGAAGATGTATCGCCTGATAGTAAGCGATTACCACCGCCGTGGCGGAAGGAAGGGAAGAAGGAAGCGTGGCTCTCCTAAGATAAATATTTTTTACTGCATATTAAAACACAATGAGAATTAACGTGTCTTAGTTTGCGTCAGTATATATTGATACAAACATTATTACATACCAAATTCAACAGTATCTACTATATTGACGTTTAATAAAGAGCATACAAAATATTTGACTTAGCAGTTCAATTACAAAATGGTCGATAACTTGATAAGACAAGACTGAATGCTATAAGAAGATGTGGGGGAAGGTTGCGTGTTCAAATAACGTTGGGGTCACCACTGTGGGGGAACGGGTATCATGTTCCACCCAACACAAAGGAAGGATCCTCCGACCAGGCGAGGTGATCATGCCTGGCGGGCTACTGCCCAACAGTTGATGTTGGGATGTTGTATATATGATAATCGGCGCGAGAACTTTAATTACGCGATTCAGGATTGGTAGTTTCTTCGTATTGTAGGTTACTCCGTAGTTTAGTGTAACTTCGGTAGATGGCGATGAAGTGTGTTATGTTGTATGTGGAGGTCGCCACAAAGAATTTACAATAAAATAAAACGAGGTAGACCTAGATTAACACACACACACACACACACACAGCAAGTAAAGGAGGTAAAGAAAGTGGGAGTTGTGGCCTATCAAGAGGTCAAACAGATCACAGGAAATAGAGACATTTAAAAAAAGTCTCGAGTCGAGAAAAAGTCTCTTGACTGTTTGGTCAAGACATGATTACCGAGTATAAGCCCAAATGTGCCTACGCATTTATATTATATTAAAAAAATATTAAAAAAGACAACTCCCACATTAGGAATAAACATCCTGTGTCGTGGGGGACTTTACAAATATACATGAAACGGACACAAAGAACATCCAGACTCGGGACAACAATTCGTGGATCACACAAAGTGTTGTAGGTACCGCGTGGGATTTGAACCCACGACACTTGGCGCAGTAGCAAGCGGCATGGCGACCGCTGACACCACTCGGCCAACCGTGCAGTCATTATACTATTACAACACAGAATGTATTTGAGTGTATGTGAAATTGTGAAAGTTTTGTTTTTAATTTTTTTGTGTGAGTTTGTAGTGACAGGCGATAGTTTTTGTGTGTGAGTCTAAAATGTGTATGTGTGAAGATCCCTCTCCCCCCCCCCCCCCAGTAAAATATGACAGACTGTTTTGTATCGGAAGGCTACTACCCTCCGGTCCGCTTCGGCACTGCTCTATGCGACACAGTTACTAAAAGTGAAAACTATCTTTGCCAATTACCTTTTCAAAAATTACTTAATATTATTGCCTATATTATTGGAAAAGTTATTGAGAAACTACTTGTCGTCTCTTTCTACTATTAAATAAAAAATAGAATCCAGTTTCATGTATAGAATAACACGTAATATTTAAGCCTTTACCCAAAATTATCAAGTCTATATACAAGAGTATTAACGGAGACTATGAATAATTTAATTGTGATGTAGGTCTTTGTAACAAACGGCTACAATGAGTGATTCAGTGATATTTACATATTAATTTGAACATGGTGACAAGGGACTATGATACCCAAATTGGAGAAATTTAATTTACTTTCATAAATTTATTATTCAGCAAAGATCAGAATTCAAAGAAAGACTGTGATTATTTTTTTAAGATTAATTTCAACCATCAGATCAAATACCTAAATAAATTAGACACCAACCTTAAAATATTCCCTTCCCATACTACGGCTTTCGTATGAAATGATAAACACCGAGACACGGAACTAATTTTAATGACCTTACGTACCGTACGGGGGAGAATCAAACACTTTACCACGAGCTTGACAATCTGGACCACAAAAGACATGACTGACAGGCCCGGCAATAGTTACTATATGTTTTCGAGTTACGCTTGGTTTAAGCGCAAAAAGTGCTTTAATATTCATTTTTCTCTTTTATTATTTTGCTCACTCTCCAATAACCCAAATAAAACGGTTGAAATCGTAGACCGCCTGAACAATTTCGCATTTAACCTGATTGCATGAAATCCTTTTCCAATCATTTTAACGTTAATGTTGCGAGTAACAAATTAATGTTGTACTACGGTTCGAAATTATGCTAAACGGTCTTAACATGCATTTCACGCATTATGAAAATGGACTAAAATTAATTGAATTCACGATTGTTTGAACAAATAATTTGTATCACCGAATTTGATTTCACATGCTTTTTCAATAAACTACTGCATTTTTTTGGGCTTGACTAAACTTCGCCGAGTTTTTAACCGTTGGTTTCTTCGAGAGGCTCGATTTTACACTCTTTCGCTTTGCCTCTCATTTTTTTTTATTCATAGGCCAAAGTGACTCTACTCTGCCTGATGGAAAGCGTAAACAGAATCCAAGAGTGGTGTTTCCCATACTTATCCTGAATGCATGACATGATGAACAGAATGCGGGTGTCCATGGGCGGCGGTAATCGCTTACCATCAGGCGATACGTCTGCTCGTTTGCCCGCTATTTCATATAAAAAAAAAGTGCCCAATGATACAGAAGCATGTCAATAGACCGCCATGCCCCCCATAGTGTGGGTCACCATGCTGTACTGTTGCATTCCCCATTCGCAATGAGTATGGTGACCACTACTCTTGAATTCTGCTCAATCAGGCAGAGCAGAGTCACTTTGGCTGGCATATACATAAAAAAAAATCTGTCTTTATCTTTGTCATGACATCAAGCATGAACGGCTGCACTAATTTTGTTATTTCTTTTAGCATTAGATACCTATTTATTTATCAGTTAAATTTATACTTTAGGAACCTTTGGAAATTATCGCTTGACTAATACACTTGTCCATGTCATGTACTATTTGACTTGTCTAAATAATCCCACACAAAATACATTTACGTTACTGTTAAACAAAGTATGTCATATTAAATGAAAATAATTTAAATAACCGGTTTGAGTTGGGTATAACATTAAATACAGAAATAGGTACGTTATGTCCATTTCTAAGTAATGTCTAACCGAAAATAAATTATAGGTCTCTACAGAGTTATTTTTATGAAACTTTCGTTGGAATATAAAAGCTATGCTTGTATACATAGGCATCAAACTTTATATATATATTTGTGTTATAAATGATAGACTTAAAAAAGTGCTAGGTGTATTGGGAACTTTGTGTATTGGGACTTAAGGATATTGACCCCATCACTGTGATACTGTTCTATTGTTTAGTAAAGGCTACAGGGTATGTTGTTAGGACGCACATTCACCACATTGACACAATAAGTTCGTCACCTCACTTTTTTAAGTATTAGCATAAGCTGCCAAAAGAAATCTACTCTACTAGATGAAAGCATTTTAACCTTCAAACCTTCAAGAAAAGAGCTTACTCCTTCCTAAAAGGCCGGCAACGCACTTGTGACGCCTCTGGTGTTGCGGGTGTCCATGGGCGGCGGTAATCGCTTACCATCAGGTGATACGTCTGCTCGTTTGCCCCCTATACAATAAAAAAAAAAAAAAAAACCGTGGGAATGCTATGCTTCGGCATGAATGGGTCGGCTCGACCGGAGTGACGCCTTTGGTGTTGCGGGTGTCCATGGGCGGCGGTAATCGCTTACGTGATACGTCTGCTTGTTTGCAAATAAAGAAAAAAAAAGAAATTAAGAGTTAGCGTCACCTCCTCGAACGTTCAATTTAAAGTTAAAGTTAATACAGTAGGTATGGTTATTCACACTGTGGTGGCCCAGTGAGATGCTTTTTCACGTCCTATTTAAAGAACCCGGGCTCATAGTGGGGGGAATACACGTACAAACATGCAACACACTGATGTAAATATACTTAAGTTTGCAAGTAAAATTTCACATTTAATTACAAAGACATCCGTCGGATCATTTGTTCAGTTAACAGTCGATTGAGTTCAAATGGTTCACTTGATCGTATAGTTCACTTGTTTTGTACCATAAGAGATGGTGCATGCCTTTCAATGGCCGGCCATTGTTGTGACTGGAAATTCAATTTTGAATTAATTTCCTCTAGTATCTCGTACATGATCGTCTTTTTTGTTTCTGCATGTGCAGATACAACACAATTTTCGTCTATATTAATTACTGGAAATAGTCTAGGTTTATGAAAGACTACTTTATTAAAAGATAATTGTTATGAAGTCTGCTCATAATATTAGCACTGTATCTTCTAAAAGTTAGCTTATAGTGAAAGTGAGTTGAGAAGAACTGAATACTTTGGGGCCCTAGTCATCGCCGCTACTTGATTTTTTAAATTTTGAATAACTTAAAATTTGCAAGTATCCAAAGATTTTAGTATGCAATAACAGCGTTAGCCATATTTATTTCGGCATCATCATTTCCTCTCAATCTTTGTAGTTAATAATGGTTGTTACCCATGCATTGCTTTAGATGTTGGTTTGAATATATAATAGAAAATTAATTATTATTCCCCACATGTGGTCCGCTTTATCAAAGGAATTCGTCTGATTGACATGTCATGGAAAGACGTGTGATGCATAATTAATGGCAAGCAATGGAACTAATTGAGATAAATTTTATATGACTACGTGATTAACTAGATAATGATTGATGGTTTAACATAAATTGTAAGGTAGTGAGATAAATTAATAGTACAACTATCAAAGAAGTAATTTATAGCAATGTATACACAATTATTAATTTGTATGATGATATAAAAGACAAACAATAACGTTTTAACGTTGTCGCAGGCTGTCATAAAAAGCAATACTTCTCTTGTGTTTATTTCATATGTTTGAGGAATATTAAACAAATAATAGAAGAATAAATACAGCATTCAAAAAAAGAAAGTGTTCGGTTTCACTACTAATTTCATTTACCTACTCACAAATCTTTTAATTAACTCGGAGGAATGTTTTAACAAATCAAGAAATACGTTATCAACTATTGCAGTTTTATAAATTTATTAACATTTGTTTAATCACACAAATCTTACTTTGTAATTTAACGACTCATAAAATAAAATATATATTTTGCAACACTTTCTGTTTTTATAAAGCCGATTAGGTGAAATGATTTATATAGTTATGTGTAGTTCTAGATATTTTATTGATATACTTACCAAAAGCTCTGTTATAACTAAAAACAAATTCAAAAACATGTAACCAAATGTTAGCACTTCATGAGTGAGAGATATATTTAGAATATACCTGATAGGAAAACTTGATCGCAGGCGAAATAAACCTGCCAGAGACAACACCCAAGCTTTATAAATAACATTATCTTTGTCTAAACTATGAAAAAAATCAATACGATACGATAATTTCGTGCTTATCATACAGATAACAATGTTCATAATACTTCATAACAAAGGTCAAATACAGATCTGAGTCTCATCAACAAATCAATAGTCCTCCACTGACATAAGCTCCTCCTCAGAAAAGAAGTATTGGTCTTCTGTACCAAGGTTGGCCAAAAGGGTTGGCAATTCTTGTGGTTATGTCAAGTTTTCCATCTTTCTACAGTGCATTCTACATATCCGTGGTAGAGCCACGCTTCGGCATGAATGGGCCGGGTCGACCGGAGTGATACCACGGTCTTACAGAAAATCGGTGGGAAATAAACGAATTCTAGCTAGATCGAGAATTTAGCGAATCAACTAGCTAGTGAAGTTTACCGTGGGAGAGCCACGTTTCGACATGATCTGACGTGAACTACGGCCTCACAGAAAACCGGTGTGAAACAGCGCTTGCGCTGTGTTTCACCGACTGAGTGAGGATACCGAAGGCCTATAACCCCAACGTCTGTGCACCATTTTTATTCCTTTCTTTTCACGAGAAATTATGGCTTATTTATGAAGCGATTTTAAGCAATACAGCATTAATCCTTATTCGATTAAGTACCTTTTATACATTGTGCATTTAATATAGACCAATATGGTATTTCACGGTATGTAATTGAAATGAATATATTCAAAGATATTACAGATTTAAATGGCATGATGGCACAAATCGTGTCGTGGGTGGATTTCAGATGCAAATCGTGCATCTGAAATCCACCCGTGCGAAGCCGGTGCGAGTGCCTAGTTATACATATATATATAAAGGTATTAGAGTACCACCATTTAAGTAACATAAATATCCTTTTCCTTCATATTAGAAAATACTAAAACGTATCACAATTCTCAACCTTATGACCTTTATGCTAATGACTTAAACTTCATATTCAACACATCCATAACACACATTAGAAGTACAAACATTAACTTAAATAATTATAGACTAAAAGCTTATGTAATTGAGATTTATTACACCAAAATCTGTCCTTGTCAGTGTATGAAAATTATATTATAGCATACAGGCATAGAGTCTAGACTCGAAAATTGCGGTTTCAGATGTTGAGCTTCTTGTGTCTTGTTACAGCATCGCTCAACAGTTATAATGACACAAGTGATTAATGAACTCTTAACGTTTTACGAGAAAGATTGATAATCCGTTATATTGACTTTCTGATGTGAAGTGATAGACTGCCTCATTTCTTTTATATAGATAGCTTCTAGATTATGTGTTTTTAGCACTGGATCTATTATCGTCGTCTACTCATGTAATTAATCATCTTTTCTGTATCGTTAACTTTTTTATACTTCTATCTATAATCTGTCAGCAGCATATATGGCAAAACCTGACATCATTTAAATAAATAAATAAATAATTTACACAAAAAGCACTCATTCCACCTTGTTAACAGATAACACAAGTAATTGTTACAATAGAATTAAAAAAAATTAACAATCAGTTCATATGTAAACAAATATGTTAGATCTTGTTCGTGGCTCCCAAACTAGGTTTATCAACTGTGACTTGGGAGCCAGTGTTCCCCCATAATCACTTGTTCACTTCATCGTTTTAATAAAGTTGTGGACCTATTTTTAAACAGTTTTAGTTCCAATACCTGCATTGTGCTAGAATAAACTTTTAGCATAAAAATTTGCAAACAAGTAACACATAACTTGAAGGATAGTCCAAGTTACAAAAGTCTACCAATAACCACCAGGTATTTTTTTTGGTAGACTACTCATACACCAATGTAGTGTATGAGTAGTGAATGAGTACATTTTCAGTGATACTGTATGTAAACGCATGTTATATAAATATTTTTACACTGAAATTTCTAACTAACTCCACAAAACACTTACACCATATAAAAGATAAAACAAAAAAAAACACTTTTTGACTTGATATTCCCTATTCGTCGCGATCTTTTCTTTTTCTCGGATACAAAACAAAAAGTACGCAGTCACAAAATATTTTATAAGAAAAAATTCCAAGACACGCAAAAGCAAGCAAGTTACATATTAAATATAATACAAGTAAAATGTATTTTATACAAACAACTGGGATATGACGGTTTCATCTTTACGGCATAACATAAAAATAAATAGGCATTTACATAAAATGAACGTACACTCCTTATCCGACAGAACATTCTAAGAATAAACACCTTTAAAGAAACGGCGTACAGTTTAATTTTCTATGCTAAAGTGCTAAAGAAAATTAATTTTGTAACTTATGCTAAGATTGAATTCAAGCCATGGATTACCGTTATTCATGTAATATTGCTCTCCAGATTGTTCTTACAAGCCTGTGAACTATACCAAAGGCTCTTGGGCTTCTAGAAAAGGCTATACTGGCCAGGCTTACTTGAACGTATAATTGGAACGCATATGGGAATAGACCAGTATTATTAATAACTAGCTGACCCTCGCAACCTCGTTTACGTCTACTATTGCCCATTTATTCCTCATTGGGGCTTTGCGATTGGGGGACACGATTAATCAGCTACCTACCAGTGAAAGATTTTATTAAATCAGAACAGTATTTCCTGAGATTAGCACGTTAAACCAAAGAAACAAACAAACTCTTCAGATTTACAATATTAGTATAGATAAGTTCCGCTGTATAACAAGAACTGTGTGTGTGTGTGTGTGTATGTGTGTGTGAGTGTAAAAGTCGCCAAAGTCTAAATAAAGTCATTGGACCACCATGTACTTACCACTGTATAAAAGTAAAATATTCAGTAAAAGCTCAAAATGAATATGAACTATTGCATCGTACATAATAATGGTGCTAAGCTGCAAAATGTTAAACATTAAACTCTCACTGAACTACTTATTAATTATTCAACAAAAATAATTCATACAAAATACTTATTTATAAAGAGACCATTGTTCTAAAGACTACAGTTATTGGTGCTTCTAATGATATACAAACGACTCTCTTTCAACACACTATTCTTTGTGCAGACTTTCTGAAATGAAACTGCGGATGCATATTTTGTAAAAGTGTTCCATAAATATTGTAAAGTACATAGGCAACGAATTACAAAAGGGTGTAACTGCACTACATATTTGACTGAAAATAAACTCTACGTTTATTTATCTTTAAATGAATATTTGTAGTTTTACTTTAACCTAAATATGCTTCGTTACAATCTTTATTTGTAACTTAAATAAGTTCAATGAAGAACTAAAAATCTAGTTTAACATTATTGTATTGAAGAGTGACGTTCCTAGAGCCTTTTATATATTACTAGCTGACCCTACAAACGTGACTTAGCCATAAAAAGGAATATATATTTTAGGGGTGGGTCAATAAAAACCGCGATGAAAAATAGGGGTTGATCGTAGAGGGTTGAAAATTCAGGGTTGTATGTATTTTCTAATGTTGTATCATAAAAAAATGAAAAAATAAAAATTTGTCTAAAAAGTAAAAAAAAAAAATAAGAGATAACCCTCAACATTTAGGGGAATGAAAAATAGATGTTGGTCGATTCTCAAACCTACCTGATATGCACACAAAATTTAATAAAAATCGGTCCAGCCGTTTCGGAGGAGTATGGTAACTAACATTGTGACACGAGAATTTTATATTTAAGACTAGATGATCCACGTGATTTCGTCTTCAGCTCGTTTTGATCATGCTCGGCTCCTATTGTTTCTAAGCATGATAGCATGATGTGAACTATACCAGCTTAGGCGCGCCGGTAAAATACTACTGCTGATCGTGGGCGAATAGTATTTAATATATACAGCAGAATTTCCACAACGTTAATAAATCTAAAGTAACTAAAGAAATATATTCTTAACTAGCTAACCCACGCAACCTCGCTTGCGTCCTTTAATGCCCGTGGCGTGAAAATTTTCCCCCGTTTTTGAAACATTCTTCATTGGTGCTCCGCTCCTGTTAGTAGTAGCGTGATGAAATATAGCCTATAGCCTTCCGCGATAAATGGACTACCCAACACCAAAATATTTTTTCAAATCGGACCAATGGTTCCTGAGATTAGCCGGAACAAACAGACAGATAGGCAAAAATTTTAAAAATATATATTTTGGTATGTGTACCGTATATATATTCATATGCATGTAGTAGAAAGCGGTTATTTTAATATTACAAACAGACACTCCAATTTTATTTATTTGTATAGATATATTGTTCAAAGTAATCGTTCGGATCGTTCACACCTGTCCTAAAAACTTCTTTTTTTTTTTAATAATTTTACAGTTCAAATGTTGCAGAATAACCCTGCCCTATTAGCCGCATTGTTGTAGAACACTTGACGCTCTCGTCCATAATGAGCTGGCTATGCACTACTCTCTTCTCCTCTTTGTTAAGAACCCAGCATAATGGCTATATGATTAAATTTTATATTTTTTTTTTTTTTTTTATTGAATAGTGGGCAAACGAGCAGACGTATCACCTGATGGTAAGCGATTACCGCCGCCCATGGACACCCGCAACACCAAAGGCGTCACAAGTGCGTTGCCGACCTTCGTGGGATGGGAAAGGGGATGGGGGATATTCTTGTTTCAGTAATTCTTTTATTTAAAGTTTTTGGAACCTTGTAAGACGACTACGGCGAAGCTGTAAGCTAAGGGTAATATTTTTTATTAGATAAAAAACATATATGACAATCGTTACTAGATAGTCTGATTAGTATACTGACGAATAGTCCAATCTTCGAATTCGGTTCGTCCTTAGTTCAGTCGCTGCGTTGGAAAAACTAATATTCAGGTAAAACCGGTTGAACTGGTAGCCAACCCCAAATAACCTTGGAAACAATAAAGGTTAGATGTTAAAGTTTCATACCTACGTCTATTTTTTATCGAGTAATGTACGAGTATGTAACATTCATTCAAACACTTTCGATGAAAAGTTACAGATTTAAAGTTAATAGTCGCTTAACGAATTACAGTTAACTTATTATTTGCTTACAAGATTCGAGATTAAAATAGTCTAGAAAATATTTTGCGAAAGCGTTAATGAAAATTTAAAAATTCTTTACGATTTATAAACTGATTCCAATAATACGTTTATAGAAACTGATAAATTGTACTCAAGGGAGGTCTCATTTAAATTGTCTAAGAGTGGAAATTAAAAGGTTAATAAGAGAACTTATCATGATCAATTGATTACTAACATTGGAAATAACTTTGTTAAAATTAATTATTGCTTAAACAAAGCTACTTTCGGGTGGTGTGGCACTGATCTTAAATTCGATTCTTAATCACTGATTAATAGCAAAAGATATAAATTTATCCAAACTAATTTAATTTTTAAATTTGTATCCCAAGACACCTTCAACAATCTTTTATTTAAAATCTTAATAAAATTTTTATAATACATAATATTAAATTTATATACTGATGCGGCAAAAATGTTAATCCGAAGAATACGAATGCCTGACCTGCCTCAACACGATACTGATAGGGCAAGGGCATCGGACCGAGGCGTGAGTGAATGCAACGCTATCAAACACTAAAAGTGAACTTGTTATGTAGATATGACATTCATTTTTAATATTTTTTTTCGCTCTAGAAACCATATCAACATTGAAGTTTAAAATCGAAACTATGTGATTTTAATGTAAAAATATACGAATATACTCTATGTCATTCGAAAGGGGACTGTAAAAAAAGTTACAAATAGGACCAGTGAATTTCTTTATAAAATTAGCACAGAACTGTAGGAAACATATATAAAGCCATTTGATGCTAGTACTCGTAATTAGTTTTTGAGGACTATTTTTGTGAAAAAAAAACTAATTTAGAATTTAAAAATCTAACATTTACGTGCACATGAAGTAATAATTTAATAATTAATAAAATTGGAGTGATTGACCTCTAAGAGACAAGACGCTGTGAGGCAATAGCTAATATCCGCATTACGCATCTGTTGTTGGTAATCTGTGCGATTCTTGACCCCGCTCGTGACGGGCGAGCGTTGCACCGCAACGTACTCAATTGGACGTCGAGTATACTTCGTAGATCGTGTGTAGGTATAATAATTATACCTATTATTTAAATCAGGTACACGTCTGCGTGGGAGATACAGTTTGTATCATTATTAATATTTGTTAATGGAATATTTGATGAGTATCCGAATGATTTGGTTATATTCAGTATAGTTTTGTTCATACCTATAGATATTTACTGAGTATCCATATTATTTCCGATGTGTATATAAGTTTAATTAGAAATTTTATTTATTATTTTATGCACTGTTTTTCTTATTATCTACAAATATTTATTCCAAGTTTAAGGCATAGGCGTTAAAAATGTTAAAATGTGAATGTTTAAATACACTATATGGCGACTTTCACATAAAGCGCAAACAAACAAACAAAGATATGACAAAACAAAAATACAAAGATATGACACCGCCATCTATCGAAGACACACCGAACTAAGGAGTAACTAATCCTGTATCGCGGTACAAAAATGGTCGCGCTGCTTAGCATATTATAATTATATAACTTTCCTGGTCTGCAAATTCTTCCTTTATTTATGTAGGAGGAACATAAAACCCGTTCCTCTACAACAGTTGCTAATCCATACTGATATTATAAATGCGAAAGTTAAGTCTGTCTGTCTGTCACGCTTTCAAGGCTAAACCGCTGCAAAGATTTCAATGAAAATTGGCATGGAGATACTTTGATTCTTAGGGAAGGATATAGGCTACTCTTTACTGCGATAACCGAGAAACACGTGGGCTGGGCAGCAGTTCATTTCTCATGTTCAAATACCTACAAATAAGTTCATACTAGGAATAGAAGGCAACTACCAAGTGTCAGTTAGACAACTGCAATGACTGCACGTCATTATATCAGCCATTGTTTTCTGAGGTTAGCGATTTACAAACTAACAAACTATTAAAGCTTTATTAGCAACTAGCTGGACCCCGCGGTGGTACCCGCGGTACGACAATAACTGCCGTTGCCCGCAGTACGCGAAGCGAACCTAGTATCTTTATAAATTGTAGCCTATGTGTTATTCTGATGTATAAGCTACATTATTATAAAGTTTCATCAAAATCCCTTCAGCTGTTTTTGTGTGAAAGAGCAACAAACATAAAATATACTCAGTTACATACTCACAAACTTTAGCGTTTATAATATTTTTTTTTTTTTTAAAAAGACAACTCCCGCATTAGGAATATACATCCTGTGTCGCGGGGGACTTTACAAACATACATGTAACGGACACAAAGAACACCCAGACTCAGGACAACATTTTGTGGATCACACAAAGTGATGTCCCGCGTAGGATTTGAACCCACGACACTTGGCGCAGTAGCAAGCGTTGTAGTGAACGCTTAAACCACTAGGCCAACCGTGCAGTCACACAACAAGGTTACTAGGATAGAATAGACGGTAAGCGTCTGCATCGCTATCGAGAACTTCGAAGTCCCATTACCATAGCTAACGTCAGGTATTTCGCTTGTTCAGAAGGCTTTAGAGAACTAATGTCTTGAGAACGCAGGAAATAGGGGAGTGTTCTGTAATAAAAAGTTATGTTTAATTTGCATTGTGGTGTAGTAAGAATTGTTTTAGATTAAATTTTTACTTTATGTAACTAGTAAAACACGCTTCAAAGATATCCGTTATCGCGGTCAAGCGTTGCCTATTTTTATAACGTTTAGTATGGCTGAGACCAATAGGAGCAAGTGAAATGGCTACTAGTTAATAGTAGTACTACTCCTTGAGGATGAACTGAATTTGAAGGTTGAGCTAATTGTGAGTATGTATAAGGGCATTGAATAACGATTAACATAGATGTTCATTTCGTAGACCGACGGCTTAACGTGCTCGTCGAGACACTGACGTTAAACGCTGTTAACTTCTATGATTTGCGCTTTATTATTAACTAGCTGACCCACGCAACCTCGTTTGCGTCTTATATTGCCCATAGCGTAAAAAAATTACCCCATTTTTTAAACATTCTTCATTGGTGCTCCACTGCTATTAGTAGTAGCATGATGATATATAGCTTTTAGCCTTCCTCGATAAATGGACTATTCAACACTGAAATAATTTTTCAAATCAAACCAGCGGTTCTTGAGGTTAGCGCGTTCAAACAAACAAACAAACTCTTCAGCTTTATTATAATAGTATAGATTTCGTGTAAGAAAAACCTAACAACACTGTGACTCGACATAGGAATTGAACCCGAGACTTCTTGATAAACACTCGTTTACTCTAATTATAGAACAACGACGAAGGCTACAATAAAAATACTACTTTACCACTACCATTATACTTCTGTGGTATATTTTTTCACTAAAATCCCTTTTAAAATTTAATTCTATTTTCTATAAAATACTAAATTTCTAACAATTTACGACAGAACTAACTTATCCGGTATTTCTGCAATTCACAAGCCTTGTAACAACAATACCGGTATCGATAGATAAGCTGGAACTAGGTGACTGACTCAGCTCTTAACTGGTTGTCAACATCGGAACCGGTTATAACGACCCACGTGGCATCTAGTTGCCTCATATACTAGTTTTCTGAAGTAAAGCTGTGGTTCGATCAACAGCGATTTAAATCAGTTACCTTAATAAATATAAAATTGTACATTATCATTGTTATTAACACCCTATAATAGAGCACTGCTAGACATGAGTTGCAGACCCTTTCAAATTAGGAAAGGAGGTTTGCATAGAAGACGGGTGTGCATATTGTTTTATTCAATCCTTCCTTCTCTTTGCGGTACTCTGTTGTCCTACGCAATTTGTTCCTTTAGTCTGATTTTACGACGCACTGTATATGGCGCACATATAACACAAGAAACTCGAGAGCGTTTTTGCTAGCAGTTGTAAGTGGCTACTCAAACCCTAGTCTAATATCTTTCAAACAAGATCATAAAACAATTTTCCGCTTTGATGCATTGGAAAAGCGATCGTTAACTATATAATTGGTCTTTGATATGCCTATGTCTGTCAAATATATACATATATTATTTGCTTTTACTGAGAAATCAAAGTAAAATTAAATTACAATGCTTCACTAAATACAAAATTAAATTGTATTTGTTATTTGTTCAGACAATTTTAGATTTATATTGAAATTCTAACTTTAAAGGTAGACATTGATTTTAATAAGACATTATTGATTACGTTTTGAAAGTAATTAAATCCTCTGTGTTGTGATTTAAAATAATACAGTATTCTTCTGTCTGCAAAACTTTAATGTCGTACTAACTAGCGCTTGGGTTGAGGAGGTCTAATGGTAGTCATTACATTATAACAACGCAGTCGACTAATTATTGACCAAAGCTTAGTTTGAGAAAAATGCTAAAAAGTTATACAAGGCATAAAAATAATTTCTCTTTTTAATTTTTTACAAACATTAAGAATAGCTTTCAATTGTAATAGAGAATCTTTTAAAAATAAAAATGTACTGATTTTATGGTATTGAAGAGTCGACCATATCACTTCATAACCTATAATAAAATCTCGAAAAATCCTATGTTATTAACATAAAGCAATAATGCTCTTCAAATATACTTATATATCATTTCAATTAAGGCCCGCATTTTGAAAGGCGTCTCTGTTGTGAATCTAGTTTTAAAAGTATTTTCAAGATCAGATTTTATTATTGAACGTCTCTTGAAACAAGATTGATCGTTAATCAACTGAGTCAAGATCAATGAATCTCTATGGTGGTAATTTCTAACGCCTTTTAGTGTAAATGAACGTATTTTATGATTATGTTTCTGAATAACAACGAAATATTTACTTTATCTTACTTTAGTTACGAAGGATGTATAGGGCCCTATTAAGATCCTCGGAGCCCAAGCCAACCTCACCTGCTAGCTTGGTGCACCTGCTGACCAACGGACGAGGCTCTGGCGCTGGCTTTCCTCTCGGGGTTGGGAGGTCAGACGGCAGTCGCTCCCTTAAAAGTCAAAAATTAAGCCAAACAAAATGGATGATACAAATTACAGTGTTAGTGCCACGGATAGGGCGCCGCCGCAAAACGGCGCGCAGGAGCTCCGCCCAACTCCTGTGGCAAGTGGGCGAGGGCTACCGTGTCCAGGGCGGGCACGGTTAAAGAAGTTACGCCCAACGACATTACCACGTAAGCTCCGCTTTGCCACCTGGAACATTGGTACACTGACCGGCCGTGCGAGGGAGTTAGCGGATGTACTCTCTAGGCGGAGGGTAGACGTGGCATTCCTGCAGGAGACTCGGTGGAAGGGCAGTAGATCCCGGTTCATTGGGAATGACTACAAGTTGATCTACACAGGTGCACCTAGTGGGGAGAACGGAGTGGCCGTGGTGCTCGCCGGGGGTCTTCAGAGTGGCATTTTAGAGGTGAAACGCTGTAATGACCGGCTTATGGTTGTACAGCTGCTTATGGAGGGGGTTATTACCCATCTGATATGTGCTTACGCGCCACAGGTAGGTTGTAGTGAAGCTGAAAAGATGGCCTTCTGGAATCAACTCGGGGAGGTTCTTCGCGGTATTCCGTTGTCGCAGGGAATCGTTCTGGGTGGTGATCTGAACGGTCATGTGGGTGAGAAGTGCGGGGAATTTGAGCGTGTTCACGGTGGTTTTGGGTATGGCGCTCGCAACAAAGAGGGTGAGGACATTCTCAGAACGTGTGCGACTGCCGATCTTGCCATAGTGAACACCTATTTCAAAAAGAAACCAGAACACCTCATCACCTATAGTAGCGGGGGGCATGCTACTCAGATCGATTTCCTGCTCATTAGGAGACACACTATCAGAAAAGTGGCCAATTGCAAGGTCATACCCGGAGAGAGTCTCACTGCACAGCATCGTATCCTTGTCATGGACCTCTGTGTAAAGCCCAAAGTCAAACGCGTTGAAATCTGTCAGCGTCGGATCAGGTGGTGGCTGCTTGATGAAGTCACGTCGCAAAAGTTTGTCTCGGCAATCGGAGACACGTGCACTGTTGCTGAGAGCGAACCGGTCCAAAACAGTTGGGACAAGATTCAGGCGGCTATTCTTGGTTCGGCGAGTTTGGTGCTTGGCGTGTCTAAAGGTGGACGCAAATGTGACAGGGAAACTTGGTGGTGGAACGATTTAGTCCAGAGCGAGATTAAGGTGAAGAAAGTCCTTTTTAAAAAGTGGCAAGCGTCCAAATCTCTTGAAGACCACGATGCATATAGAGCTGCAAAGCGCGCCACAAAGAAAGCTGTAGCCAGAGCCAGACGTGACCACTTACAACCGTTGTATGATAAGTTGGAATCGCCTGAGGGGCAAAAGATCATCTATAAGTTGGCGCGTTCCAGGATCAAAGCGGTACAGGATATTTCCAAGTGCTGCTCGGTTAAAGATCCTGGGGGTAGCTTATTACACGAAGAGCACGCGGTGAAGGAGAGATGGCGCTCTTACTTTCACGAGCTGCTTAACAAGCAACACAAAGTGGTGCAGCCACCGGATCTCCCTCCAAATCTCGGACTAGTGCCACTGATTACACCTACCGAAGTCCTGGGTGCTCTTCGTTCCACGAAGAATCGGAAAGCTGTCGGCGCCGATGGAGTCCCCATCGAGGCCTGGAAGGCGATGGGTCCCCGTGGTGTGAGCATCCTTACTAACATCTTCAACCGCGCACTCCTTACCGGCGAGATCCCAAGGCAATGGAGACTGAGTATCATAACTCCTGTCTTCAAAGGCAAGGGATCGGTGCAGGAGTGTGGCAACTACCGAGGTATAAAAGTGATGTCCCACACCATGAAGCTCCTTGAGAGGATAATTGACGCCCGGATCCGACAGGAGTGCACTCTTTCGGAATGTCAATATGGGTTTCGCCCCGGTCACGGGACTATGGATCCTGTTTTTGCCCTGAGAAATGTAGCGGAGAAATACAGGACGAAGAATACGCCTCTGCATTGCCTGTTCCTGGACATGCAGAAGGCCTTCGACTGTGTTCCACGAGCGGTAATCTGGTGGGCACTGCGATCCAAAGGGGTCCCAGAGACCTATATTGACATGATCCGAGACATGTACCACGAATCCGACTCCTTGGTTCGGACCGCTGTTGGCGACACGAAACCTTTTCCTATAACCGTCGGGGTACACCAAGGATCCGTCCTTAGTCCGTTTCTGTTTTGCTTGATATTAGACGTTTTGTCGGACAGCATCTGGGACACACATGAGCAACCACCATGGTTGCTCATATATGCTGACGATATCGCGCTGGCAGATGCGGACTGGGGTAGATTGGTGCGGCGTGGGAAGGCGTGGAAGGGGGCGCTTGAGAACGGCGGTCTGAAACTTAATGTGGCGAAGACCGAGTACTTGGCGTTTAACTGTGCAGATCCCTCACCCGTCCGCATAGGCGATCACGTAGTCGAGCGCACGGAACAGGTCAAATACCTGGGATCTGTATTTCACGCGTCCGGTGACATCGATTACGACGTCAAGGCACGCATTGCTGCCGCGTGGGCCAAGTGGCGTGAGTTGACAGGCGTCATTTGTGATCCCAAAATGCCGGTTAGGTTGAAGGGACAGGTCTATAAAACTATCATTAGGCCTGTCCTCTTACATGGTTGTGAGGCGTGGCCGGTGCTGGAGCGACACAAGCAAGAGCTGCGCGTCACGGAGATGAATATGCTGCGGTGGATGTGCGGAGTCACGCGAAAGGATCGTGTGAGAAACTCCCGCATTCGCGGCTGCCTGCGTGTCCGTGACATCGCGGACAAACTGCAGGAGAGTCGCCTGCGCTGGTTCGGCCACGTTTTACGACAGCCGTCTACCTACGTGGGCAACAAATGTCTGGCCATGCTGCCTCCGCCGGGTCCCGGTAGAAGGGGTCGACCCAAGAAGTGCTGGTTTGACGTCGTAAAGGGTGACATGCGTGCTAATAGTCTAACTACCAAGGATGCCGAAGACCGGGCAAAGTGGAGAAGAAAAAGCAGGAAAGCGGACCCCGGGCTCCAAAATGGAAGCAACCGGGATAAACGCTAAGACGATGATGACTTTAGTTACGAAGGAATTACATTTCATACACCATTATATTCAATTCACTTAAAATACACATTTAGTTTAAGTAATGTCTCCCAGAACCTTTTGGTTTCTTACAAATGCAGAAACGTAATCATTTACGTTTCTGCATTATCGACCTATTCTCATGAACAGATTGTAACTTGAGAATAGTTACTGAGACTAGTTTCAGCTGAGTAGAACTTAAAATGCGTTCTGTTATAAGAACGACGCTTGAAATTTGATGTGAACTTAAAACTAGTTTCAGCAGATCAGAGTTTGAACGATACTTGAGACGCCTTTTATAATACGGGCCCGTTCAAATTTAACACATTGTAGTATAGATGACTATGAACTTAGAGGGAACACATAGACTATGTTTACTTCATGTTAATCTTTAACTTTTTATTACAACACATCGAGCAGTAATAAACTGAATAAATGTATTAAACGGTGCGTTTTTACGACCACACCTTTACTATCTTTGAAATGAACAAAACCGCTGTCAGTGGAACTCCGCCTTAGGGTTGCATAATTCTTGACGTCTAGTAATTATTGCTGCAGTTGTACCTTATGTAGTTGCAGGCTGTTACACCAACTTTCGCCCAACTCCTGCTTTAGTTTATAGTTTCCGTGAGGTGATAAGGTTTTTAACCCACTTTGGTTTTAATAGCAACACTTCTTAGTAATGTTTTACGTTAAAGCTAGAAACTGTGTAGTTTAAATAGTAACTGTTCCTTGCTGTAATTCCACATAAAGTAGAAAGGTACTTGGTCGTATTAAAGTTTTCAATGGTTCCATCCATTTTGTTTGCTTAGTAGGTACTCTTTGCCGGATTTACACTGCTTGTTATTCAAATAACTGGTTGCAATATAAGACTGTAGAATAAGGAAAGAAACAAAAAAAGAAAATAAAAGATACTCTCCCTGAAAGGTCTAGCTGTTGCTGTCCAAGGTTTATAAAGACCAGTTAGAATCCTTACACGAAAACATCACATTTCGTCACACGTCACACACGCGTAAAGAAAAATACTTGATAAAGAGGACTTCACACACTATCACCTGATCTTAAACCAAGAATGGTATCCAGACTACTGAAAATCAATCTATATATTACTAAGCAGATGTAAATAAATATCCCGTTATATACAGAGGACAAACATTAAAATAATTATTTTATAAAGCACCGAGGAGAAAAATAAAACTGTAGTTCCACTAACTCTACCCTTTACCCTTCTATTAGTAATATCCAAAAAAACCTTCTAGAATAAAGACAGTACTGAGACCAATGCAAAAGATGACTTTGATACAATTAAAAATTGATATGAAACAGAATTCTCCTCATATGTAGTGATCGCTATCAAATCGTGTATGAATAAATACGTATAAATAGACCAACTCTGTTTCAAAATAAAAGCTTTTGTGGAGGGAACGGGTGTCATGTCCCTCTAACACAAAGGGAGGATCCTCTGACCAGGCGAGGTGATCATGCCTGGTGGGCCACTGCCCACCGTTTGATGTTGGGATGTTGTATAATTATGATAATCGTCGCGAGAATTTCTATTGCGCAATTCAAGATTGGTAGTTACTCCGTGTAGTGCGTTACTTCGTAGTTCAGTGTATCTTCGGCAGATGACGCTGTAGTAGTTCACTGTTGTGTTATATGTATGTGGAAGTAGCCACACTTTTGTTTCGAGAAGGCCTTTTCAGGCATTTTCATTTACCCTATCAAGCAAACACTTATCCGATCAACATGAATCTTTCTACATATATTTTCGGAGGTATTAGAAGTAACATAGGATACTTTTTATTAATTGCAAGCAAAGCCGCGGGCGAAAACTAGTACTTTATAAAGTGAATAAATTCCTACGTCTCTGTACCTTTAATTTATGATCGGAACTCTATAGTCCCGACCAACCTTTTATTTTAATTTAAACCTTTTTTAGATTTCAAAATTGATTTTTAAAATAAATGAACGCTGACTGCTTTACAAATTATCTTCTGCTCTTGATGGCACAACCAAATATCTTATAGCCATTGCATAAAATGACAAACTTTAATAAAAGCGAACCAAACAATAGTTTCGAATTGATGCAGCTGTTCGGTTGCGCATGAGCACCGTTATTTACAGCTTACAAGTCTGCCAAGTAGAACCGGTCGGGAGTTTGCAGTAACACGATCGATTTATACTAAAGTGTTGCAATGTTGTTTGGTATTGTGCAGCTTGAGCAGAATAAATATATGTAAACAAATAAAAATTTTGCAGTGTCTGTTTGAATATTCAAATTACAGCTTTTCACTAAATGTGTAAGCAATTTTACAATACGACTCAAATAAGAATAGGAACGTCAATGAAAAAAAGTATGGTCTGCAACGAAGTCTGGCCATCGCAGTGGTGGCATTTAGGCGTTGGCTCTTTGCGGATCAGACACAGGAAGTTTCCTAAACATCCTTTGCCAGTGATTATCTGCGTCAGCCGGTATGAGAAGCTCCCGTGATGCCTCTCAAATGTCGAATATTATCCCTAAATACTTTACCTCAAATGAGAGTCAGAACTCTGTATTGAACAGCCTGGGAAGTCGGTAATTTCCTAGATTCCGTTTGACCGTAAACATTACCGTTTCAGTCTTCCTTGGGTTGACTGACAATTGTTTGACAAAACACCAGCATCCTACTATTGCCAGTTACAGTAGGGGATAAGCCTAATGAGATCAGCCTAACACTTTAAGGTTAAGATTGGAAAGTTATGAATAATTTGAAATGAAAGATAAAGATAGAGGAGAAACAATAGTAATAAGAAATATATAATATATTATATATATATTAATCTACACTAATATTATAAAGAGGAAAGATTTGTATTTTTGTATGTAACGAATAAACTCAAAAAGTACTGGAATGATTTTAAAAATTCTTTCACCATTCGAAAGCTACATTATCCACGAGTAACATAGGCTATATTTTATTTTGGAAAAAAATAGGGTTCCGTAAGATATTTGCGTTTTTCAAGAAACAAGGTGTAAAAAATCAATCAGAAAAGTTACTTATTTTACGATTTACAATAATATAGCTTATACATCAGAATAACACGTAGGCTATAATTTATAAAGATACTAGCTTCACCTCGCGACGTTGCCTGTGATTATTGTCGTACCGCGGGTAGCACCGCGGGGTTCAGCTAGTAAGAAATATTGTTAATAAGAAACGGTTTTTTTGAGAAATGTCATTAATACCACCTTCTGTCTTCTCTTCTAACTGTATGCTACATTTGGGTTTGTTAATACTGTTAGAACTATGTAATCCTTATAGGTATATTTAAACATTTATGTAATACGGTTCATAGTGTTGACCACACCGTGTATGAAACACTACTGAAATTTAAAAATAATACAAAATGGCGGAGCGCGGGCAATTCGTTTTTCCTAGCTTTATATTTCTTGAGTTTGATTCTAAACGTTCACGTTAATAATAATTTTTATATTACTGAAATGTAAACTACATATGCAAATTAGAAAAAAAAAGGTCGCTCCCGTTGGGGGTAGCTACTTTTATATGATAACTAAACTATTTCCTTGTAAAAGAAGAAAAGAAAGAAAGAAAGAGAAAGAATGTGAATTAGAAACACAATTTCTAAAAGCTATCGAGACTATGAAATTTATTTATATTAGCGTGCACATGAAACCGTACCAGCTTCTGATGTTATCGTTAAGAAGAACATTAAAAATGCTATCTAATTTTATTGTAAACCATAACACTATAATACAAGTAAAACGCAGTAGTTCAACTTCATTAATAACTCAACACATTGCGGCTATTCAACGTTAATATGAGTTTACTTACTATTGAATTTAAAGTTGTTATGTATTCGGAACTACATACCACTTATGAGTTTAGTACCTACCTGACCCGTAACATCAGGAATCATACACAGAAAAAGAAACCTCACTCACAATTCCCTGATCTTAAATCAACATTGGTAGTTAAACTACTGAAAATCTACACATATGTACTAAATAGATACAAACACAAAATAATAATTATTACACCATCTTTTCTCATTGACGAGACCAGACCTATGAGCCAGATCTCAATATTACTAACCTCTAAACCAACATTTCTGTTGATATTTGTTATGTACGAGTATGTTTTATTTCTAGCTCATGCACTTGTTTGATTATCGTCGTAATTCGTCACACGTTTAAACTTGTTCTTAGGTATGCACCTCTGCTACAAATTGATTAATAATTCAGAGAGAAAATCATAACAACTTTTCAGACTTGCATTACTGTGTATTTGTATACACTGTGGTCTTAACGTTTACGCTGTTTTATATATCCTGCGATGGTTAGAACTCATAAATAACGTAGTAAAACCATTCCATTTATTAAGTGCTATGGGTACGTCACGCCATTTTATAATGTACTCGTACGTGGATCTCCTAGAAATTGTCTGATGTATATTTCACTTAAGGGTATTTACAAATAACGTCTTTGAATCTTATTAAATTAAGATCGGAAAGAGTAATCGGCTGAAAAATTTGGATATATGACCTTATAAAAATAAAGGAACTTTTGGAAATGCCTATTACGCGGTAGACAACATATTGTTTTGAGATAATGCATCACAGTGTTTTTTTTTAGTAGGCCTTTTGGTGTTGTTAGTAACTGTACGTAAGAATTTACCTTTCAAAGGACTATACTGTACAACTGACAAAAACATTTCGAACTATTATGTACGACATATATATTTTAAAATAAAACTAATTATTAAATTGTGGCTTAAGGGACCGGAATTTGATGATGTTGAAAGCCTTTTAGAAATAGTGAATGTGTCTCACACATCTTTACCACATACACACTCTAACTAAATGCTGCAGATACACAGCACACACGCACACGCACACCTCATACACATTTACCCACACCCGCATACAAGCATATATATTTATTGTGTCCACCATTGCATTGTGACAATTGTATTTCTTGTTTTGGAGGGTAACTGACTCCCAACACACAGCTAACGCTATTTTGGGAGTCAGTGCTATACAGAGTTATGTAATCCTTTTCGTTTTGTTACCATAAAGAATTATTATATTCAACTAACTTTTGCTCGCGGGTCTGCCCGCGTGTATGTCGGTTATTACGGTTCTTTACCGTAGCCCGTAGCCCATGTCCTTCCTTAAGAATCGAAGTATCTTAATAGTCAAATTTCATTGAAACCAGTGCAGCGGTTTAGACGTGGAAGCATAATAGACAGAGTAAGTATCACATTTATAATATGAATATTGTTTTTTTTTTATTGAATAGGGGCAAACGAGCAGACGTATCGCCTGATGGTAAGCGATCACCGCCGCCCATGGACACCCGCAACACCAGAGGCGTCACAAGTGCGTTGCCGACCTTTTAAGAAGGAGTACGCTCTTTTCTTGAAGAGTAGTTATTGTTGTAGAAGAAAGAGTAATGTTCGAGAGCTTTTCTCGATTTTGAAATAAATAATAGTAATAAATATTCCGGACATCTAACACACAACGCCATCTAGTCCCAAGCTAAGCAGAGCTTGTGTTATGGGTACTAGACAACTGATATAAATACGTATATACTTTTTTTTTGTAAATACATACATATTATAGATAGAAAACACCTAAACTCCGAAACAAATATTTGCAGATCATACAAACACTTGGTCCGACCCAGGATTTGAATCCGAGACCTCAAGCACAGCAGTCGCATTCGCTAGCACTGCGCCACCGAGGCAGTTAAGATAAGGCCGTCATTTGTACTTTCCTAGCTATAAGTTAACCTTGTTATTACATAAGCTGGTGTACAATAAAGAGATTCATTTTTTTATGGAATAAGGGGCAAACGAGAAGACATATCACCTTATGGTAAGCGATTACCGCAGCCCATGGACACCCGCAACACCAGGGGCGTCACAAGTGCGTTGCCGGCGTTTGGGGGATGGGTGGAGGGGTTGGGTTATGGACCACCGGTATCCTCACTCACTCGATAGTTATTATCCGATTTCATTCTTAAATAGATATCCACAATACAAGTATTTACTTATTTTGTGATAACTTTAGAAGATCCGCATACCCTATGTTTATGTAATATCACTTTAAAACAAATTTGATGTTGAGGCAAAAAGTACGCAATGCGTGTTGAGCTCGAACCGTATCCGTAAATTGAAAAAAGTATCCAATTTAATCAAATATTAATACTGTCTTCTAGATACGAAGGTCTAAAACAGAATAACATTTTATACAGGACACTTTTTTACAACAGACTATAGAAATATGTACTTGTATGGAAATTTCTAACGATTGTAGATTTAATCTTTTTTTTTTTAATAGTGGGCAAACGAGCAGACTTATCGCCTGATGGTAAGCGATTACCGCCGCCCATGGACACCCGCAACACCAACGTGGGCAAACGAGCAGACTTATCGCCTGATGGTAAGCGATTACCGCCGCCCATGGACACCCGCAACACCAACCCGCACACAAGTGCGTTGCCGACCTTTGGGGGATGGGAAGAGGGGATAGGGGCAGGGGTTGGGATATGGGCCTCCGGTATCCTTACTCACTCGGTAAAACACAGCGCAAGCGCTATTTCACACCGGTTTTCAGTGAGGCCGTGGTATCACTCCGGTCGAGCTGGCCCATTCATGCCGAAGCGTGGCTCTCCCACGGTATAATCTCTTTAAAAGTCACTGCCCCTTATTATTAAAAGGATGAAAGAGGGGTTAAGTCTCCGTTAACCTTACTAAGAACCACGTAATGAATCACACCAAGTCTATAAAAGACCCCTGCTCGTCATAAGCCTCTTCTTAAATAGGTCAAACTACCTCGGTGCCGCAGTGGTAGCATATTCGACTGCTGTGCTTGAGGTGTCGAGTTCGATCCCTGGTCGGACCAAATGTTTGTATAATCTGCTAATATTTGTTTCGGAGTTTGGGTGTTTTCTATCTATAATATGTACCTATGTATTTACAAAAAAAAAGTATATAAGTATTTATATCAGTTGTCTAGTAACCCATAACACAAGCTCTGCTTAGCTTGGGACTAGAAGGTGTTGTGTGTTAGATGTCCGCAATATTTATTTATTTATTTCTAAACGATTATTATAAAACTGTTAAAATATCTCTCTAAAACTAATTAATAAAAACGTGTCAAAAATAAAACAAAACATGTCCATAATACATCATATTAATTTTATACTTTACTCTCTTGGGTCTAAGCTCATTTATGAACGTACCTAACAATAAGTACGTCTAGTATACATAGTACAAGCTCTGCTTAGTTTAGGAGTAGATGGCGTCGTGTGTTAAGTAAATGTCCGAAACTTTTATGTGTCTAAAATAACTTATTACACTTTTTAGTTTCTATGCAAGGAGTTTACGTGGATGCTTTTAGAAGTCGGTTTGTTGGTTAAAAAGTATTTAAGAAACATTCTCCAGTCAATTACCCCACATTATAACAGCAATATACTCTAAAAACGATTATCCAATAACGAGTGCTTTGTTATAAGATGACTAGAACTTCACACGGTACTACGTCGATGTGAACCCGTCTATTTATAGTAATATTACGCAACGCAATATCTAGAATACTGACTGTACTCAGAATGTAACTATGTAACTAAGTCACGTACGCTTTTATTATGTGTGTGTATACACGGCGAACGATATATATACTCAGGTTTACACGTGTGTGTTTTTGCTATAAGTACCTACCTATATTAATATACTTGTATCTGTGTGTATTGAGGTATTATTATTGTTTTAAACACAGGTTTTTCGTACTACTGACCAGGTATCTCATTGCTCATATGAATTTGACTGCCTCGGTGGCGCAGTGGTAATGAATGCGACTGCTGTGCTTGAGGTCTCGGGTTCAAATCCTGGGTCGAATCAAAATGTTTGTGTAATGTACAAATATTTGTTTCGGAGTTTGGGTGTTTTCTATGTATAATATGTATGTATTTCCAAAAAATAAAGTATATATGTATTCATATCAGTTGTCTAGTACCCATAACACAAGCTCTGCTTAGCTTGGGACTAGATGGCGTTGTGTGTTAGATGTCCGAAATATTTATTTAAATATTTAATATTTAAAAATATTTAATACTAGCTGAACCCCGCGGTGCTACCCGCGGTACGATGATAACTGCGGGCAACGCCGCGAGGCGAAGCTATATCTTTATAAATAGTAGCCTATGTGTTATTCTGATGTATAAGCTATATTGTGGTAAAGTTTCATTCAAATCCATTCAGTAGTTTTTACGTGAAAGAGTAACAAACATCCATACATACATACATCCATACTTACCAACTTTCGCCTTTATAATAGTAGTAGGATATTTAAATGCATAAAAATTTTTTAGTTTAAGCCGTATGGTTTGTTATCTTTGCCTTATGAAAAGTCTAGATACTTTGACAGTTAAACCTGACAATTTAAGCTGCATCCCAGAAATATATACTTTTTTGAAGATCCTTTTTTGTTTTTTCGAAAAGACGCATTTTATGTCATCCACATTATATATATATGTATTTTTATCATTAATTTCATCACGACGACGTCTTGAAGACTCGAAGACTATAAATACTTGACATTGGCAGAATAGCTGATCCGAGTGATGCGGCTCGTTGCCATTTCATCAAAAAAAGAAGAATAATATACTTTTTTTTTAATTTTAAGGTTATTAGATATTTAAAAGTACAGTAATTATACAAAAGAGGTTTAATTATATTCGTCTCATTCTTACTTACAATTTTTTATCTTATCTGGGTGTAGAAAGAAGACTATATACGCTAAATAGCTTAAAATGTACCTGAAACAATAAAAAAGGATCAAAATTTTAGTCAATGTCTTATTTCATACTATTGATTGAAATACCATAAGATGTTTCTATTATACATATTTATATAAATGTGATATTAATATATAAGAAAATTATTCAAAAGAAATGTATCAAAATAAATATATGTAGAAAATACCTATTACAGTATGATTTACAAATAGAACTGACCTTGCAGAACAACTTATAAGGAAAAACGAGATTTAATAAACTCTAAATGGGTTCTCCGTGTCTTTCACAATATATTGTTTTCCTTACTACCCAGCTGGCAGCTTCCCCATAGCATTTCTATTACTTGATTCATTCTTACTTCATCATTATCAGCATCATTACCAGCCCGCTGCAGTCCACTGCTGAACATAAACCTCTGCCAAGGAACACCATAGCGCCCGGTCTACTGCTTTTTGCATCCAGTTGCTGCCAGTCCTCCTACGTAAGTCGTCCCACCATCTGGCCACACTACGTTTGCCAACACGCGGTCTCCATTCGAAGACACGCTTACTCCAGCGGTTGTCAGTTCTGCGACATATGTGACCAGCCCATTGCCTTACTATTCTTACTTATACCCCGAATAATTAAGGACAAGAAGTAGTTTTTAAAACTATAACCCGATTACGTAAAAGCTTTTAATTAAAACTATAAAGTCTACTAGCTTTGCCACGCGGTTATACCCGCGGTTGTTATTGTACCGTGGGTAACACCACGGAGCTCAGGTAGTATATCTATCTGATAATTCTTATACATAAATACCATTTAAAATTCTTCAGCCATAATTACTTTAACTTCAATAATATTAGTCTTTCATGCAAATAACCATACCCCATTTTAACCACAAAAGGAGGTTGATTTCTAAAGAAATTAATACACCTCCACACCATCTATAAAGCATACATTTGAAATTTCAAGTTTCTTACTTCAAAAACATATGACTTTCTTACCAACATCCAACCCCCGTTTTAACCCCTTAGGTGTGGAGTTTCGTAAAATCCGTTCTTATTTGAAGTCAACACAATTCATGGAACCTACCTGCCAAATATCAAGTTTGTAAGTGTTATAGTTTCTGAGATTTCGTGATTAATCAGTGAGTGGTATTTCGCTTTATATATAGATAGATAGATGACACTCGGGTCTTTATAACGGATATATTGATACCTCATTCATTAATATTGGGTGAGTAGTTTAATCGCAACGGTGAACAAACATACATACACCGCCAAAAACATTATCTTTCCTTTTAGCTTCACCTGAAAGAAATGAAAATCATTTATTTCATCATCATTTCCTTCATGAGAACCACGCTTCGGGACATATGAGCCGGTACAGCATAATTGACACGAGGACCTTAGAAAACACTGATACTTAATAATTTGACGAGCTTCTTGGTCTATTCTAGTTGTTAGTGATCCTGTGGCAACTTCCACATAAAACTCAACAATAACTTACTACAGCGCCATCTACCGAAGATACACTGAACTACGAAGTAACGCACTACACGGAGTAACTACCAATCCTGAATCGCGCAATAGAAGTTCTCGCGCCGATTATATATCAAATATACAATATCCCAACATCAACTGTTGGGCAGTAGCTCACCAGACATGATTACCTCGCCTGGTCGGAGGATCCTCCCTTTGTGTTGGTGGAACATGATACCCGTAACCCTAAAATCCTGACTGCTAAGGTCGTGGATTCTATTCTCACCCAGGACAAATCGTTTTGTGATTAACACGATCATATGTTCTGTGTCGGTATTCTGTCTGTGTATTACATAATATATATACGTAAGTATGTTTATCAGCGGTCTTTTCTTTCCTTTAACTTATAAATCAATTAAGTCTAAATTTTATTTGGTAGAAAATAGAGTTGCATTTCGGGCGGGGGCACTCTTACAGTTCTTTGGAAGTGACTCCAGAGCCGTACTTTTAACTCTTAAGTTGCCACAGGTGTCCATGGCCAAATGTGGCCACTTGCCATCACGAGATTTTTCCCTATACAATAAAATCTAGTACAAATGTCTTCCCTTTCACTTAAATTTCAAACGAATATAGACCTTAAACTGTTAACATAAAGTAAAATTTCATTGAATTGTTTGACTCAGATGAACCGGTCATAAGTCTGCGGGGTCGTCATACTGTATAATAGCAATAATTTAAATTATACGAATGATGTCATATCCTTTAAAGTACATTGCGATTGTCTTGCGTCACTTCAAGGAAAAGGAAATAGTTGAGTTATTTATATTCTATGGCTGTGGCTAGGTTATTGGTCTTTTAATTATGGTCTAGTACTTGTACTGCGTCGTTTGTTACTGGATATTGTGTATTTATGGATTATAAACTAACCAAAAAAAAGCAGAACCCCGCGGTACAACAATAACCGCGGGCAACTCCGCAAGGCGATGCTTGTATCTTTATAAATTGTAGCCTATGTGTTATTCTATAGTATAAGCTATGTTAGTGTAAAGTTTCATCAAAATCCATTCAGTACTCTTTACGTGAAAACCCACAAACATAATCACTTACTTATGCAAACCTTAAATTTTTTTTTTTTTTTTTTTTTATTGAATAGTGGGCGAACGAGCAGACGTATCACCCGATGGTAAGCAATTACCGCCGCCCATGGACACCCGCACCACCAAAGGCGTTACAAGTGCGTTGCCGACCTTTGGGAGATGAAAAAGGGGATGGGGGAGGGGTTGGGGTATGGTTCCGGTATCCTCACTCACTCGGTGAAACACAGCGCAAACGCTATTTCACACCGGTTTTCTGTGAGGCCGTGGTATCACTTCGGTCGAGCCGACCCATTCATGCTGAAGCATAGCTCTCCCACGGTAAATTTCCTTACAAGTGAGTGTGATCAATATTATATTTGTTTTTCATCCAATGAGTGACCAAGCCCAGCTGCCCTCCATCCTTATCCTGTTTAGGAGAAGGGGATTTAAGTTGCAAGGACTTGGTGACTTTGGTAGTCACTTAAACTTAAATCGTCTACTGATATTCTCTCTTATTCCCCTATTTAAAAAAAAAAACTTTATACTGCATAAACCTATTCGAAACCTTCGAGTTGGGAGTTGTTAAAAGTTTTAAGTTGAATTGGTATTATAACTTAGATAAGGTGAGAATATAACATTAATCTTGGCTATTTTAAATCGGTTTTAGCATGAGTCTATTTCTTATTTAAATATTCCAATAATGTACTATATTTAAGACTAGCTGACCCTCGCAACCTCGTTTACGTCTACTATTGCCCGTAGCGTAATAATTTTCCCCCGTTTTTTAAACATTCTTCATTGGGGCTCCGCTCCTATTGATCTTAGCGTGATGATGATGATAGCCTATATAGCCTTCCTCGATAAATGGACTATCTAACACTGAAAAATTTTTTAAATCGGACCATCGGTTCCTGATATTAGCGCGTTCAAACCAACAAACAAACTCTTCAGCTTTATAATATTAGTAAAGATATTGCCTTAAATTTCCACGTATTTATATACTCATCCCGAAGTAAACCATTTTAAAACACTCGAATTTTGCCGATTTTCGTTCTATAAAATACAAAAAGAATATACAAATCTGACGCCGGCTCTAGATATTAAATAAACGTACGATAAATTAATCAACTTGCGTGTTCATGGGTTTTAAAAGTAAATTAATCATTTAGTATGCTACTAAAGATTTTAAAAATCACTAATATTAATATTGTGGGGGAACGGATATCATGTTCCACCCAACACAAAGGGAGGATCCTCCGACCAGGCTAGGTGATCATGCCTGGTGGGCTACTGCCCAACAGTTGATGTTGGGATGTTGTATATATGATAATCGGCACGAGAACTTTATTTGCGCGATTCAGGATTAGTAGTTTCTTTGTATTGTAGGTTACTCCGTAGTTCAGTGTAACTTCGGTAGATGCCGCTGTAGTATGTTATGTTGTATGTGTTCAAATTCGTCAATTTCTGAAAGTATTGGTATATTGACAGATACACAAAGTAATATTCATCTTATTTAATAATAATGCTACAATAACGACCTGCTCAAGACGTTTCAATATGGAAATAAAGAAAGCCGACGCGACGGGAAATGTAGACAGTAATAAAATCGCAATATTGAAATTTACATTCGTTTGGCAATCCTTTGATTCAATCATATTCTTTCAATATTAATGGGACCGTTATGGGTACAAAAGAACACTCGATAATATATATGTCCTCAATAATATGTATCTGTATCTATATTAACCTATATAATATTCTATGAATAGTCACTATAAACGATAACTATGGACTTTTTAATATTTTAACCCTGATTATAATTATCATACTCGTATATACAACATCCCAAAATCAACTGTTTCTTTTCTCCTCCCTCCCTTTGTGTCGGAGGAACATTACACCCATTCCTCCACAATATTTATATGTTTAAGAGAACAATTTATATCGATACATTTTCAAATTTGAAAAAAAAATTGAAAGTAAGTGTAAGTTCGGACGTTCAAATGAATAGACACTTGCACGAATAATTAATTTTACTCTATTTTTATATAAATTTAATGACAAAAAATTTTTCTTAAATACGATATTTATATAATTCAGGATACATTACTATAATTTTTTTTTTTTTTTGAGTTAGTTTTCGTTTGCCCACGAGCAGACTTATCACCTGATGGTAAGCGATTACCGCCGCCCATGGACACCCGCAACACCAAAGGCGTCACAAGTTCGTTGCCGACCTTCGGGGGAAGGGAAAGGGGATGGGGGGAGGGGTTGGGGTATTGGCCTCCGGTATCCTCACTCACTCGGTGAAACACAGCGCAAACGGTATTTCACACCGGTTTTCTGTGAGGCCGTGGTATCACTCCGGTCGAGCCGGCCCATTTATGCCGAAGCGTGGCTCTCCCACGGGAAAAATACCTAATACCACCATGACAGTTTACTTTTTCTGTAATAATGTAATAGAGCTTCAGCTTTAATGGAACGCGCTAGTCTCAGAAGCCGAGTACGATTTGAAAAAATCTTTCCAAAAAGTCCTTTTATTGAGAAAGGCTATAAGGCTATAAGGAATGTGTTGAAAAAGTAGAAGAAATGTTCTCCTGTCGTAAGCTTCTATTGCTTGCATGAACGGTCTAAGTTTCTCTACCTTTCGACCTTCTTCAAAAAAGTTAGCGATAACACATGTCGATCTTCTATGATTAGTTTACTATTTTTTTTGTTAAATAATTTACTTCAGGATATATAACATAACGCTACAGGTAATGGAACTAATAGAAGCCGCAAATTGAGTCACCTAATTCATTGATAAAGTTTAATTTCGTGTCAATGACTCTTCTCATATTTACTTTCAGTTACTACATATCTAAATCAAGCTACACAAGAAATACCTGGCTTCGATAACCCTAGAAGCATTCAATCTGAATGCCAAGGAATCGTATCGAGCGTAGGAATAATCTAAGCATATCCAGTGGTTTGTAATAGCAGGTTATTCAACGAGATATTGCTTGGTTCGTTCCCTCGAGGATCACTTCAATACTATACGCAGGTTAATTCGAAATTGCATGCATTCGATGAGAGTTTACATTGATGAAAGTTAGACTAAGAAGGATTTGTGTACGGAATTGCAAAGTCGTTCAATGGATCGGTTTACCGTGTCAGTTTTTCGACCTGAATATACTTGTATCTATTTCTAGTAGGTATTATATAACCATAGAATTGGGTACAAAATTTAATGCGACCTACATTTACCTACACCTTTTAGAAAGAGCAATATTGTAACACGTAAAAATTTAATAATAAAAAGCAATATTTGCTATTTCATATATATTATATATATCCACTTAATTTCACCCTAAATACATTTATAAAGATTTTTATAGTCTACAATAACAATTGAAACCTTATTAAGTATAATTATAAACTCTCTTATATTTAAAAAGTCTAAACACACAGAATCCCTACTGCTAACAATGTTAGTCCTTGTCAAGAGTTCCCTTGAGACCTGAACGCCCCACAACGTATTGAATTTAGCTCAAACTAATAAAAAACCAGAGAACCGTAAAATGGAACGTAATATCCCGATTAACACAATCCCGTTATTTCTACTCGGTAACAGTCAGCAAATGATCTGAGAGACTCAAGTTGGACATTATCCCTCCCTGAACATTGAGCGACAAGTCCCACAGCTCATATACTAGAGTCAATATTGAGAATCCGGCCTCTATTTACTTCGAGAGAATCACATTTACAAAGCAGTGAAATAAAATCCTTATAGGATGTTGGTACTTAAGCAACTAAACATATTTAATAATATATATCGTTCTTCTTCAATTGTTTTATGTTTACTCGACTATGGCGTAAAAGAAAGATTATAGTTTTGGCTTTGGTTATGAATGTTTGTATTCCACCGCAGCACCTGTGAATGAGGTGTCAAAAATTAAGAAAGTTTTTTACATTGTAGGATAATTTCGTTAGAGGGCGTTAGTTAACGTAGGGTTAGGGTTCTAGTTAACGTAGATTGGGACGACCACCCCATGTATAGGCCTCCGGTATCCTCACTCACCCGGTGAAACACAGCGCAAGCGCTAATTCACACCGGTTTTCTGTGAGGCCGTGGTATCATTCATGCCATAGCGTGGCCCTATTACCACTTTCTCTCTTTCGCTTCAGTGTGATAGACAGTAAAGTGCCTACAATTACAAAATGAAACAAACCACAGAAAGTCTTACTCTTACATTCTGTGAAACCTCAGACACTTAAGGCACCTTTTTAAAGAAGTAAGATGGAATGAATGAAAGTATAGTCTTTACTTGTGTTATTTATTCTATAAATAAATTCTATTAATTTGTAAGCGCATCATTTGGAAATGGCTGCATCGTGAATGCTATATAGTTCTTTTATAGGGAGTTTAAAAACTTTCCAATTCAATTTTCAAGGAGATTATAAGTGGAATATTTTAAAACAGAGTAATACAAACCAGCAGACCGGGACGCAGTAGCCTTACTCATACCAATAAAAAACAGTTTGTAGAGATTTAAGACATATATAAAAACAATCGCCTGTCACTACGAAGTCACACATAACAATTTCACACACGATTAAATACATTTTGTGTCATTAATTAGGCGCAGTAGTAGTTATATGCGACTGCTGTGCTTGAAGTCTTGGGTTCGATTCCCGTGTCGGACTAAATCTTTGTATATGTTATCTGCAAATATTTGTTTTGGAGTTTGGGTGGTTTCTATATATAACTGGCTGACCCGGCGAACTTCGTACCGCCATATTTACATATCTGTCTCAACTTCCCACGGGCAGCGATCAGTCGCGAATAAGAAAATACATTACTCGTTATCTTTTAATTTTTCTTGTATACAAACCTTGTCCTAACAATAACGAACACATATAAAAATAATTATTTCATTTAATGCAGTCGATCGGAGGTTATGCGCGTACATACATTTTGGTGATTCATTTTTATTTATATTTATTATAATAGAAGATAGATATGTATGTATTACAAAAAAAAATCTATGTATTTATATCAGTGTCTAGTGCCCATGAAACAAGCTCTGCTTAGTTTGGTACTAGATGGCGTTGTGTGTTAGATGTACCATTTGGGCTCATACTTTGACTGAGGAAAACCTGCGTATAACTACTCCCTACCGTGTTACTCTATGGTTAAAATTTCGATTTTCTTTTTATTCAATAAGATAAACATTTACTAAAGTAATATTTTTGTCGAAACAATGAAGCGAATAACGAAATCTAACAATATTTTTCACTTGTAAATTGAGAGGATAACACTAAGCTTGCCACCCGACACCACCTGACAATCCAATTTCGATTCAACCAGTTCTAGCAAGGGATTTATACGATAGACAAGAATTCTGTGGATATAAAGTATTGCTACAATCCAATTGCTACAGTACTAGCACCCAGATTGATTATTTTCTAGTTCTTATTTTGTGTACGAATGGAACGGAATGAACGGACGGAACGGATTTTGGTTCTAGGTTCACACGATCATTTTAATCATCATTAGTTTCTTACCGAGTTCAAATTATATGTGAGAATATAGTTCAATCTTCGAATTCAATTTGCTCCCAGATTTGCGGAGATTTAAAGCCAGTCGCTCCGTTGAAAAACTGATATTCAGATATTGATATTAAGGTTGAACTACCAGCCGACTGACTGATATTTAGATAAAACAGGTTGAACTAGTAGCCGACCCAAATAATCTTGGAATAATAAAGACTAGGAAAAAGACAAGAAATACATACCTGAGTATATTTATTCAGAACTTTGTATGTACTTTAGAGACAAATAGGCTGCCTCTATCATCTTAACAGAGCTAAAATATGAGTGTCTAAAATACCTCATTCTATCCCTTCGGGGATTTTTCATTGTTTTTTAAGAACAGACAACGCGCACGAATGTGGAATATATCCTGTGTTGCAGGGTATCTTACAAACATACAAGACATGAAACAGATAGAAAGAACACTGAGAACTCATGTGGGGTTTGAACCCATGACACTGAAAGCAGTGTGGCAACCACTTATACAACTACACCAGTGGGTTCATATACTCTATATCTAATGTATTATCTGTCATTTATTTCTTGAAATTCCATATAAAATCTACTTGGATCTACTAAAACGTCGGAAATTTTATGTGCTATCAGGCCTTCCTACAATATAGTAAGTAGTAACCACACCACTATATCTACTACATCATAAGACTACTTTAGTTTTAAACTTGATTAAATCTACCCATACAAAGACGGGTTCACACTTGTCGCTTTTATGTCAGCCTGCTAATCCCCAGAGAAAATCGGTCTTCGTGTCGTATATATGAAGTCTTAGGGAATCTATTTTACTTTCTACCGCCTATCTAGTGTTATTTACTTACAGTGAATAAAAGCTATCTATCTTTTGACAATATGTTTCTGTAGATATTTTAAGGGATCGTCAACATAGTCGAAGGTTATACGTCACATTACACTACTCTAAATCGAAATTAAATTGATCGCATAAATATCTAGTATCAATGTGGACTTAAAATACACCAACTTCTCTGACATTTTATCGGTAACCGACACAAATATTGCTACTAATATGCTTGTCACACTACTCTAAAGCAAAGTCGCTAAACAGATCACGACATTTGCAATCTCCAGGAGCAAACGAGTTTCAAAACCATGTATGTCACCGGGCATTAAAAGATGCATTAGAAACCGCGGTAGACTCTACTCAAAGTTCAATTATTTTCATCATAAATAGGAACTGCCTGCTTGATCCAGTGGTTAGCATATACGACAGCCAGTCAAGAGGTTCGATTTTACGCTAAGCCATCGGTCTCGGTTGTCATAAGCTTCTATGGCCGTCGTTATTCGGAAGTCAGTGCCCTCAACAACACTGATAATTAGTGCAACCTTTGAATTCAGTTAATATTGAGGTAAAACCAACTGAACAAGTTGTCGACCTCAAATAATACTGGGAACGATAGAATCAAAGTTAAAATATTTTAAACACTTCTTATGTTTTCCTTTTAAAATAAAAGTTTTTTTATTCTTCACATCAACTATGCTTTTAAATCAACGATTTTAAGAATCCCTAAAGAGTTATCCTTATATTCAAAACTCCTGTAACTTTTCACAGAATATGTTTAAAACTACCTTTTATCTTTAAGAAACTTTCAGAAACTTTAAAACAAGATAAGCTACTGAGTGCAAGGATAGAACTCAGCCCCCGAGATCCAAGACGTTTTATCTAAAATTTATTACTCATTAAATTAACAAACGATGGCTCTTTGTTGAGAAACAACATTCTTTAACAGCCATTTAATGTTTAATTGTTCTAAAGTATTTATAGTGCAATGCTCAAGATTGTTGCTTGTCGGCTAACGTTTTCATTTCCCTAAAATTACTTGCAAACTCATTACAAATTCATCGGGAAACTTCAATCTTATTCTAATCGGACTTTTCAAACTGAGAATTCTAAAGTTAATAGGTACGAGATAACTATGATGTCTTCTAGTAATCAGTGTTGTTAGTCAGTCGTGTGATAACCAGACGGCTAATAAATATACTGATATAATAACGGCAAGGAGATACCTTGATTCTTGAGGAAAGACATAGGCTACGTTTCACCGCGATAAGCGAAATATACGTGGGCAAAGACCGTTTATAAACGTCATGTCGATAGATTGTTTATTTACACAAATAAATAAAATTTAAAGTATCTGAAATTTCAAATAAACAGCGTTTCATGTGAATGCCGTAAAGACTAATGTCCTTGAGGTGTCGGGTGCGATTCCCGGGTCGGTCCTAATGTTTTTATGATCTGCAAATATTTGTTTCGGAGTTTGGGTGTTTTCTACGTACAATATGTATATATTTACAAAAACAAAACTACATATGTATTTATATCAGTTGCTAAGCAACCATAACAGAAGCTCCACTTAGCTTGGAACTAGATGGCGTTGTGAGTTAGATGTATGACATATTTAATTAATACTTAAAATAAGGTAGATAAAATTAAGAAAGGTAAAATTTCGAATTTTCGAATTCACCCTCAGGGTAACGGAGGTCTGATGCCGGACGCTTCGTAGAAAAACTGATATTCAGGTAAAACAGGTGGAACTAGTGGCCGACCCCAAAGTAGTCTTGGGATAAGGCTAGGGAGAAGAAGAGACCTAATATAAAGTAGGATTGCCAAAATAGAAAGTATTGTTAAGGTATAAATAACTTCACTTTAAAACTTGCTAACATTCCATAATGACATTTCTCGCACATATCCAAGTCTTCGCAGATTTATGTATTTACAAGAAAAGTGTGTTAAAAATTGTTTTAGAACGCGGAACAGTCCTAATTACCAACGTGTAATGCATCATAAAATAAAAATACTTAGTGAATGCACCAATACCGTTACCAATACGTACAAAACATACAGTGTACGTCACAAGCGAATCAGTCAAACTACTAATGCAGATACATACGTATCTATATCTAAACGAACTACATACAGACCGGTTTGCGAATTTGCGACGCTTACGCAAACATTATGTAACACCCGTCTGATTGGAGGAGACGACGTTAACAGCTGCGATACACACGGTCTTAACAAATTGTCAAACACGCGGTGACTTTGTTAACATTTGTAGACTATTGTACAGAATAGAATAAACTTTATCGTAAATGTTAAGTTTACAATTATTTAGGAGTCATTATTGAAAAAAAATCGTATGATCTAGGTGCGATTTTTTTTTCTTAAAAAGGCAAGTCACGCTTTAGGAATACACATCCAGTACACAAAGAACACCCAGACTCAGAACAACAATTTGTGGATCACACAGTGTTGTCTCACGTGGAATTTTAACCCACAGCACTTGGTGCAGTAGAAAGCGGTGTGGCGACCGCTTAAACCACTAGGGCCACTGTACGAACAGTCGAAACCTTAGAATAATGAAATAATAACAAATGGTCAGCTAATGTAAGTAAACGTAACACGTCGCGTAACACGGCTCCTCATTCAGCCCGCTCCACTGACACGCAATCTACGTTTACTGAAAAACACGCAACCTTCTGATCACGTCAGGGGGCTTATACTAGCTAAAGTAGTGACCTTCCATTTTGACTTATCGTATTTGAAACAAAAATGCCACCACCGACACCCGCCGCACCGGAAGAACAAGTATTTTTATTAATTACAAAAACTGGAGAAAATGTCGTCAGTGCGCACCACCGATAGCTAACGTTTTTTTTATTACCCATTATTTTTTTCTTTTGAATACTAATAAACACACATACAATACACATAAACACTAATAAACAGTTTCGATGCTAAACCGCTGACGAAAAGACCGAGTGACATATTAAAACTAAAAGGGTTCTTTGTAAGGATTTTACACCCTACTAATGAATAACTACTCTTCAAATGCCTTTAATGGTCCACTTCTGAATATAGACTGTCTGCCTCAGTGGCGTAGTGGTAGCGTATGCGACTGCTAAGCTTGAGGTCTCGGGTTCAAATCCTGGGTCGGACCAAATGTTTGTGGAATCTTACAAATATTTGTATCGGAGTTTGGGTGTTTTCTATGTATAATATTTATGTATTTACAAAAAACAAGTATATATGTATTCATATCAGTTGTCTAGTACCCATAACACAAGCTCTGCTTAGCTTGGGACTAGATGGCGTTGTGTGTTAGATGTCCGAAATATTTATTATTTATTATTATTATTATTATAGACCTCTCCATAGTAGGTTTTCGACTACTATGTCATGCTGACCAGAGAGACTGACATATGGTATATTTCAAGTTTTTCTTCTCTTTGAAGTACTGTTGGCATCCGTATTTGTCCTATTTAGTCTAGTCTTACAATACCAATGGAATAGATATTTTTTTTATTTTTTTTTATTGAATCGGGGGCAAACGAGCAGACGTTTCGCCTGATGGTAAACGATTACCGCCGCCCATAGACACCCGCAACACCTGAGGCGTCACAAGTGCGTTGCCGGCCTTTAGGGGAAGGGGAGAGGGATAAGGTAGGGGTTAGGGTGTGGGCCTCCGGTATCTTCACTCACTCAGTGAAACACAGCGCAAGCGCTATTTCACACCGGTTTTCTGTGAGGCCGTTGTATTACTCCGGTCGAGCCGGCCCATTCATGCCGAAGCATGGCTCTCCCACTTTTAAATAGATAGGGGTAGTGACACTCCATATTCTTAATACCTTATAACACGGTCAATTAATTTGTACACACAGGCTCACATTCACTCACAGAAACATACACCAAAGACTAAATCACTAAGAATATTACCAAAAGTTTTCAAATTGCAGACAACGTCACCTTCAAATATATTGGAACAAAATATGCGACTGATTTCTGTCCCCCCAAAATTCAGGCTGTGCCTAGCTTGGGAATCAGTACCAGTACCTATTTATACACAAACTGTTTCAAATGTTAAGACTTTGGTGTGAAATAAACATATTCATTACTTCTAAATTGGCTATCGAATTTCATTTAGATACCATAGCTCAAATTTTTTGCTATAATTTTCGAAACATGCTATTTAATAACAGCTTGCTCGGTGTTTTACTTGTCCGTATCGTTTATGTCACCTCATCGCGTGCGCAAGAGCACGTGTGCGGTACCGTGAAGCGATAACCCGCATGAACACTTTCTTTGTTTTAAAGCCAGCGGGTCGAGAACATACGAAACACATGTGCTGTGTAAAAATGCATGAAGTAATTTGTTCTAGACACTGATAAGTAAATTCGAATAATGTCAATACAGATGTAGTGTAGCAGTTTTAGATATATTTAAACACTCGTAGCACCAGTCGCTCTGATCCTGTGCAACCCTGATGAAGCTCTATCGACTAACTAGAAACTACTCATTCAAATACCTCACCGATTTTCTGTAGAATACATATGCTTGAATAACAAATGTATGTGATACCCAGCACTATCTGTCTTATTTTTATATATAGCCCTTCCAAAATGACTTTACTCTGCCTGATGGAAAGCATATACAGAATCCAAGAGTGGTGGTCACCATACTCATTGAGAATGTAGACAATGCACCAATGCAGCATGGTGACCCACACTATGGCGGCTAAGTGATACTTCTACGTTATTGGGCCTCCGGTCTCGCACTCACCAACGAAACACGACAAAACAAACGTATTTTCCGTTGATTCTTTGCGCGAGTGTAGTACCGCCCCATCGAGCCGGCCCTTTTCGTGCTGAAATCAGCGTGGCTCTACTACCAATAAAACAATGTGACCTACTTCAAGTTTTGTCACTCTGAATCGCACAACCAACTTTTTTTAAGTATTAATAACTCCTTTAGTTTTAAATAGATACTACAATCCCTCTAGTGACAAACTGTGGCGATTTCCACATATAACACAACAATAACCTACTACAGCGCCATCTACCGAAGATACACTGAACTACGAAGTAACGCACTACACGGAGTAACTACAAATCCTGAATCGCGAAATAAATAGTTCTCGCGTCGATTATCATATATACAACATCCCAACATCAACTGTTGGGCAGTAGCCCGCCAGGCATGATCACCTCGCCTGGTCGGAGGATCCTCCCTATGTGTTGGGTGGAACATGATACCCGTTCCCCCACAAAACTATTCATCCCATGTGTGCCGTAAGAGCCGACTAAGGAATAACTGCCTTAGATAACAGTGCCGCAAAGAAAAAGACAACTTGAAACAAACTTAATACCTACCTTTATGGCCATGGTGGTAATAGGACAAAACCTCCATTCTAAGAAGAGGCCCATGAGTGGAGTGTAGCCCATATAGGTAATAGACATAACAGCCCATTCAATCATTCCTCCATAATGTAAGTCCACTTTCCTTACATACCTACATTCAGTTCATCTAGAAATTTCAATAGAATCAAATAATCTATGTCATCAGAGTTGGTCGCAAAGGTAATGAATTCAATTTATCACAGGCCGGCACGTGTCATTGATAAGCAATATTTATTTACCGTACAATGTTACATTTTCAAACATATAATGTTTATGTGGATAATACTCGCTTTAACTTAACAAATTGTGTAAATTTGACATGTCTTTTGTGTACCTATCAAAGTGACTCTGCTCTAGTGCTGCAATAATGCAGCATAGTGACCCATACTATAAATAATAAATAAATATTTCGGACATCTAAACACACAACGCCATCTAGTCCCAAGCTAAGCAGAGCTTGTGTTATGGGTACTAGACAACTGATATGAATACATATATACTTTTTTTTTGTAAATACGTACCTACATATATATAAAAAAAAAAACACCCAAACTCCGAAACAAATATTTGCAGATCACACAAACACTTGGTCCGACCCAGGATTTGAACCCGAGACCTCAAGCATAGCAGTCGCATTCGCTACCACTGCGCCACCGAGGCAGTCATTATTGGGCCTACACATCAAAGCCTAACATTCATTTTGTTTCTTTCCAACTTTTACAGCCTTTTTCTGAGGCTAGTCGTTACTGTGGACTTGTTTAACCAAGTCAATTCAAGAAATATCTTTATATTCCCACAATGCATGGTTTGGTTAAAATTTAGTGTCACCTTTGCTCTGAAATTAAAGAACTCTTTGGCAAATGTGCAAATTTTTCCAGAAGTGTTCTTTGATTGGTAAAATATGTTAAACTGATTGGCAAAATACAATCCATACTAATTTTATTAATTTGAAAGTGACACTGTCTGTCAGTTATGCTTTACAGTTAACTGCACCGATTTCAATGAAATTCGACATGAAAAACTTTGAATCGTGAAAAAGGACAAAGACTGCTCGTTACCGCCATAACCAACATACAGGCAGGCAGAACCGCAGGCAAAAGTTACTAATATTATAACCTCCATACACCGCTACAGTTATTGATAAATTACGTATTTAATAATATTCTAAAGTATATAAGTACACAGTCAAAATGAAGTCATTATCTAAGCTTATATTATGCATGACACGGAGCAAAGTTGTACTTCCATTGTGGTTTTCCTATCACCACAGAATACATACTGAACACATTATCTCTAGGGGTTCGATTTCCAGAGCCCTTGATAATACATGAACTACGTGTTCTAACGCACCTAAAACACATTTGCCCTTGAAATTGTGTAAACCTACGTTCTATTAGTAAATTAATTTATAATAATCGCTTGCTTAGCTTTACGAGAATTATTAATAGGAGTTTCGCATGAATTTCATGGACTCATTCCGAATTTATATGAAGGGGTCTATAGAGGTTCAACTGGATGAAGAAATATTTTTTATTTATTATTTCTTAAAATATCATTTACGCCTCTATAAATAGAAAAAATATATAAATAGTCAAACTTGAAAATAATCAAACTAATTTTCGAAGTTAAATTTAAAACACTGACTGAATTTAAGCTATTCAAACGTCGCCATTTTGCGCGCTTTTGACACGTTCAATGACGTAATTTTTATTTCGCATATGTTTACTATTCCGTGTTTCAGTTTCTTTATATTCATTTACAGTTTTAACTGCTATAAAAATCTTGGCAGAAATTAATTTTTCTCACAAACTCTACTAACACAATAAGAATTTCGACGGCGATAATTTCGATGAAGTGACCATCGTCGACCATTTAGTTTTAATATTTTCTGGGTTTAAATAATCACTAAATAAAGAAATACCTTTAAAGTAGGTATATTGTAAGGACAATAAAAAATCTAGAAGGAAATATTTGAGACAAATAAAAATTTTATGCATATTCCTAATTTAACAAATCAAATACAAAATGTTGCATTCAAACATCTAATGTGCAGTCAAAACAAACCTCTTCACTTTTGCTACGTGTGCATTAAACAAGAGCTTCTAGACTTTTTTTCAAAAGTTGAAACCTTTTTAGAAACATTAGCTATTCAAGAGTAAGGTACACATTTTTGATTAGGTTCCCTTACCGTCTGGCATGCATCGAGTGTACATCAAACATCTATCCCTCTCTTCCTCCCTTACAGTTTACATACGAGTACATTCTGAAGTCATAATATCTACCCGCGAAGTAATACACGACACTAGTTAAACCTAAATACTGCGTCGGTAGCGCAGTGGTAACGCATGAGTCTGCTATGCTTAACGTTCGATTCGGGACCAAATGTTTGTATGATCAACAAAAATTTGTTTTGGAGTTTTCTTTGAATATTAGGTATGTATTTATATAAAAATGTATATATGTAATTCATTTCAGTTGTTTAGTATCTATAATAAAAGCTCTGCTTAGTTTGGGACTAGACAATGTCAAGTAAAAATAAAGAAAATGTCATGGGTTATTTTCTAATTTAAGTGATTTGATTGTCTGGAGTACGGAAGATGTACCTCGGAGAGCACGTGAAACTGTCGGTCCCGGTTGTTTAAAAATAATGATAGGTATAATTCACACCAAAGTCTTAACATTTAAGATCATACAAGGCAATAAAAATATTTGACAGTTTGATTATGTGTAAATAGATACTGGTACTGATTCCCATACAAGGTTTTTCGGGCGACAGAATTCAGTCGCAAAATTTGTTTAACAATTGTTATTGGGAAGTCAGTATTCTCAAATATACTGACAACTAGTTCCACCTGTCAATTCAGTTTACCTTCAGGGTCCGATACCAAACGCTCCGTGGAAAAACTGATATTCCAGTAAAACCGGTTGAACTAGTAGCCGGCTCCAATTGATCTTTGGAATAATAAAGGCTAGAAAGATGCGACATATTCTCTAACCATTCATAAAACAATTATAGATATTAAATCTTTAATTGTTTTTCTCTTTCCCCTTCTTATCTTATTATTAACTTTTTAATAAAACTTCAACAATTATTAAATCAACCATGTAAATTTCAAAATAAAAATATCCACTGATAAATTATGAAATATCTAGTAAAACAAAACAAAATTGTAAACAAAAATTTAGAATAACTTTGTTTAAAAAATATCATACGTTCCTGACACTGCTTTTTTGTAGCGTGTAGTTGAAATGGAGTGAAAGCATAACAGTTAGCGACATACCGCCTTGTATTTCAGGAAAAATGTAAACTGGATTAAATTGTACTTTTATATTTTCCAGTTCAGTTTTCTCCAGAAGCCAGCTATGTTCTGACATGAAATAAAGTATACCATAATGTAATATGACAGTTTTTTTACCAGTAAAGAATGCTCAGTAAAGGACCAAAAATCATTATTCGGTCAAAAATAATTTCGTAACAACATAATAGGATAGTGAAATTCTATATTACATTGCTATAACTTTCACAGCACCCACACTTAATAGACTGATAAAAATTACTATCGTAAATAAATCTTTTACAGATATTTTTACACGTTTGGACTTTACAGATGGAAGGCGTCGGAATTACCTATGTCTCGTCCTGGAAAGAAAACGCACTACATCCACATATCCGTGTACGTAACAGTCACGATTTTAAATGATTAAAAAAACTGTATGCGCAGTCAATACTTAAGATCTTATCATGTGTACCTCAATATACTTGAGACTCAACTGCCTCGGTGACGCAGTGGTAGCGTTTGCGACTGTTGTGTTTGAGCCTCGGATTCGATTCCCGGGTCCAAATGTTTGTATGATCAACAAATATTTATTTCTAATGGTCGTAGTCATCACACAATTATTTGTCACGTATTGAGATCAAAAATCAAATTATATTATTTCCACGCTTAATTTGATTGCAATCGGTGCAGCGGATCAGGCGACAGACGGACTTACTTTCGAATTGATGAAATATTAGTGTCGATTTTTCATTTCATTTATTACAACTTCCATCATTATCCGTTCCATATCAACGTAATACAAAGCCAATCCCCTAAAAACCATGGCACATAAACAGTCCATATCACACCTATTTTTACACCATCGTTACTATGGGGTCACCTGTTGAATTCGCGTGTTCCATGGCGATTACGGTAATATAATCGACCATATTGTGTTACTATTTCATTTGTCACATGATTTCATATATGTATATTTCATGAACAGTGATGTCATAGAAAACTCAGTCTTGTATGTCGTTTGATTATGTGAAGTCTTCAAGTTTGACAATGTCTTTCATACGATTCTTAAGTCCTTATTTTACCCTCTTAGAGTTGAAATTCCAAAAATCTTTTCTTGTTTACAACATTAAAATATCAATAGCAAGTTTGTTACCTTAGCGGTTTTGGTACTACATTATTTAAACAAATAGTCAATGTAGTGTTTGGACTTTTCGGTATATAACTCTGTCGTCTCTTGCAAGGTACGCGCGGTGCGCGAAGCGGGGGGAACTGGCCTATCGACCGACGCGGGGTGAAGACGTGTGCGCTTGTTGCAAGCCGATATCTATCAGTAGTAGTACCTCAGGTAAATCGAGTACATCACATCTGTACATTACAGTCAAGATAAGTAGTTTTATGTTTCGATATCAATCTAATAAAGGTGTCAAATGTAGGCTAGGTCTATAGCTATCACGATGTCCGGATTAGGAGTAAGAACCACTAACCAAAGGACTACCAAGACGATCAAAATTAATAAGACAATCTACAATAAAAGGCGCTAGAACTCATCTTACAATAACCATTTATCCTTCAAAATTTTGTTCATATACATCGCACGAAATCTACTGGATGATATCAAGCATGATAACAAAAAAAAATGCGATATCTACAGACCCAAATCCTCACAGAAATCACAAAAGGCCATACCTACGTGTATAATTCTAATCCGCACAACCCTTCCCGCGTGACTGAACATTGACTTACCGCTCACCCTTTCAAATATAGGCAAATACACAATAGGCAAAAAAGTATGTTAAGTTAACACATATATGCTTATCAGTAAAACGGGGTCAGGATAAGGTCACTGGGAGTTTATCGGCCGACAACAACCCTTTCACGCTATCAACGGAAAGTGATAAATCTGTGCATATTGCGTACAATAACCCTGCATTCAACTAGTTTAATCAGTCATCGTGATCAGCTTTGAGCAATATCGTTCTATAGAGAAGCGATTGCACGGAGGTTTGCAGTCATTGAATGGGCTGTTGGATTGACTTTGTAGATGGTTTAAACAAGTCATAGGCCTGATCGCATCATTACTAGATCGGGTAATAAAATTATGACTGGTTTCTGAGAATTTTGTGCCTTCCTCAGAATTCGCTGGAATAGTGAACCATTAATGAACTCATGGTCATTTATGCGACAATAAATTTAGGTGTTACGTTTGCTCATTTATTTGCGTACAAGTGTCTGCTCTAGACTGTCAAAATGAAATTGCTAGTGTGGGATATAATACGTTTATAAGCAAGAAGTACGTTCTTGATATATTTATTAAATATACTAAGATTTGGTAAATTTAATAATAACAAAAAATATAAAAATGTATCATCTTTGATAACATGTTTTATAAAAATATCAAATCCAGTATTTAAGACCAAACAATAAGTGTGTTTGTCATCGCAATCAATGAACGCAGACATTACTCATAAACTCATAAGATCACCGACTCACACGCAGCTGTCGCTTATTGCTTTAACTCTGCCAGGAGCAAAAGGTTAATTAGCTCTTCCTGTATTAAATTGGATAGTGGCGCAGTCATGTATAAAAGCAATCTTAGGCAATTTGAACGAAGAATGTTACTAGACGTTACAGGATCAGTTCTGAGAAGTGAAAATTGGATGGAAGATTTATGTTATCTTCTGGCTGTATAGTTCATATCATATTTACAGCCTTGTCTACTTTTTTTTTTATTGTATAGTGGGCAAACGAGCAGACGTATCACCTGATGGTAAGCGATTACCGCCGCCCATGGACACCCGCAACACCAAAGGCGTCACAAGTGCGTTGCCGACCTTTGGGGGATGGGAAAGGGGATGGGAGAGGGGATGGGAGAGGGGATGGGAGAGGGGTTGGGGTATGGGCCTCCGGTATCCTCACTCACTCGGTGAAACACAGCGCAAACGCTATTTCACACCGGTATTCTGTGAGGCCGTGGTATCACTCCGGTCGAGCGGACCCATTCATGCCGAAGCATAGCTCTCCCACGGTTAACTACTGATGGATATACTTCTTAGAAAGGAGGTTTTGGCCTATTATACCACGATGGCCAGACAAGTTGTAATAGGGTTTTTGCCAAGTTTTCATTTTCTTTCCAGTGCTGTTGTCCTGTGTAGATTGTTGGCTACACGAACATACATGGGGCAAAAAAGGTGCAGTAAAATACCGTATTCTCAATCCTCTACCATATGGTCTCTAAATTTAGTTTTTCTTAATTTATACTTCGCTCCAATAACCGGTCCAATGTTTCATGTGACCTTCACTAGGTCATCGTTTAATTCTGTTAACCTTGTTTTGTAACCTTAGCGGTTATATTTTTATATTTATAGAATACTAGTTGAGCCCCGCGGTTTTACCTACAATACAACGCAGGTAACGTCGCGGGGCAATGTAAATAAAAAAATCCTATGTAAAAAGTATGTTTTTTTTAAAACAACTCCCGTATTAGGAATATACGCCTGTGTCGCGGGGGAATTTACAAACATACATGAAACGGACACAAAGAACACCCAGACTTAGAACAACAATTTGTGGATCACACAAAGTGTTGTCCCATGTGGGATTTGAACTATCAACACTTGGCGTAGTAGAATAGGGCGGGGCGACTGCTAAAACCACTAGGCCAACCGTGCAGTCATGTCCGTCTTCTGGTTCTAAGTTCCCTTCCCACCAATTTTCAGACATCGGTTCAGCCGTTCTTGAGTTATAAATAGTGTAACTTACACGACTTTCTTTTATATATATATAGATATAGGTCCATCAAAGTGGTTTTACTTTACTTGATGGAAAGCAAGGGCAGAGTCCAAGACAAGTCTCCATACTCATTGTGAATGCAGACGACGCAATAATGCAGGATAGTGGCCTATTGAAATGCTTAAGAATAATTGAGCCTCTGGTCTCGCACTTACCAACGAAACACGACAGCACGAACACTGTCATATTAGGTTGGTCTTATTGTCAATTGGTCTGATTCCTGGACAGACTGGATTTTGATTTCAGAATGAAATATATTCAATATGGATTCGTTATTTAGCAAATAGCATATATTTCTAACACGTCAGTTTTGAGTGACACAATGACAGGCCGATAGTGAACTGGGACTTCCGCAGCTGGTGATAAAATGTTATAAATAAAGGTCAACCGTTATTGCGTATCACTAGAGTTTAATGATGAAATTAAAACTATTCCTGTTACTAATAGTCTTCAGAAGGATATGGGTTGCAGGCAATGACCCTATTTAAGTTTATTTCACATCAGTTTCCAAAATATGTTCTATGCTTCGGCATGAATGAGTCGGCTCGACCGGAGTGATACCACGGCCTCACAGAAAACCGGTGTAAAATAGCGTTTGAGCTGTGTTTCACCGAGTGAGTGAGGATACCGGAGGCCTATAACCCAACCCCTCCCCCATTCCCTCTCCCCATCCCCCATGGGCGGCGGTAATCGCTCACCATCAGGTGATACGTATGCCTGTTTGTCCAATATTCAATAAAAAACATTAAAAAAATATGAAATCATACTATGTAATAGAAACACTTGACAGTTTATGGATACATAGGCCCTGGCTATGATTCCCAAACTAGGCATAGCCTGTATTTTGGGAAACAGAATGCAGTAGAACATTTTGTTCCAATATATTTTACCCTATTCTTACTGTTGGCATGTAAAGCATGTTGTTGTGCTAGATGCAAGATCTTAAGTAATACCACGTGATGCTAGATAGCGTGGGATGTGTTGTATATAGACATAAATCGTACTACTACGTATATAATATAACAATTTATTACATTGTAGTTTAATCTATACTAATATTATAAAACTGAAGAGTTTGTTTGTTTGATTGTTTGTTTGTTTGTTTGAACGCGCTAATCTCAGGAACCGCTGGTCTGATTTGAAAAATTCTTTCAGTGTTGGATAGTCCATTTATCGAGGAAGGCTATAGGCTATATATCATCACGCTAAGACCAATAGGAGCGGAGCACCAATGAAGAATGTTTCAAAAACGGGGAAAAATTTTCACGCTACGGGCAATAGAAGATGCAAACGAGGTTGCGTGGGTCAGCTAGTATGGGATAAATCTCGATAAAGTCTCCTTTACTAAGAACTTGATCCATCTCTTCGAGCGCCAAAAGCAGAAAAACAGATTCACATACATCACATAAAACTTACTAATGATTTAAAGTTTAAAATTACAATATAATCAATCTCTTAAAGTGAGCAACGTGTTGCCAATATGCCAGCCTAGCCAGCCAAACTAATCGGTTTAGCAGCTGCTCTACGTACTCCCTACGAAATTCGCATATTAAAATTGGACACAAATCACTTACTCTCCATTTTTTGCACAATCTACGTCGGACACATTTTAATGGTGTTTAATATTGTAGAGAACAATGGTGGAATACGCAGCCCGTTGGCGAACAATAGTCGAGATTCGTTAGTGATACGTAAGCGGAAATGGTACTATGAGAACTCGAAAGTATTTCACTTTAAATTGTAATGCAGATTACTCGAATCTATTTAACTTAAAAGAATTATAAATGCATATAATTCTTGTTTATAGGTAACTATAGTAATAGTTATAAATTGTGTTATGTGTGTGTGTGTTTGTGTGATGAATGTTAAAAGGAAAGTCTTATTTCTTTAATTATTCTGATGTCTATAAAGTTCTAATTCATATATTTATCTAAATATTAAAACAACTCGGAGCTATCCTATAAAATATACTGTTTTTATTTTTGATATCTTGGGATGTTATTGTCATTTTAATGACTGTCACCATGATACAGAAATTAGTAAATTTATTACTCTATTATAATATCGCATAAATGTCATAGGAAATCCGTAATTAACAGTTTCCCCAAGCTATATAAGACTTACTACTGTACTAAGGTGAAATGAAAAATGATTATAAGTAAGTACCTAACTTTGCCAATTTCTGTTTAGACTACATTACTATATTGAATTTAAACTCACAACTTTTGAACTTTTTACATTCGAGAACTTGTAGTAGTAGTTAATGTGCATACCAGGCTATAGAACAATACTGTACGGGGCTTTGTTCGTGGTTCCGATCTGACAACTATCATATATGTGGTACAATGTTTTATATGGTCAGGTCCCTCGTGAAAAAGTGAGAGTCAAAATACTAGTAAAATCTTTCCTAGCACAAAATAACCGCTAATTGCTGGTCAAAACCCACACACAAGTGTTTTGACCAGCCTTAGTGGCGTAGTGGTAGCGTATGTGACTGCTAAGCTTGAGGTCCCGGGTTCGATTCCCGGGTCGGACCAAATGTTTGTATGATCTGCAAATATTTGTTTCGGAGTTTGGGTGTTTTCTATGTATAATGCATATGTATTTACAAAAAAAAAGTATATAAGTATTTATATCAGTTGTCTAGTACCCATAACACAAGCTCTGCTTAGCTTGGGAATATTTATTGTTATATTATTTATAACCTACTCGGCCAGTAATGATAATTATTAAGTCGGAGTTAATAATGTTATGAGTCGTTTCTAATTAGACTAGGTGTAATCGTTAATATACAAAATTCTTCTATACGTTTGTTTCTCACTTAACTCTTTCTAAATGGCTTTACCGATCTAGACCAACAAATGAAATTGAAGTGTCTGTTTGTTGTTTTAAATTAACAGCTTTTACTAAATGCAAATAAAAGTAAATACGATACTTACGTTAAAAAAGTTATTGTTTTACTTTTTGTCTATCTGTCTGTCTATCTATTTGCTCCGGCTAATCTCTGGAAGGGCTGGACTGATTTTGACGGGGCTTTCACTGATGGATAGCTGATGATCTAAGGAGAACTTAGGCTTCTTTTTAAACTAGCTGTGCCCCGCGGTTTTTGTCGTTCAGCGGGTTCAGTTAAAATAAAATTTTGTGTGTTTATTTAAACAGGTTTCTGGATTGTCTGTATGTCACCATCAGCAACTAAACACAATATTTATTAATTCTATGGTGGTAAGAAGTTCACCAGGTTAGCTAATATATATATACTATATATATTTTTACGAGGAATATTTTTTATTTATTTTTTGTAATATAGGGGGCAAACGAGCAGACGTATCGCCGGATGGTGCGATCACCGCCGCCCATGGACACCCGCAACACCAGAGGCTATTATTAGATGTTATTATTCAAGAACACTACAATCAAGTTCAGTTTTTTGGAGAGCTTGGAACTCTCAAGCGAAAAAAATAGTTTTTCTTACTTAAAATTAGGTATAAACTCCAACAAATTAGCTCTGTTGCCACTTATTATGTACATACACTAGTAAATCACAAGCTATGCTAACAATCTAGAGGCAATATTCTGAATATTACTCCAATTAGACTAACCTTTGTACCGAGCAGGTTTGATATTTGTCGGAGTGGCGTTTGAGACACGTTTGTACCATTTGTTATGACATATCAGATGTTCAAGATTATTAGTTCAAGGAACAGTGGGTTCAAGACTATTCCAAGTTTTTTTTTTTTTTTTTTTGTTTTTTTAAATACCACTCCCACATTAGGAATAAACATCCTGTGTCGTGGGGAACTTTACAAACATACATGAAACGGACACAAAGAACATCCAGACTCGGGACAACAATTCGTGGATCACACAAAGTGTTGTAGGTACCGCGTGGGATTTGAACCCACGACACTTGGCGCAGTAGCAAGCGGCATGGCGACCGCTGACACCACTCGGCCAACCGTGCTGTCAATTATTCCAAGATTAAAACTAGGTAGCTAACTAGGTCAAAATTTAATCTAAGCTCAGTTCGTGTTAGCTTTACTTAACCAACAATCAAGAATTACCTGACAATGAAAAAGTTAATCAGTGTTTATAAGATCATGCGTTGAGGTTCAGAGCATAAATATTCTAGTAAGCTGGGTCATCCATTGTCATAAAGTTGTTTTATTTTTCGTTTCTTAATTTTATTTTTCAACTGTAACTACACTATTATATACACGACTGGCTGAACCCCGCGGTACGACAATAACCGCGGGAACACCGCGAGACGAAGCTAGTATCTTAGCAAATTGTAGCCTATGTGTTATTCTGATGTATAAGCTATATTATTGTAAAGTTTCATCAAAATCCATTCAGTAGATTTTGTGTGAAAGAGTAACAAACATACTCACTTATATACTCACAAACTTTCGCGTTTATAATATTAGTAGGATTATTACGATAATTTAATTGGATACTTTAGCTTAACAAGAGCACTACAGGCACTTAGATTGTCTAAAGAGAGACCAGGTAATGAAAATCTATACTAATAATAAAGCTGAAGAGTTTGTTTGTTTGAAAGCGCTAATCTCAGGAACCGCTGGTCCGATTTGAAAAATTCTTTCAGTGTTGGATAGTCCATTTATATATATGAGGAAGGCTATAGGCTATATACCATCACGCTACTACTAATAGGAGCGGAGCAGCAATGAAGAATGTTTCAAAAACTTGGAAAAAATTTCACGCTACGGGCAATATAAGGCGTAAACGATGTTGCGTGGGTCAGCTAGTATAACATATATGTTCAGTCACAAATGTGGTTCTAATGGGATCTATAAAGTCTTTACCATAAATTTATTAATATTTACATACATATACACATTAAAACTATAAAAATATAGTATATTTTATACATATTATTTAAATTAATGTGACATCTGACTCACAACGCCATCATTCCAGTTTTAAACTAATTAGAGTATTATGTCTAAAATCTAGTAGTAAATAAGCGCAATGGTTGTGCAAAGAAGTACCAAAAAATACAGATTAAAATGCAGTTAACACCAACTAACAAATAAACTCACTGATAGGTGTACGTTTCCACTCGAATAACAGTGACCTACAAAAGTAACTGGTTTACGATAAAACACAGGATATATTAAACGATTCGAGCTATTAAGATAAGCTGTCCTTGAAGTTTACTGATATTCATTACTAGGTTATTTTTAACGTTGATGTTTCTACAACCTGAAGGTATGCAGTGAGGTCTGAATGAGGTGACACCGTTTTGTATTGGAGTATATACACCTATATTATATATGACTGCCTCGGTGGCGTAGTGGTAGCGTATGCGACTGCTAAGCTTGAGGTCTCGGGTTCGGTTCCCGAGTCGGACCAAATGTTTGTATGATCTGCAAATATTTGTTTCGGAGTTTCGATGTTTTCTATGGATAATATGTACGTAATTAAAAAAATAAAAAAGTATATATGTATTGAAATCAGTTGTTTTGTACCCATAACACAAGTTCTGCTAAGCTTGGGACTAGATGGCGTTGTGTGTGAGATGTCCGAAATATATTTTTATTTATTTATATTATTCGCTATCATTTTGCCGCAGCAATTGTACTCAATCATCCTACAAATCAATTCTTTTGAATAGGAAGAGATTGTAAACATAGGCCAGAACAGCTTTGGAACAAAAGTACAAATTCCAACGCGATAAGAAAAATATATATGGTACTAGCTGACCCACGCAACCTCGTTTGCGTCTTATATTTCCGTAGCGTGAAAATTTTCCCCCATTTTTGAAACATTCTTCATTGGAGCTTCGCTCCTATTAGTAGTAGCGTAAAGACATATAGCAATAGCCTTCTCTATGGACTATCCAACACCGAATGATTTTTTTAAATCGGACCAGTGGTTTCTGAGATTAGCGCGTTCAAACCAACAAACTCTTAAGCTTTATTATTAGTATAGATGTATACTTTTGATAAATAATTTGACCGTGGGAGAGCCACACTTTGGCATGCATGGGCCGGCTCAACCGGGGTGATAGATACCACGGCCTCACAGAAAAGCAGTGTGAAATAGCGTAAACAGTTTGCCTCCTATTCCATAGAAAATAAAGACATAATATACACAATTTACAGTGTTCACCTCTTATATAATAAAGTAAACACATCTCACACACGGCCGTCTGATTCTATATTGATTACCTCAGTGGCTCAGTGGTAAAGTATGCGACAGCCGTGCTTGAGGTCTCGGGTTCAATTCCCGATTCGGACCAAATTTCTATGATCTACAAAGATTTGTTTTGGAGTTTGGGTGTTTTATTTACGTAATATGTATCTATTAACAAAAAAAAAGTATATGTGTATTTATATCAGTTGTCTAGTACCCATAACACAATTTCTGCTTAGCTTGGAACTAGATGGCGTTGTGTGTTACATGTTCGAAATATTTATTATTATTATTACACGAGGCAGAGCCTGTATTATGGTAATCAAACTGTTGACATACACATTATAAATAAACTACACCCTGTCTGGGTAATATATAACCAATTATAGTGTTTATAATTCAATTACTTTTCCTGAGTGGAAACTGAATCCAGGACCTTCGGTTCCAGAATTATGATACCTATATGAATCTTTAAAATAATGATACCGGTGTAAATTGAAATTATTTAACTAAAACTAATTAACAAGCAACAACAGTCGCCGAGACTGACGGTTCGATTAGCATATGAAACTGGTTTAATACATTTTTGTCCTTAAGGACAATCTTTACTAAGCCAATCATTGGATTTAGGACCAATCATTCGACTGCCTCGGTGGCGTAGTGTGACTGCTGTGCTTGAGGTCTCGGCTCAAATCCTGAGTCGGACCTTTGTGTGATATACAAATATTTGTTTCGGAGTTTGGGTGTTTTCTATGTATAATATAATAAATATAAATATTCCGGACGTCTAACACACAACGCCATCTAGTCCCAAGCTAAGCAGAGCTTGTGTTATGGGTACTAGACAACTGATATAAATACTTAAATACTTTTTTTTTTGTAAATACATATTTATTATACATAGAGAACACCCAAACTTCAAAACAAATATTTGCAGATCATACAAACATTTGATCCGACCCGGGAATCGAACCCGAGACCTCAAGCTTAGCCGTCGCATACGCTTCCACTACGCCACCGAGGCAGTGATGATTGTATTTACGACAAAAAAGTATATATGTATTCATATCAGTTGTCTAGTACCCATAACACAAGCTCTGCTTAGCTTGGGACTAGATGGCGTTGTGTGTTAGATGTGCGGAATATTTATTAAAATATTTATTATATTTATTATTGGTGCTAATTCTCTTGTTGCCACTTGTTGTACAATTTTCTATTATTTTTATTTTAATAAAGCAGTTTCCAATATGCTATTTAGGTATGTATATATTTAGATAATATCTATTTTGAGTGTGATATCTAAATTTTGACATCGACATCGTTTGGTATGAAAAAACGATTTATTTGTGATTTTAGTTATGTTTAGAAAGTGTTCAAACAACAAAATTGGCAACATTGTCCCGTTATCCAGTACCCTGCACAAATTACAACCATTAACAATACTAAAAATTCTCCAAAATAATCTTCTATTATTTCATTTTAATAAAGCAGTTTCCAATATGCTATTTAGGTATGTATGTATTTAGATAACATCTATTTTGAGTGTGACATATCTAATTTTAGACATTTAGTAACTAATCTTTGATATCGACATTGTTTTATATAAATAAGCTATTTTTTTGTGATTTTAATTATGTTTAGAGAGGGTTCAAACAACAAAATTGGCAACATTGTCCCGTTAGCCGGTACCCTGCACAAATTACAACCATTTACATGGAGCACAGCCCCCATTTTTTTTTTTTTTATTACGTGTGGAAACCCCCTCGGGCCGTCACCCCGCCGGGGTTTGCGGCGGGGCGGTGTGTCGGAATCGAACCGACTAAAACCACACGGTGTGCCAACTCTGCGCCTGAGAAGGGAGGGGTCCGGGAATTGCAGATATTACACTACCGGACCCCTCCCAGACAGGAGCACAGCCCCCAAGGTCAACCGACGTCTGCCAATAACAGCTGCCAAACATTCACTCATTGTAATGGCATATTCACATAACATTTAATACGGGTTACAACTATATTGTGCGCAGCATTTGTGGCATACCAATGTGTATAGGTAGGGTTGCCCAATTCGATATATTCATAAATCGAATATATTGTCTCTATACCGGACTATGTCAGTATGTATGTATGTCGAAGTAGGGTTATGCATTTTGAATATTTGTGTGTATATATGTGTATATTTCTTTGATTTCTTTTTTTTTTTTTGAATAGTGGGCAAACGAGCAGACGTATCACCTGATGGTAAGCGATTACCGCCGCCCATGGACACCCGCAACACCAAAGACGTCACAAGTGCGTTGCCGACCTTTGAGGGATGGGAAAGGGGATGTGGGGAGGGGTTGGGGTATGGGCCTCCGGTATCCTCACTCACTCGGTGAAACACAGCGCAAACGCTATTTCACACAGGTTTTTTCTGTGAGGCCGTGGTATCACTCCGGTCGAGCCGACCCATTCATGCCGAAGCATAGCTCTCCCACGGTTAACTATGTAATCATCATCTTCCTAGCCTTTATTATTCCAAAGATTATTTGGGTTCAGCTACTAGTTCAACCGGACTAACTGGCATCGGTTTTCCGCAACCTTAAGGGTAGAAACTAAATTAGAAGGTAAAGTATATTTGAGGCCCCTGACTTCCCAATAACGATTACCATAGATGTTCATGGCAACCGGTACCGACGGCTTAACGTGCTTCTCCGAGACACGGGCTGGAATCACCGCCGTTTATCATACTCTGGGCCGGTTAATAAGAATTTCACATACGAAAAACACGATACATAACTTTGGCCCAACTTGGGAATCGAAACCGAGACTTCTTGATTAACTCAGTAGCATACGCTAGCCGGCAGACCCACGGAGCAGTCACTTTGTTACTCTGTAGTGATTTAGTTTATTTTTGTTACATAGCGGGACCGCGAATACGCGATAAAATTATTTACGATAACTTCAATATCCCGATGTTACGAACGGGTTACACCGGTCTGTACTGCTGCGAGCTTAGCGACGTCCTCCTGATGCGCGAGGATGTCTGTACACTTTGTCTCATCCCTAAAGTGATATTATCGGCTGTTGACAGGATTACAATCCGTCTTCCTTCTAATATTTTTTAATTCTTTCCGTAATTAACATGATTCTAATTTTTTTTAAGTTGATTACTCGTTATTACTTAAAATATTCTCTACTTTTGAATACCCGTGATGAATGATAACATCTAGTTTTCTAAGGTTGCTGATTACTCTTTAAATAAATTATTATTTATCTATAAAATAATTTCAATTTCGGTTTGGTACAGTTTGAATACCTGACCAATCTTCATTATAGAGGTGTATGTAAGCAGTTTATACCTGAAACAAGAAAATGTAAGTGTTATAAAAATATATCAACAGATTGGAAACAAGTACATATAAATATGGAAAGCATGAACAGAACCCAGGAGTAGTGAAAGCAGACAATGCAGCATGATGATCTATGGTGGCCTACTGAGATGCTTCTGCATCATTCAAAGTATTAGAGCAACGCTGATTTGACGCTGACCGGGCCGGCACTTACTATCTTTGGACAGAAAATCAACGTAAAATACAGATCACTCCCTATAGATTCCGCATACAGGACCAAAAACCTGCACAAACATACTGGTAGCGTATGCGACAGTCAAGCTTGAGGTCTCCGGTTCGATTCCCGGGTTGGACCAAATGTTTGTATGATCTGCAAATATTTGTTTCGGAGTTTGGGTGTTTTCTATGTATAATATGTATGTATTTACAAAAAAAAGTATATAAGTATTTATATCAGTTGTCTAGTACAAATAACACAAGCTCTGCTTAGCTTGGGACTAGATGGAGTTGTGTTAGATGTCCGGAATATTTATTTATTAACCAATTAATTTATTGTAAAATTTGTCAACAGTAAGCCAGGTAATAGTGTATATAATATCCAAGAATATTAATTAATATTATTAGAAAAATAAATTATTAGAAACGCCGCGGGGCAAAACTAGTCTAAAAAAAGTAGCCTAAGTTATTTTTACATCATCAGCTACCTATCAGTGAAAGCTCCGTCAAAATCGGTGCAGTCTTTCCAAAGATTATATATATATATATATGTACAGACACTCTAATTTTATTTGTCTTTTTTTTTCTCTTTTTAAAAAGACTACTCCCGCACTAGGATTATACATCCTGTGTCGCGGGGGACTTTACAAACATACATGTAACGGACACAAAGAACACCCCGACTCAGGACAACACTTTGTGGATCACACAAAGTGATGTCCCACGTGGTATTTATTTGTATAGATTAAAAATACTATTCCCAATAACAAGAACATCTGATTTCAAGAAGATCCCTGATCTTTTACCAAACAATACAACAATGCCCTTGGCGTCCCCTATGCAATCACTTTACATTTTAACAGACACCCTTACTTGCCAGCAGAGGTATAAATAGTGATCCATATTATTTTGTCAGCGAACCCAATACAGTTTTTTTTAAATTAGTTACCGTTTTATATTTAATACACCCGTTTCCAAAGTGATTAACAATAGTTAAAAGCAATGTTAAAACGTCTATAGACGCTTATGTGATAACGCTTTAATCAATACTAATATTACGAGTATAAAGCTGAAGAGTTTCATTGTTTGAACGCGCTAATCTCAGGAACCACTGGACCGATTTGAAAAAATCTTTCAGTATTAGATAGTCCATTTATCGAGGAAGGCTATAGAGGATATATCATCTCGCTAAAACCAATAGGAGCGGAGCCCCAATGAAGAATATTTAAAAAACGAGGGAAAATTATTATGCTACGGGCAATAGTACACGTAAACGAGGTTGCGAGGGTCAGCTAGTCTAATATATAAAATTCCCGTGTCACGGCGTGCGTAATTGAACTACTCCGAAACGTCTCGATTTTCGTGAATCTTCGCGTGCATATCGACTAAGGTTGAGAATCGGACAACATCTATTTTTCATCCCCTTAAATGTTAAGGGTGGTTTAAGCTTTATTTTTTTTTTCGACAATTTTTTTGTTTTTTTTTATGATACAGTATACATACAAAAATAAATACATCGCTAAATGTTTAAACCCTCTACGATCAACTGCTATTTTTTATTTATTAATTAAAAACTTTAATTTTTTTAGGCAAGTTTATTTTTTCTTAGAAATAATATACATGGCAAAACAACGTTTACCGGGTCAACTAGTTAAAATATAATATTGTATGAGTAAAATTGTAAGTAATATAATTATAAAATTTTAGCTTTAAATATAATAAACAGTTTTATCATAACCTCTAAGATTATAACGTTAGGATAACGATTATCAATCTATTCTTATTTAATAATCATCAAAATGATGTACAAAAAAATCCGATCAAAACCTTTTTTTCGGTTAAATAATATATATCAATGTAAAGAACAAATATATGATTTTAGGTACAATTTAACAAATAAAAGTTTTGCTTAATATTTCTCATAAATAACGACGATTTTTTGGCATGTACTTAAAATAATAGTGCCAAAACATGTTAGACAGAAGTTTAAAGATTACAAACATTTATACATTTTCAAATACTGTAACGTAATGAATGTTTTCGAAAGATATGAATTTAACACACTAACACTAAACTGTAAATCTGAATTATTAATTGGAAGGACCAGACCAAATAACTTAAGGAAATTTGTACTTAAAATCAAATATTTCCTGCCGAAAACTAATAACTTGTACAGTGACAGAGTAGAGAATTCTTTGATCCCCACTCTTCTAAATAAAATGCCAGGGTGATACAAACATTGTATGTAAAAAAAGATAAACATGCCTTCCACAATAATTCAATCGCCAATCATAAATAAAAGCCACTATCTGCCGAATGTAAACAACATCACGCATGCATGCTATGTATTGCAAATATATATACAGAGTAAAATAATTTTATTTTTGTTATTATTTTCTAAATTACCGAATAACTTCTTTTGGTATCCGCCTCAACTTCCCAGACTTAGAAAATGTAGCGACTCCGATTTTCTTATATACAACAACTTGTCCTGACAATAACAAACACAATATACGCGTTAATTAATTTTTATTAATATAAATTAAAATCAAAAAATTACAGACGATTCAGACAAAAGGGAAGTCAAATCTTCTACATCAGTGGGGTTGAGGAACATATTCCTCCGTGTATCACCGAGTGTGCCTGAGCAACACATGAAAACTGACCTCTGACAGGACATTTTCCGTCACGGTTTGGGGCTTTACGCCCCCCTCCACATTGGCAGATCAAACTGATCGCCGAACAGAGCCAACTAACAACGCCGGGGACCAAACGACGTGTAGGGGCATCTTTAACACCGCAGCAGACTGCGTGAACCTCAATAGTCGCACAGCATATCACCGAGACAACACTGGAACCACTGTGGGGTAGAATTAGCACAGCTCTACGCCCAACAACTGCTTTACTGTGTAGAAACGGACTCCCCGTTACGTAAACTTTAAGACCTGTATATATGCCACATGTAGCAAAAATTTCTATAACGTGATCTAGGACTTTGTTGAATAACTTCTAAAATAATACGAATAAAATCTTACTTTTTTTTATTCACATATAAAAGTAAATTTGAAATCTAATAATGTATAAATATATTGAAAAAAGTATAATTGAATATAAAATAAACGACAAGACAAGGATAGATGTATGGAGAACGCACTGAGTTGATAAGGACAGCAATAATAAGTGATCAAAGAGCGCCCGTGGTGCTGCCATCTCATATCTGTCGGTGGAACTTCCAAAACTATTTGAAAAAAAAAAATTCTTAATAATTAAATACTTTCTACTATAAAACGGTGATTGTTATCTTGATTTGATATATATATAATTATTTTATATGTACATATATTACAGTACTAAGATGAAAATAATAATTTTTATGTACATACATAATGCATTAAAACGGTATTTCCGAGTTTATTTATAATTGTAGAGTAATATTATTATTTCAAACCATTATTTTTTCTTTTAATTGTTGCACAACGGTCTTAACCTCAACATTTTTCTTTCTTAGTTTTGTGTGTGTGTGCGAATATTTAGTAGACGCACATGGTATCATGCCACCAGCGGTCACCCATCCAGATACTGACCGCGCCGACGTTGCCTTCCCCCGGTGATTGTTTCTAATCACCGAGTGCAACTGGGCTATGAGCTTATTCAAATTGAGGTCTCCAGTTTGAACAGAAATTTTCAGTGTCTTACAATCTCGAATGAATACCATTAAGTTGTTTAATTTATAGAAAATAAGGTTCTAGAAAATACCTCATAATTTTTTAAACACTAATACCTATATCTATAAATAAATAATATGCTTTAACTGCACAATTTGTTTTAAATTAGCTTTATTTTTTATCAGACTATGGTGAAACTAAAAGGAAGGGTAATTTTTTGACAGTCTGTATGTTTGGTTTTTTTTTTATTGAATAGGTGGCAAACGAGCAGACGCATCACCTGATGGTAAGCGATTACCGCCGCCCATTGACACCCGCAACACTAAAAGCGTCACAAGTGCGTTGCCGACCTTTGGGGGATAGGGAGAGGGAATGGGGGGAGGGGTTGGGATATGGGCCTCCGGTATCCTCACTCACTCGGTGAAACACAGTGCAAGCGATATTTCACACCGGTTTTCTGTGAGGTAAAGCGGTATGGTAATGCCACCATATCGCTTAAACTACAGTATCTATTTTAATCAATAATATGTCAATTTATTCGTAATAATTACCCGTTACATAAACTTTTGTTTAGTCAAGTTGTTATATAAGTGATTTTTAAGTGTTCTTAGTACTGTGTAAATAAAATATTATACTTTACATAATATACAAGTTTGGTTCTCAAGTACTTGCCTTGCTAACAGAATTCTTTACAATTCATTGTTCGCATAGTACAATAAGAAGTCATAAATGGGTTTTTTTAGGCAAACTTCTTAACTTTTTCCTTGGAAGTTCACGAACATAATGCTTTCGTATTTTTTTTGTTAAAAAAGTTGTGTTATATAAATATAGGTGCCTACTAATTTTTATATTGTTAGATATCTAACAATGTATAACTATAAAAGGCAGCGCATTCATGGCCTATTTCTCGTTTGGCGCTCGGTGTGGTAACAACTCTGAAGGAACAGTGTTGTGATCTTCGTTATTAATATAATTGCTATTATCAAATTGTACAGTAAGAACTGTGTGTCATGTAAGTGATTTACTTTCATTGAAAGTTGGAGATCGAATATTTCTTCTTCTATATCAATAAAAGGTAGTTTCTTGTGTGATTATTATTTTTGTTTTCATTTTACTTTCGATTCTAAAAATATATTTAATACTTTAAACAAGTTATGCAGCACCAAAGACTTTAAAAGTAATATTGAACAAGAAAACTTTAGGAATTATAACCTGACTACGTTAAAACATGTCAATCATGACATTTTAACGAATTTATTTACACCTCAGTCATTAATTCAGTTGTTTAGGCGCTACTTTAAAACTACCCAACAACAAACCTTTTGGTTCCTTGTTGGGTAAAAATATATATAAACTAGCTAAACACCGCGGTTCGACAATAACCGCGGGCAACGCCGCGAGGCGAAGCTAGTATCTTTATAAATTGTATCCTATGTGTTATTCTCATGTATAAGCTATATTATTGTAAAGATTCATCAAAATCCATTCAGTAGTTTTTGCGTGAAAGAGCAACAAACATACTCACAAACTATCACGTATATTATATTTATAGGCTTACCACAGGTAAGTTACACTATACATAAAAATTGGACCAAGATTAACCGAAACAAACAGACAGACAAAAAGAGAGAAAAAAAAATGTAAGTTCTATATTTACCCTTTATATGCACTTAGTGAAAAATTGTGAATCTGAAATTGCGAGCAGACATTTTAATTTGTAGGAGGTTTTGAAAACCCAACAATAAGCAGGTCCCGAGACCTTTTGATTGGCAGTTGAAATATTAGTGTTTATTATTATTCAAACGAATCTATCATTAACATCGCTTCTATTAAAAAATGTTACGTACAGTAAGACTTTAGTATCAAAACAGAGTTGGAAAAGCGCTTCTTACAAAATTGTCTAAGCAAAATATAACTAAAGAATTTTAATTAACAAAAAATTCTGGAAATCCAGTTGCTGTTTTACGAGGAATTAAAGTTATAAAGTAAAAAACTCCGATTCTTGCTTCAACAACAATTTCTTCAACTTTATTTCTAAATCAAAAGGGCAATAACAGCTATACATAGTTATATATATGTATAACATAGTTACGAGTATATAGAATGTAATATTAAAACAAATAGTTTTTATTTTTGTATTATCCTGCCAAAATGACTATACTCTGCCTGATGGCAAGCAAAAGCAGAATCCAAGAGTAGTGGTCATCACACTCATTGCGAATGTAGACAATGCAACAATGCAGCATGGTGACCCACACCATGGCGGTCTCGTACTGACCAACGAAATACTACAGCACGAACGCTGTCATTTTATGTTGAGTTGTTTATTTTGACTCTTATATAAATACTTACGAAAGAGAGTCTATCAAGCATATGACTGCTACAGGCTGCTCTCTGTGTGGTGATAGATTAAGAATACGAAGTAGCAGCACCCGTTCTCATCCCGTGGTTGTCGTAAGAGGTGTTTAAGGGCGTAGTTTGCAAGACAGCACTTCAAAGACAAGGATAATTTGACACAAACTGTAAGTTCATGACCTAGCACTTCGACCAGGGTTATATGTTCTCACCCATATATATAGGCTTGTTGTTAGCAACTTCATTACATATTTGTATTATCCATAATTATGTTTATTAGTCTGTTAGCCTTCAAAAAAAAAAAACCTTACATCAACTCATCTGGCCAGTGTGATGTCGAAGGTCAAAAACCCCTTATTTAGGAGGGGCTGATGTACATCAGTGGATTATCAAAAACTGTTGTTAATGATGAATATAATAGTTCAAGTATCAATGTTTTAGCTAAAGCTTCAGGACTTGTAAACGATAGCATAATCCGGCAGCTCTAACAATTAACTAAATCACCTCCGTCCGGACTAAAAAAACCCAATCCGTACGTTAAATTACTCTTTAGAAGGTCCAGTTTATTGGCTATAAATGCACAAGTTCACTTAAGGAAGAGGTCGAAATGTTGTAGTGTGTGGCGCAAGTTATAAGTGAAAGCGATAACGTAGGAAATCTTTTCCTTCTTAAAAGAAAACTCCCGCAATAGGAATGCATCACGTGTCATGGAAGACCTTACAAACACACATGAAACGTTTACAAAGAACACCCAAGACAACAATTTATGGATCACACAAAGTGTTGTTCGATGTGTGGTTTAAATCTACAACACTCGAAAAACTAGAAAACGGCATGGTGACTGCTTAAACCACAATAACATTTGTGCAGTCAAGTCACTACTACTAATATAGGTATTACAGTGATCGTATGAGCATACAAAGGTCAATCATATGTTACAAAGGCTCATACCATAACACTTTAAATTATTCTAATTAGTCTTGTTTACCTGTGTCATATCATACCCAGTACCCTTTAATAATCCACTGCTGGTCCAAAGCCTCTCCTTAGCAACGTCTACTATGACATGCTACTCACACAGAGAAGAAACGTTCATTGTGATCTCACAACTCTATGTACTGAGTAGATATTGGATTCATAACCTCTTTTTTACCAGTCGGGGTAACTAATTACTAGGCTACTAGACCTGTCAGGCCTTGTAGTCACTTATCGTACATTCTTACGTTTTGTACCAACCCTTGTCAATAATTAGTGCAGGTACTCCCTAGCAGTTACGGCCAGGATTACGGTTATAGTACACTTAGCGAATGCTTTCCTTGTAATAAGCCTTTTTTGGCAAAAATCTACATTTATTTAGTTCGGTTACTTAAATCTAGTTATAGAAATAAAAGTAAATGTTTGTCCCTAAATTATATATTAGATTTAAATAAGAAAAGCAGAACATCTTAATGATAAAACTACCTAGGATTGAGCTGCTCATTCTGCACATACCCTTATTTTTAAATGTTTAAGTTTTATTCTTATTTTGATATGGCTAATATTTATCTTTAATTTAAATTGTTACCTTTACGATAATAGTTTTGATTCAAATTACAATTATCGCTTTTTTATTTAGTTATAGAAGGTCCTTTGCATTTTGAGAAGATTGTCTGAACTTAAAAGAAACAATGATTGAGTTTGTTTCATCGTTTATTTTCAGTAATCGTCCAATTACGAAAGGCCAAAATCATTTGCTCAAAAAATAAGTTTAACTTACAAAAGTGTTCATGTGACCTAATTGTAGATTATGAATGATATAATTTCATTTCCTTACCCCTTCCAGCATGAATTCATTCTTCAAATTAAGGTTATAAATTCGAATACTTCTCTATTCCAGGTCTATCCTCACATTTTGGATTTTTACTTACTGACAATAGGTTTATTAGAAATAGGAAGCTGCAAAATATATTCTAAATAGTTTTCCTCGCGAAACAATTTTCCCTAGCTAGCAAAAGCAAAAAGAACTACCTATTCTACACTCCGAGCTTATGAACACGGCAATTGAAAGGAGACAATTGCAGGCAGGAAATAGGCGAGTGGAAAAACCAAAAAAAAACTGGTGCTGAAATATGACGTAGAGAAAAATGGAAGCTAGGGTTGATAGACAGTAAAAAATTAAAGCTTTAATATCATAGAGGATCTCTACTTGTAATATTATCATAAAGGCATGTGGGGAATAACACGGTTGTGGGTAAAATTGATAACTCTGAAACTAACCGGTGTGAAACAGCGCCTGCGCCGTGTTTCACCGAGTGAGTGAGGATACCGGAGGCCCATACTCCAAACCCTTCCCCTAAACTCCTTCCTATCCTCCAAAGGCCGGCAACGCCAAGTGCGTTGCGGGTGTCCATGGGCGGCGGTAATCGTTTACTATAAGGTGATACGTCTGCTCGTTTGCCAGCTATTCAAAACAATCAAGGTGACCACCAGCTACCAAACCATTTGGTAGTTGCTATGAAATTACCAGAAAAACCATGCAATAAGTTTGTATTTGGGTATCGAATCGAAGAAAAGAGAACATGGAGGAAGGATGAATTAGGTTTCATTTTGCATTAGTGGTAGAGTCAATAAAGACCAAGCCCTTTTCAATTCATACAAAAGATTCTTGACTGTGTGAAAGATCTTAAACTAAGTGATTATGTTAGAATTTCTTACAATACTTATTATAAATATTACTCAATTTAAATAATTAATTAAGTTTTTCACTTTTCTATTGTTTTCAAGTTACTAGGAAACTCTATAAATCTGTGAAGTTATGTATTGACCAAGAGAAACCGAATATAAACTTAATAGACTCACTTGATAGGAGATAAATGTGACAACTTCCACGTGTGGCAAACCACAACAACTAAAACAGCGCCATCTGTCGAAGAAACCCCAAGCTACTGAATAACGAACTACGTAGTAACTATTAATAATTCATCGCAATATAGAAATTCTCGCACCGCAGCGTATATACGACTTCCCAACATCAATATTTGGGCGGTGGTCGCTAGGCATGATCATCTCGCCTGGTCGGATGATCCTCCCTTACCATAGTAGAGACATAACACTCGTTTTTCCACAATAAACATAATAGTAAATAAACACCTATTTTATTTTACTGATCCCTTTAAAACTGTTAAAAAGTACCTAACAAATTATCATTTCTTAAAACGGGAACGAAGGGAATTACCGATAATCTAAAAAACATAAAAAAAAATTTAAAACTTTCTCAGTAGATAATAACTCTTTTATCAGTAGTTTAAGTAGTCAATTTATCATCAAACAATAGAACACAATATGCTAACGTAAATAAATAAAGCCGTTCCGCCCGTGAAGAGGGGTCGGTAAACGAAATGAATGAGTGGCAACCCTAACTCGACAGGTGAAGGGGTATAAACAAGCAGAAATATTGCAGTGCACATACAAACTGGCAGTGATTGGTTTTCGGGCTAAAACGATCGAACCAACCCATATTTGTTAGATTTCTTGGTAAAATTGTATCGTGAAGAAAGGTGCTGATTAAACGCATATTTAGCTGCACTCAATCATTTCAAAATTTAAAGAAAAAACGTGTGGCACTCGGGGACTGCCGCGATAAAGCTATTGCATAGCATTTTTTATTAACTTATGCAATTATAATTATTTATTTGCGATGTATACATATATTTATATAGATATAACATTATATATACTTTCTCTGCGCGGCTTTAATGTGTAATACCTATACACAAAAAACATAGGTACTAAATAGTACATGCGCTTGGTTTAATGGTTTCTATTATATACATAATGAAGAATGAATATATTTACATATATACTGTATATAATGAGTATATATATGTGTGTGTGTGTGTGTGTTTGTGTGTATAAAAGAGGGCTACTTTTAAGGTCGCTCATTTTAATATCAAAAATTTAGGTTATTTTTATAGCAGTATTAACAGTATACAGCTTAAAAATAACAAAACCATAGACAAGATATTTTTCTATTTATACCTAAAATCTTAAAAAATACTTAGAGTTAATTAGTTACCGTACCAAAACTTTATAAAGATTCACAAGGGATTCATTTCAGTACAAAAATTCGTTTAATCGACACCAAAGCTAATACTCGTAGATATGGTATTTTCGTACGTAAGCTTATATCAACAGAGAATATAATTTTATCTCACCTTGGTATAATATGTGGAGGAACGACTGTCATATATATATATACTCGTATTTGAGCCTCCCAAAGTGACTACTCTGCCTGATGGAAAACATAATTAGAACACTGAATGAATCTGCATGTAAAAAGTGCAGCATGGTGAGGCCTATTGACGTGTCTGCATCTTTAGCCCGCTGACTTGGACTTGGACTCCATTGGACCTGAACTTACCTACTAACTGGATAAATTACCACCCGTAACACACTTGTGTTAGTGACAGTTAGGTTCTATGAGTTGACTCTACTACTGATTTACCTCTTGTATTATAAAGTAAACTACTGACCTTAGTTTAAAACAGGCAAAGCTGCCCTTTTTTCAAATGCAATTCAAGGTAAATTTTGCTCCCTGGATAAAACAAATATAATTTTGAATTTTCAAGTATTGTTAAGTTTGTAGGATGTTCTAGTAGCCTCAAGATGTATTGTGAACAATAGGAAACTGTGTTTTGATATAAAGGTTGATAAAAGAGGTTGAGAACAGAAAAAATATACAAATTAACCAAATGAAGTTATAACATAAAGTCAATGAGTCAATCAATTATGACCACCTATGTAAATTGATAAAATCAATTTTTCATATTAACGATAAATTAATACCATATTATTAAATGTATACACAAATAATATGATTGGCAGAAATGCAAACACTTACCTCACACTGAAAATTTTGCGTTACTGGCCGCCACATAATTTGTTGTTTGTTTGAATTTCGAATGTTATATTTTTTTTAAATTCAAAACTCGTTAGTTGATAAAGAAAAGTTTTTGCAAAAGTCGCGTGTCAATTATTTTTTGTCTCAAGTTTATGTTCGTTGTCCGTAGCAGAAATAGAATTAACATGAAAAGATGCGATAATTTTTAAGGTTTTAAAAGTTCCCTTTCTCCGCAAGACTACACCGCTGGTCTTCAGCACTGTAAGTATATACGGGATTTCATCGTGGGCGTGTTTCTCTACATAATGAAATTCGTGAAGGTTACCTTAAACTGCGGACACGATCACGTCCATAAATGTGATTACTGTCAGAAGACTAATTTAAGAAAGTCGGCATATCACTTTTATTACGAAAAAAAAAGTTTTAACGAAGTGAAATAACGTAGATTTCTGCTCGAGCTATAAAAATTAGGACAATACCTATTTCTGCGAGCTACAGCCAGGCAGCCCTTGTGTAAAGTCTAATTTGGCAGCGTCTGAATTACACTATAAATGTTAAGATTACTAACAGACATCGGTGATTCGGCTTCCGCTCGTCTTAAAAAAATATAAAAAAAATAAATAGAATGGTTTACTTTGTTGACGACAGTTTTTAAGAAACAAAAGTATCTAACACCTAGCCTATAAAAGTTTCAAGTAAAACGATATGAAAACACGAAACGTATTACACGCTAAAGACTACAGCAACGTTGGAGACAAAACAGAAAAAAGAAATTAAATTGAAGGAAGAAATTGCAAATAAAATTTCCTGTGAAGACTGAAAAAAAAAAAAATTTCAGATTCAATTTTTAATTACGTCTAAAACAATTGAAATTGGAAAATACGTTTTGAATTTGGAAATCAAATTGTTTTGAAACGGTCTGTTTTGGAATTGTATGTCATAGCTAATTACACACCTTGCTTAGTGAGTTCTGTGTATAATGCTGTCATGGAGAAGAACACTTGTAACATTATGAATTACATTTCAGCTTATTCCAAATTTCCATAGCAAAATTTAACAATTTATTTTACAGAACAAAACCAACGACTAGATTCTATTTACGAGTTATCTTGGTCTTCAGTTAAATATAAAACGAGAGAAAAGCAGTTGATCAAGTTTTCCAGATAAAATGTGTGGTCGGTTAAATTGGAATGCATTGTCGTTACTCGTTACAGTGTTTCACACACACACATTCGGTACAGAATATATTTTAGGTTTATTTGGTTCCTGAAGTATCATCCAGCTTTAATTTACAAAAAATGAATTCTTAATCAAATCTGATTATGAAAGTTAGACCACAAAAACATACAAACTCATATGGTTAATACTGTATTTCAGTATGTCAAACTATATGTTGTATGTTTTACTAGTATTTGTGATAAACAAAAGGATTTTTTTCTGTCAGATAGAAGAACAGAAAATCAAAATACACTAATATAAAATAATTAAGATTACCTAAACTGCATCTATTCTAGAAAAAAATTGTAGCTCTCTATTTCAATTGCTCAGAACAGTATCGAAATAAAGCTGTAAGGTCATATGGTAATTCAATTTCTAGTGCCGGTAAAAGAATCAGAACAGCAAATTCTACGAACGTGACATTCAGTACTGGCTAGCATGCACAGTCAACATTTCTTTGTCAAATACGGTTTTCAGAAAAAGTTTTCAAAGGCAACCCGTTGGAGCGCTAGCAACTTACAGTTTCGTTTATTTGGTCATTTTTCGAACACCCTTTTTTAATCTTTCGAGCATTGGTACTGTTTATTTTGTAGCACGAGAATTTTTGGTTACTACGAAAGAGAATTGTTCATTTTCCTTTCTTTTAGTTTCTGCCTTATTTGGAAAGTCTAGTTGTGGTTTCATTTAGCAATACGAGTTTCGAAAAAGTACTTGATTTATACAAATTTATTGTATTTTTTAGTGTTGTTTCATTTGTTTCTTTTATATTTAAACCCTCATAGTTTATACTCAGTGGAGCTAATATTGAAGTTTCGATGAAGGCCAGGCCAGTCTCAATGAAAACCAGTTAACTACACAATAGATATTTTGTGCAAGCACAGGTGCCCTCTTTGTTCTCTCGCTCTTACAATCAGACTCACCAAAACGATTGGAAAGAAATCAAAAGAAAGACCGACGGCTTTCTCTTTCTTCTTCTTCCTAGCCTTATCCCAAGATTATTTGGGATCGGCTACTAGTTCCACCTATTTTACCTGAATATCAGTTTTTCCACGAAGTGACCGACATCAGACCTCCGCAACCCTGAGGGTGAACTGAATTCGAAAGTTGAAACTAACGTCAGTATATTTGAGGGCACTGAACTTCTCAATAACGATTACCATAGATGTGCAACCGGGACCGACGACTTAACGTGCTCTCCGAGGCTCGGGCGGATATCACCGCTATTTTCCAAACTCCAGGCCGGTTAATAAGAATTTCATATACGAAAAACACGATACATCACTTTGGCCCGACTCGGCAATCGAACCCGAGACTCCTTGACTGGCTTGATTCGAAGCAGTCGTAAAGACGGCTTTATTCTACTCTTATTCATTAAAGACTTAATACGCTACGAGGGACTTTAAGTAGTATATCAAAATTAAATCAACTAAAGCCACATGATATTTATTCAGTAAGTTATTTTATATCAAGCACAGGGACCCCACAAATTATTAGCGTTGACACCATTCCATTAAGTTTTTAATTAAAGATTTAGTGTAACAAAGTTCTTAACCCTTTTTTTACTAACAAGACAGTAAAAATAGAGCTTATTTAATTAATCTCAGTGACATGGATCGCTGGAATTTATATCTCATCAAGCCGATACGAAGCAACAGAATCGCAGAGGCAATCCTTTTGATCGTTACCCCGTTAAGAAACTCCTTCAGTAATCAGATTATCATTGAAAACATCGTTACAAACTTTGAATATACAGGCACAAACTCTTGAATATTTTAGTTAAAATATAATCCCAATTAACTCAGTAAATATTTAGGCAAAAATCATTGTAAGTAACCCTAAAATTTCAAGCAAGTTCTTATAACAATAATGAAGGGTATGGTAAAAACATAAATAATTGTTGTCGACGAAGTCGGGGCTTTTTATGAGTCGAAAATTTTTCAAAGTCACATTGACGGTGTTCTCATAATTTCTGTTTAAACTCGTTTATTTCTGTGTGAACATGGACCAGAAAGACAAGAAAATGTTTGAAGAATTTTCAAGAAAAAATATGACCCACTGTATATATTTTGTTTTTGTGTATTAAAGTGATTCTTAGCTTTAATACTGAAGACATTTCACTAATTAGCTTATATCCTATCCAACTAGAATCTAGTTTCTTTATTTCATACAAGATTTTACCCTTATGTTGACAAAATTTTATGAAAGAATATTCAGTAGAGAATTGCGAAGCGGCAGAAAAGTACATCGTTGTTATCGTAAATGTTACAAATAAATTAAGGTACTGTTTTATTTTGAATAGAATCAATTAGTTTGTAAACTAAGAAAAAAAAGGTGTGTGTGCGATTCACACACGATAGAAGTGATGATATGAATGATATGAATGATGATGATGATAGAAAGAATGAGATGAATATATATAAAAAATATACACACACACACCGACATTTGCTCTCTCGCTTTGGCTTACTAATTACAGGCGGCTTTTTGTATTAGTGTCTCTTACCTGTCGTTTTTTCCGTTGCATCAGGTTTGAAATCACAAGAATTCCAAAGAAGTTTCACTTCAAAAATGCATTTATAGTATACAAAAATCCAGACAGTTTAACATAGAACCTCCTTCCTTTAGATATCGGTTAAAACTTTTGTCTACTTTGTTGCTTTTATATAAAGCTTTAGTTATTTATAACCCATAGTTGAGTACGGCTCTGTGGTGTGTAATTCTTAATATAAAATTTATGTTAACCAAGTTGAAAGGATACAAAAAAAGTTTAATAATCACATTTCATGGAGATATGGCAGGTGTAAGAATTCTGATAGTATGATTTACCATCCCTAGAGATACGACGAAATGAACGAGATCTATTTTTATAAAAATAGCAAGCAATAGCATTGGTTTGAAGCTAAATGTAAAATTGATTTGTGGAAACTGTATTTGTTTGTTTCCCTAATAAAGTAAAGTAAAAAAAAATGTCTCTACAATAATATGAGTGCATTAATTTTGTGTTCTTATACTTAATATCGATTTCTTACTGGCTTATCAAAAAAATGGAGAGTCATAAGTATTTGACCCTCGGCTACATTTTATCATATTGCAAACCTACGCTTTCTTTACCTCGATAACCTGACTCCTGGGTCCTTTTATTTATTTCCATAGGGGTCGACGTTAGACAGGTCGTGTGGTAATTATAGAAAAGATCTTCTACTGGGACGATAGATGGCGTTGTGTGTCAATGTCCATAAACATTTATTTATTTATTAAAGTACAGCAGGAATAAATCTCACCTACTTATGTAATTTATGAGATTAACTTACTTTTTATAAAAATACTATCCTTTTCCCGTGGCTGCGCCCGAGTAATGTCACTTATCACGGTTTAAAGGCAATGTCCTTTCTCAAGAATGAAAGTAGTTATATGTCAAATTTCTTTAAAATCACCGGTTTACACGTGAAAGCGTGATAGAGTTATTTTAAGTGTACAATATTAGTATAGATCGTGTTTATATATGGAGCTGGACATATTAGCCGCAGAACTGATAACCGGCCTCAAACCAAGTGTTGTGATGAATTGCGTATTATGGCCGGCAGAAACTAGATGCGAGTACCCCAAAATCGATCAGAGTGGCGAGCTATGGTGGAGGCCTATATCAAGCAGTGGAGTACAATAGGCTGATAATGATGATGTAAAACCAAAAGTAAGGAAGTCAAATGAAATTCAAACAATAAAAAAGTACTTACACCACCCCAAAACTCTTAAAATTCACAAAAATTACAATACTGATTTTACGAATTTATAGAAAAGTAAAGTAGGAACAACTTCGGGTTTTTACCATTGACTTGAGTTTAAACGAACTAAGTTAGACTTTGTTCAACCACTGAAACTTTTCGTCCACTTCGTTTAATGTCAAAGAGGAACTCTGAAATATGGCTTCTAAACGAATATATATGTCAAAAATATATAACACTACTGCTCCAGCGAAATGTTGAGATGAAATATGAATATACATGTGGGTTCCCTTAAAGGGTACACTTTGTAAATTATACACCAGGGCCGAAAATATTTTAGAAACTGTGCCTCAAAGTAATATGAATTAATTTATATATTTACAATATAATTATGGTACAAAGTAGTTTAAACTTCAGTCAATTCAATGGAGCACATGGTATAACACTTTGTGCCATTCACAAATTATTGTTCTGAGTCTGGGTGTTTTTGTGTCTGTTTCATGTATGTTTGCGAAGTTTCCGGAATATTCCTCATACAGTAGTCATCTTGAAAAAAAGACTTCAAAGAAAGAAAAAGGCAGTCCGACTCATTGAAGTTGGAAAAACTGGAAACGCAGTTCTTACTTTTGAATTACAAGTATCCAGTCACCACTGATTGGGTTAGAGGTGGATTATTTTGACGTATTCGTGTGGTAATGGAGCAAAGAATGTCCCAACCCTGTTCATCCTATGGGTATTGTAAGAGCCGACTAAGGGAGTCAACGACATAGGGTAACATCATGAATGGGTCGGCTCGACCGGAGTGATACCACGGCCTCACAGAAAACCGGTGTGAAATAGCGTTTGCGCTGTGTTTCACCGAGTGAGTGAGGATACCGGAGGCCCATACCCCAACCCCTCCCCCCATCCCCTTTCCTATCCCCCAAAGGTCGGCAACGCACTCGTGACGCCTTTGGTGTTGCGGGTGTCCATGGGCGGCGGTAATCGCTTACCATCAGGTGATACGTCTGCTCGTTTGCCCACTATTCAATAAAAAAAAAAAAAAAAAAAAAACTTGCTTGCTGTCGAGAGCAGTTGGATGTGGAACAAACTCACACAAGGATTTCGGGCCAATTACTTAAGTTAAACACTGGGGTAAGGCTATCGTGTTGAAACATTTGTCTAGTCTGTATGTCGTGTGTGTGAAGTGAAGTGTGAATTGTAAAGTTACAGGTAAAAATAAATAATTGCTACTTTATGAATTAATATGAAGCTTGAGAAGCCACCTATGTACAGCCGTAGACTAAGGCGGTTTAGATGATCTTTTGAATTTAGTATGTTCTTGTATGTATTTTAGGGATATTAGTATCAGTATATTGAATTAAGAAAGGATTATCGATATTATAACGATGGAGATATTCGTGGCGATTCATGGTGATTTCGTTCATGAGGCGCCGGGTTCGATTCCCGATAATTAAATATTTGTTTCAGAGTTTGGGTGTTTTCTATGTATAATATGTATCTATTTAGAAAAACAAAGTATCTAATATGTATTAATATCAGTTGTCTAATACCCATAACACAAGCTCTGCTTAGTTTAGGACTTGACTTACCGTGGGAGAGCCTCGCTATGAATGGGCCAGCTCGACCGGAGTGATACCACGGCCTCACAGAAAACCGGTGTGAAATAGCACTTGCGCTGTGTTTCACAGAGTGAGTGAGGATACCGGAGGCCTATACCCTCCCCCACCTCTCCCCATCCCACTCCCCACCCCATAAAGGCCGACAACGCACTTGTGACACCTCTGGTGTTGCGGGTGTCCATGGGCGGCGGTAATCGCTTACCATCAGGCGATACGTCTGCTTGTTTGCCCCCTATACAATAAAAAAAACTTGATGGCGTTGTGTGTTAAATGTCCGAAAAAATATTTATTATTTACTTATTTATCTCTACCGAAGATGTACAAGAGAGAAACCATATATACTACATACTATATATAAAACATATGTATAACTGTTTCCAAGTAATATTTTAGTAACCTTCCGCAAATAGAGTCAGAAAAATCTTAGTTGACTCAAAGTTTATCCTGTTATGTAGATTTATTCAGTATCGTATAACAATACCAAAACTTCCTTTTTAAAGAGGCTGTTCTGTTACTGGTGGTGATGTGAGACCAAATGCTCAGTGGAGAAAATGTGGGTAGTTAATAAATCTCTACGAAATAAACTTGAGTATATTTAGTATAAACAATCCTAGTCCAGACTTACTCTCGTAATATTTGGTACTTACATATATTGGGCTTTGTAAAGGTCACGATAACAATTCTCCGTTCGTATCTCAGGGTTCACCTTGACCTAAGCGTGGGTGTAAAGGGGTTGCTTAGTATTTATATGTGTAGGTATTTATGTACTTATTTGCATAAGTGTACTCATATCCAAATGTGTATATGATAGGTATAAATAATAAATAAATCAATATTTCGGATATCCAACACACTACGCCATCTAGTTCCAAGCTAAGCAGAGAGTGTGTTATAGGTACTAGACTACTGATATAAATACATGTGTACTTTTTTTGTAAATACATTTGTATCTTACATAGAAAACAACTCACAAATTACGAAACAAGTATTTTCAGATCATATAAACATTTGGTCCGACCCAGGAATCGAACCCGAGACCTCAAGCACTGCAGTCACATACGCCCCGAGGCAGTTTATTAAATATAGATATTATGCTTGTTCGTTATATTGTTTAGTTTTTTATTCTCAGACACATTACAACCAAATTGCATCTCTTTTCTGTTTTATCTACATCATTGAATCCACCAAAGCACTAAATGTGCATGATGTGTAAATAAATCAATATTTTTTCAGTAATCAAGTTGTCAAGCTTAATTGTATTTGCTTTTCAGTGCAAGAACGGAAGTACCCGTGTTCACCCTGACTTCTGATTCAGGTAACCGGCCAACTCGTTCCTCTATATTCTAAAAATATGTATTATCAGGTAGCTAAGATAGACTATACTGCGACTGCCTCGGTGGCGTAGTGGTAGCGTATGCGACTGGTAAGCTTGAGGTCTCGGGTTCGATTCCCGGGTCGGACCAAATGTTTTGTATGATTAGCAAATATTTGGTTCGGAGTTTAGGTGTTTTCTATGTATAATATGTATGTATTTACAAAAAAAAAAGTATATAAGTCTTTATATCAGTTGTCTAGTACCCATAACGCAAGCTCTGCTTAGTGATTTGCGTTTGTGTGTATAGAGCTTGAGATTAAAAAGGCAAGGCAATGTATACAAGCTCTGCTTAGCTTGGCACTAGATGGCGTTGTGTGTTAGATGTCAGGAATATTTATTATTTATATTTATTATACTACTATACTAACTATCATGCAAGCCATAAACTTGAAATCATGACTATTTAAATAAATAATAGTTGTAAGTCAACAGAAACAACGTACATGACTAAATTCGGGTTGTTCGCTAGTAAGGCTGTGTTTCCTACGTAACAGTGTATTGTATGCAAAGCAATACACCTAAATCATTGTATATTGTAACTGTTAAGGTAACAACACTATATCTGTATTCGGTACACCATTGTCCAACGATATTATCTGGAGTTGACATTAATGTAAACGACCGAAGGATTTTGTTTAGCTAGATGTTGAACAAACTGAATTATTCGAAAGATTTATGTTTATTTACTGTTAAACATTGTGAATGTCCAGTAAAGACAATTAGCCATCATTCTGTACTATTTTCCCAAAGGAAAGATTTGTCTAAATGAATTTCAAAATTCAACTTTCCTTCCAAAACTGATCAGCGGTTCTTTTGTGGAAAGTTATTCAAATTGACGAGCTGACATCATGGTTTTGCTAACTATCCATTTTTTAACATCTAACACACAACGCCATCTAGTCCCAAGCTAAGCAGAGCTTGTGTTATGGGGACTAGACAACTGATATGAATACATAAATACTTGTTTTTTTGGAAATACATACATATTATACATAGGAATCACCCAAACTTTAAAACGTATCTTTGTAGATCACACAAACACTTGGTCCGACCCAGGATTTGAAACCGAGACCTCAATCACAGCAGTCGCATTCTCTACCACTGCGCCGAGGCAGTCAAATCCTTGCTGGAGACGCAAATTGTCTATGCTCAAATTTGTATAGAGTTTGTGTTAAGTTTTTATTTTCTGTGTAGCGCTGCGTCCTATATAATTTACTCTCTTAGTCAACTCTTAAGATTCATGGTATACATAAGCGCTGACACTGAAGGGCGAACCATATTTATTTGAAGAATCATTGTGCCGTTAAGAAGCCAAAGAAGGGAGAAGCACCAAAGCCGGAGAAGAAATCTAATAAGGCTGTGATTTGAGTAGCGAAAGAGTACCCTAAATGGCAAATTATTATATTGACGACATTAAAAGAACTTAGTGGGGTAAGCATAGTTTTAATAATTTAAAGAGTGTGATGTATCTTCTAAAGCAACTTTCAAATCCAGATTATCTTACCAAATATTGGTTTTATTGAGGATTGTAAAGGTGGTAGCTTAAAGGTTCTCAGAGATAGCAGTTGGGATCATCAATGTCACTTCCTTTAACAGTCCACTGCTTGACATTGGCCCTCCTTAGCAAGAAGGTTTTTAAATTTACCTGACACAGGTGTTTATCACTTTTCCTACTTAATAACATCAAAGACTTTTGTCTGTCACGGAACTTTTACTAGGATAATGATCTGATCTGATGAAGTGATGATATCAGGAGTAACTTGGTTACTTTTTTAATTTGCTGTAAAGGTACAACCAAAACTGCGAGTAGTGCCACGAGGCAACGTTAGTCAAATATATATTTCAAATTAACCGCGTAAAGCCTAGTTATAATCCATTCCCTATGTTATAAATACGAAATTAACTCTGTTTGTCTGTCTGTCACGCTTTCACGGCCAAACCGCTGCACCCATTTCAATTAAAGATTGACCTGGAGATACTTTTATTCTTAAGGAAGGACATAGGCTACTCTTTACTGCGACTTAAACGCGGGCGGAGCCGCGGGAAACAGCCAGTAAAAATAAGGTATAACGTTAACCTAACTTTCATAATAGTCCAGGGTCGATAATTTTTAAAACCAAAAAAAATCATAATAGGATGAAACCCATTAGAAAAGATGGGAAATATGATAAAAATGAAAGGAAAAATAATTTACGGGCGATCTGAGGTTGGGAAGGGGATGGGGTGAGTTTTTAAGGGTAAAAAACGGTTTTTCTCTATTTCCGGCAAAAATAAAAGTCCTATCGAAAAAAGTCAAATGGAAAAGTTTTAGATAATAAAAAGATCTAAAACTTTTGTATTAACACTTTTTTCACATAACCTCAAAATTTATGTGAAAAATTCAAAAAACCAAGTTTTTGGTTTTTTATTTGTATCTTTTACAAAATTTTTTTTATTTTAACGAAATTTTGTTAAAACTTACCTTTTTATGTCCCAAATACGCTGTAATTTATTTGATTAAAAATATTTATTTTTTCACCTTATTTTGAATTAATATCGGAAAAACACCCTAATTTTCAATCGAAAATTCACCCGTCAAAATATCAGCTTTTTTCAAAAAGTTGGTATGGTTTCTGTTCGTTGAAGTCTCTACTTTCCGATGGTGAAAAAAAAAAAAATGTTACTATGGTAAATCTTCTCAGAAAACGCAATAATTTTAAAAAACCTTGAATTCGAAAAATTTTTTTTAATTATTATAAATAATTTTGAGGTATTTATTAAAATTTAGACTTTAATTACTCGAAAATCGTTAGATTACATGTGACGTTGTTGTTGATTTATTTAATTCTAATTACACTTATGTCATAGAAAATCTCATTATAGATAAATATAAATGTAAATCGTACTATTAAATGTAGATGCTTTGTTCTCATTACGTTATTCATTACAATATTTTTAAACACATTAATCTCATCATTCATAAATACCTTATCTTCAATTCTAATCACTTATCCATAAGTTTTTGTCTTTTTGATGGCATTTCTTCATCGTTAGATTCGTCAAACATCTCCGATTCTAGTAGATCTTCGAAATCTTCATGATTATCACCTTCTTCCTCTCCAACATTATTTCCAGACTGCGTTGGTTCTTCATCCACAATATCTTCTGAATCATTAACTTCCTCATAGGTTTCTTTTTCAATATTGGAGCAATTTTCAGAACCATGACAGTTTGAACACAAATTTGTGCATTTTAAACCATGTTTTCGGCAACCACATTTTAAACTGTTACATCCAGTTTCACAGCTGCAGCAAATTGTTTTGAGCAATATTTCCGGAATTAATTCTTTTTGTGTAAATTTGGGCATAATTCCACGTTGAAATTGCTTCCAGCCCCAATCTGTTGCTGTTAGTTCGTTACCCAACCAAGTTTGAAGCTGATAATATGCCCTGTAACAATGTTCTTCTGCTGCTCCTTCTGTGGGTGGGAGGTTTGCCAAAACGAAAGATGATTTAATTTTTGCCAATTGATATTTTTTAAACCTTAATTGATTCAGTGTAATTTTTTCATTTTTACATTTATAAATAGATTTGATTAGTTGTAACCCATTTTTTTTTATTTCTTCGTTACTTGCATCTTTCTCATAAAAAACATTGGCCAAATTTGACAAATTTTTAGCGTCTAATAATGAATTGACGATACTTTTCTTTCCTTTTCCGGCAAATCCAGATGTTGTATCGCAACCAGAAAAACAATGCAGAAATGCAACAATGTTTCTTAAGGATTCATGTTTGAAACTATTAGACGTGAAAAATAGGTCTTTTACATTTCCAGAACCTGGTTTGAGAAAATAAATGTCATGATTATATGAATTTAACTGATTTAAAAGGACCAAAAGATCAATATCTTGGCCCACAACAATTACAGTTTTATTAGTACTTATTGCAACTTTTATCGCGGTTTCAATTATGTCAGCATCAGCATCTTCTTCTACTTGGTTACAGGAAAATCCTCGTGACTGTAATCTTTTCATCAAAGTTTTTATTATTTTATCCTTATTTTTCTCGTTAGATAAAAAATTTTCTTGCAAAAAAAGTTTTAGTATGATTTTGATAATCGAACTCTGGAACATTGTCTGAGGTTTTTCTACGACTACGTTCTCCTTTTTTAGTTGATGTAGCTGCTGGTACTGTTGTGACACTAACTGATTTTTTAATTTCGGGATACCCATCAAAGACAATATAGCTGCTTACTGCGTAATGTTTTTCAACATAGCGCAAATATTTATTCATTATCTCTTCTACCGTATCATTTTTTTGCCAAATTTTTTTGTTATCAACGTCACATGTAATCTAATGTTTTTCGAGTAATTAAAGTCTAAATTTTAATAAATACCTCAAAATTATTTATAATAATTAAAAAAAATTTTTCGAATTCAAGATTTTTTTAAATTTTTGCGTTTTCTGAGAAGATTTACCATAGTAACATATATTTTTTTTTTCGCCATCGGAAAGTAGAGATTTCAACGAACAGAAACCATACCAACTTTTTGAAAAAAGCTGATATTTTGACGGGTGAATTTTCGATTGAAAATTAGGGTGTTTTTCCGATATTAATTCAAAATAAGGTGAAAAAATAAATATTTTTAATCAAATAAATTACAGCGTATTTGGGACATAAAAAGGTAAGTTTTAACAAAATTTCGTTAAAATAAAAAAAATTTTGTAAAAGATACAAATAAAAAACCAAAAACTTGGTTTTTTGAATTTTTCACATAAATTTTGAGGTTATGTGAAAAAAGTGTTAATACAAAAGTTTTAGATCTTTTTATTATCTAAAACTTTTCCATTTGACTTTTTTCGATAGGACTTTTATTTTTGCCGGAAATAGAGAAAATCCGTTTTTTACCCTTAAAAACTCACCCCCATCCCCTTCCCAACCTCAGATCGCCCGTAAATTATTTTTCCTTTCATTTTTATCATATTTCCCTCCTTTTCTAATGGGTTTCATACTATTATAATTTTATTTCACTTTTCATTATTTTTAAAGGCTTCTACACTGGTCTATAATCTGCAAAACAATATTCATTTTCCTTAAGCAAAAACTAATTAGATAAATATACGTATACAAGACGTATGAACAAAGCGCGGCAAGTCTCCACAGACAAACTAACAAGAAATGCCTCGTTTCAACCATTTAATACGACTAAAGGGAGGGCGAAAATATTAGTAAATTTTGTCCTTTCAACCTACGCATAAGGCTTGTGTTAAATTGCTGCAGAAAGCGGGTAAAATATCATTTAATTTCATAGATATGATTCAGAAATATTTTTGGACAGACTTTTATAAGAGTACCAACTGACCCCCGCAACCTCGATTGCGTCTTCTATTGCCCGTAGCGTGAAAATTTTTGAAACATTATTCGTTGGTGCTCCGCTCCTATTAGTATTAACGTGATGATATTATAGCCTATAGTCTTCCTCGATAAATGGACTATCCAACACTGAAATATTTTTTCAAATCGGACCCGCGGTTCCTGAGATTAGCGCGTTCAAACAAACAAACTCTTTAGCTTTATATACTCATATTAGTATAGATTAGTCGAAAAAATATCTGAAATCTTGATGCTTGTTTTGACGCTTCCATCGATGTCATGCTACGTCTCATTGGCTGAATAAAATTTTTACTAAAACTACTGACTGTTGTGCTCGTTTCCCATCATATATTGTAAAAAAGGCTACCAGCCCGTGGGAGAGCTATGCTTCGGCATGAATGGGTCGGCTCGACCGGAGTGATACCACGGCCTCACAGAAGACCGGTGTGAAATAGCGTTTGCGCTGTGTTTCACCGAGTGAGTGAGGATACCGGAGGCCCATACCCCAACCCCTCCTCCCATCCCCTTTCCCATCCCCCAAAGGTCGGCAACGCACTTGTGACGCCTTTGGTGTTGCGGGTGTCCATGGGCGGAGGTAATCGCTTACCATCAGGTGATACGTCTGCTCGTTTGCCCACTATTCAATAAAAAAAAAAAAGCCCGCTACACGCTACGCTCATATCTTAATCACACCTTAAACAATTTTGACCATTACACCTTTTCTTCCTACCCATTTACTGGGATAAAGGGATTAGGAACCTACGTATATTCAATAGAGTCCAGAATTGAAAAACTAATGGATATAAATGAATTGTTTATTGAAGGAAATGTATGGAATAGGCTTATTTCATTTTGTCTTCTGTTGAGAGATTAAGAAGATTAGACTGAAGAGTTAGATGAATCTGTATTGATTAATATTCGTATTACTATTCCTATTATAATAGCTTTTAATGGCTTTTTAGTTCGCCAGTATTATTAAGTATTTTCGTTTAGCCAGACAAGTAATGCTAGGTATACCTGACCGGCTTGCCTGTACAATTGAACTTTTCAGGTGTAATACAGGACAAGGCTTTGTTTGTGTGTGTGACTGTGTTTTACCGAGTGAGTGAGGATACCGGAGGCCTATATTCCATCCCCTCCCCCCTCCTCTCTCTCATCCCCTCCCGTCGAAATCCCCTATCCCATCCCCCTCCTCATCCCTTAAAGGCCGGCAACGCACTTGTGAAGCCTCTGGTGTTGCGGGTGTCCATGGGCGGCGGTAATCGCTTACCATCAGGCGATACGTCTGCTCGTTTGCCCCCAATACAATAAAAAAAAAGTTTGGACTCCAAATTGCTCACAAGTTTAGGTGGTAAACTTGATTGGTGCATATATGTATATTGCACAGCTGTGTAGGTACGTCGGCGGGTGTAACTGTGGAGTCAAACCTGTCAAGTACACCCTACCGCTATGGTTAGCTTAATCAGATGAGGTCACCCATGATTGTTCTCATATGCACCTCCATATCCCTTACTAACCCATTCAAATATAAATATAACATTATTAGGAATAAAGTCAGCCCCGTACAGTATATATATAAGAAATCACTGAAAATCCACCACTCCTGGATTCTGCTCGTGCTTTCCATCAGGCAGAGCAGAGTCATTTTGGCAGCTAAGACAAAAAAAAAAAAAAAAAAAAAAAAAACAAAACGATTTCAAGTTCATGATTAAAAAATCTTTAAAAAGCAAAAATGTTAATTTCTGCTCCTATTATACTATAGCACAATTCTAAGAGATCTGTTGAAACAATATACTCAGGAATTCTATTCGTAGCCTTTTGTATTCTTAAGTTAAATGAATCTACATTAATGTTTTATTAAAAAAAAACTACTTTAACGAGAATTTTCAAAGTGAAAACACTCAACTAATTTATATAAAGCACTGGTTTTAATTACATGGTTGTAAGTACTGGGTCTCATCAAAACTTTCTAGCCGACTTTTCAATTATGCAGTCTTAGGGAGTTTAGTTTTAAATCCATTGAACAAAAGCTTTGAACACTTTTTATGATGAAATTGTTTCTTATGAGCTTTCGAGGAGATTTACTTGGTATACTTAGTAAAATGTTTTGGTTAAATTTACATGAAACATAAAATAAACTACATTTATAAAACTACGAAACAACATTAAAATATCTTTCGTTAAAGTAGGTATACCTGGAGTGAAATTGTATAATGCTCAGATTACAAAAGAAAGCCAGATGGACTGTGAAAGATACAACAATGAATCTAACGAAGTAAATATGAATTCGAAAGCAAATACAATGTTTGACAAACCGCCATATTGTGTTCACGTCACGAGTGGTTTTTGATTTTATGTTCAAAATGCCGTCTTGCTTCAATAAACATTGTAAGAGTAGTTCCCAAAAAGTAAAAAAAAGATGGAATATCTTTTCACAGTCACACTATTAGTATTAACGTGATGATACTCGTATAGCCTTCCTCGATAAATGGACTATCCAACATCGAAAGAATTTTTCAAATCGGACCAGCGGTTCCTGAGATTAGAGCGTTCAAACAAACAAACTCTTCAGCTTTATTATATTAGTATAGATACCGTTGTCGGAACACAAAACCCCAACCGTAGTGCAACTGTGATATCAAATTTTTGAATGATTCTACAAATTGATTTTCTGTGTCTTGATGTATTTTTTGTCTTTAACTTGTGTTTCACATTATATTTGAATGGTTGAGAATGATCGATATTACGAAACTTGATCCCCATTTACCCAATAATACAGTAAAAAGCTGAGGATCAAATAGTAGTGCAATAAGTTAATAATTAAAAAGAAAAGTATTTTAACACTTTTTTAATTTTAATATTTATCCTTTTAATATTGCGCTTTTAATTGATCAAAGAACGCAGCAGTCACTTTAACTTTAAATGTAAAGCCAATATACAAATATATAAAGTCGATCCTACAGCTGTTATACTAATTAGCATGTGTTTCCTTGAGAATTAAATTCTTAGCGAACATGGCAAAGATAGATATCATGATGCATAGCAATGAAGCTCGAGCGCTGCATGCGTTTCATTGACACGAAACAGAAGACTATATTAGTTGTCATAAATAAATTAATACTGAACAGTATTCTAGAATTAAATCCACTATTTTAATTCGTCTATGGTGAAACCGGTCAGGATTGAACTGAATTAAAATAGTGAAATAAGTTCAAGTGATTTTAATTCTAGAATGTATTTAACAAGTGTCGATAATCGAGGGTATTGTGTGGAAACGAGTGGCATGTCCCACCAACACAAAGGAAGGTTCCTCCGACAAGGCGAAGTGATCATGCCTGGCGAGCCACAGGATATGGGCCTCTGGTATCCTCACTCACTCGGTAAACCACAGCACAATCTCTATTTTACACCGGTTTTCTATGAGGCCGTGGTATCTCTCCGATCGAGTCAGCCCATTCATGACGAAGCGTGACTCTCCCACGGTAGGTCTCATGTTTATTTCATTTCATACACTATGTTAACAATAGTCCGGTGCAAAGCTCTACATATAAATCTATCAACAGAATGCTAGTGGGTCAAAATGTCACAATACTCATTTTCTTTTTACACCTTTATATAACACTAAATTTAGTGGCTTATCGCCGTACCCAGTGTCTGATAGGAAGGCTATCAAGCGAGGTTACCCCACACTTGGTGACAATACCTACTGGGCCTGCGGAACTTAGATAAGTTGGAGCGACAACAGACGAAGTGACGTACTTTGGATGGGGTATAAATGATAAGTTACAGCGATAAATTTTGGTAGCCGTCCGATATTTTTGTAGCATGAAAAGCTGACTAAAACATGACTCTTTAGTGTGAATTATAGGTAGAATATTGTTACTCATTATGTTATCTTAAGAATAATATTGCATTGACAAGAGAAAACCCTGAGATTTTCTTAGATCTGTTATTATTACTGGACATGTTCAAAGCTCAGTATTTGCAGTTCTTTAGTCAATTGCCATTAGAGTTGGACTATGATTACTAATTTATATTAGAGGGTATATTTCATGGTACAAATATTTACTACTAATAAATTGATTAAGTGATTTTTAATATATACGACACGAGAGGCAAATGTTTGATTTCAGTGTCTTTTTTTGTAGACATTAGGAATAAATCCTATGTCGTGGGGGACTTCACAAACATACATGAAACACACACAAACAACACAAAGTATTGTATATATTCTATGTAGGATTTGAACCTACAACACTCAGCGCACCAGAAAACGGCGTAACGACAGCTTAAACCACTTTTTTTTTACGTGTGGTAACCCTCTCGAGCCGTCACCCCGCCGGGGATTTTTGCGGGGTAGTGTATCGGAATCGATCCGACTAAAACCACACGGTGTGCCACTATGCGCCTGAGAAGGGAGGGGTCCGGGAACTGAAGTTATTAAGACGACCGGACCCCACAGCTTAAACCACTAGGCCAACCGTGCAGTCTAAAAAATATGTACCCGCTACAGTTTAACATTTGGACCATGATCAATGGTAACAAAACGGATGCGTAATGAGCAATTCATGGAACAGACTGATAACGTTAGTCTGACATTTATTTCATACTATCACTATTAGTTAGATTTTTTACACAGTACATCTGTACTGAAACTAAGTTATGGTATTCCTTGATTTTTTCACAACATCAAAATTTTTTAAATATTTTCAAATTACTTGTATTTTTTCATCAGAATTCCGTTATTTATAAACCTTTGTATATGTCGTATAGTTCTCGTTTGTGGACTTATTCATATGGCCCTAGATGATTATACAATAGGGAAGTTGACACCTTGGTCAAATTACAAGTAACTTTTTATGATCTGTCAAAACGATAACTTTATATGAAAAATGTGACGTCACTGTTTTACACTACTCAATTGACCAATATATTTCAATACATATTTGATAAAAATTTGTTATAAATATTCCGGACATCTATAACACACAACGCCATCTACTCCCAAGTTAAGCAGAGCTTGTGTTATGGGTACTAGACAAGTGATATAAATACTTATATACTTTTTTTACGTAAATACATACATATTATACATAGAAAACACCCAAACTTCGAAACAAATATTTGCAGATCATACAAACATTTGGTCCGACCCGGCAATCGAAACTGAGACCTCAAGCTTAGTAGTCGCATACGCTACCACTACGCCACCGAGGCAGACGTAATAGAATATATTTTCCGAGATGTTTTGTAATATTCATTTTAACGAAGGAGTCATCGGTATTTATTTACGATAGAGTCAATTACCCTATTAGGTGATGCTACTGGTTATTTGCCTCGTATAAAATGAAAGCATAATTATCCTAGTTAATGGTAATAAAATCATGTTCCACCAACACAAAGGGAGGATCCTCCGACCAGGCGAGGTGATCATGCCTGGCGAGCTACTGCCCAACAGTTGATGTTGGGATGTTGTATACTTATATGATAATCGGCGCGAGAACTTTAATTGCGCGATTCAGGATTAGTAGTTTCTTCGCATTGTAGGTTACTCCGTAGTTTAGTGTAACTTCGGTAGATGGCGCTGTAGTATGTTATGTTGTATGTGGAGGTCGCCACAAATGTAATTCTAACTTACATAAATTCTAAGTTCATAAATTTTCTAAAAATCAATCCCAGCTAGATCGATTTATCAGCCCCGAAACTCCCTGTATACTAAATTTCATAAAAATCGTTGAAGCCGTTTCTGATATTCAGATGATGTATATAAATACAAGGATTGCTCTCTTAAAGATATTAGATTTCTAGTTTCAATGTCTTCAAAACTTTACAACTAATTGTAGAACTAACTTAATATCCTCTAAGTTCCCTTTAAGTTAACCTCTTTACGAGCAATCCCTCCTAACTCCGCAACACCTGATTAATATTAATCAAATAACCCTTTGAAGGTCGTTGGATCGCATTTCAAAGGAGACTATAATTAAGATTATATCTCTCTTTAGCAGATATTAGCAGTAGATTAAGATGACAGTTTCAGGGTTAAGTATTAAAAGCAATTATATTTCTTAATATGTAAAGATATGAGTGAGATTTTTTTTAGTGACGCCAGAGCAGTTAAACGAAATCGAATAAAAGGTTGACCGTGGGAGAGCTATGCTTCGGCATGAATGGGTAACAATATAGTTGAATACACGATACTATTTTAGAGTGAATGACAATTAATACTATTTTAATGCCTACATATATATAATTACAAAAAGCTTGCAAAAAATTAATAAAATAAATAAACACTCAGACTGTAGCCAGACGAGTACACAGATCATCGGTCAAGTGACTATCGTAGCTCATTGAAACCTTTTTTTTGTGTGGAAATCCCGACTGGTGGCATTTTGAACTCGAACCGATATCTCCTTTCCAAATTTCATTAAAATCGGTGCAGTGATTTAGCTATGGAAGCAAGACAGAGCATGACAGATAAATAGACAGAGTTACTTTAAAATTAATAATATTAGTATGGATCAAATATGACTTGACAGTCATTTATCATACTTCAGATATTAAACAACCTGCAAACTGTATCCCTTCATAACAGTTCAACTCAATTTTGTAATAATTTGTAAAATGTAACCGCACAAAAGCAACACCTTCGCTTGGGTCAAACTTTGGGTCAAAATTTACAATACTGTTGCCGTGACGTGACCTCTCATTTGTCCGGTCCCGCCTACTTTCCAAACAAGCCAGCACTCATTTTTCAGACAACCACCGACTATTTGTTGTGTTTCACCATGTATTATTAAAATTTCGTGTTTTATGTTAGCAAAAGTAGAATGTTGAACAGAAAACAAATTATAATGGCCGGGTTTCTAGAGATAGAACTAGAAAAAGCAGCTTTGCATTTGTGATATGGGATAGGCTTAGGATCGATAAATTAAACGTATTATTGTTAAACATTTTTCATAGGATTCCATCCTTTATATTCCCATATTCAATAATTTTTAATTGGAAGTAATAAATTTTAATTAATCTATACTAATGAAGAGATTGTTTGTTTGGACGCGTTAATCTCAGGAACAGCTAGTACGATTCGAAAAATTTCAGTGTTGGATAGTCCATTTATCGAGGAAGGCTATAGGCTATATATCATCACGCTAATAATAACAGGAGCGCAGCACCAACCACCACCGGGTTAAAATTTTCACGCTATGGGCAATAGAAGACGCGAACGAGTTTGTGTGGGTTAGCTAATAAGGAATAAAAGTATTCATCAGAAAAAAAACGTACTTTGATCTTCGTGTACCTACACAATATTTAGTAATTTACAATATTTATTGTATACATATACTATTTCTTAAATTCTAATACTAACATTTGTAAAAAACGCTAAATCAAACACAAATGTTATTTTGAGTTATTGCTGATACTAAAAGCAAATTTTTTGTAAGTACGTAATGTTTTGTAATATCCAAATACAATTCAAATCTTCAGCCCTTTCGGGCAATGTACCTACCAATAAAATATCAGATGGCAATAGTGAAAATCGGAACAAAGAATCATTACTCAAGTCACTCAAACAGAAAGAGATATTCATCTTATTGGTACTTCTTACCCTACCTTAATCTACCCTCAGGCAGGCAGGAGTTACAGGTGGCTATATTTAGAACCAGATACCGCTCGTAGGGTTGCAAAACAACTTCATTTTGAAACTATTATAAAACGGTGGTACAGATTTTCTAGTAAAGTGTTTTATTTTATTAGTCAATAAATATTTTTGTATTTTTTTTTTATTTACGTTGCTGGTCTCTTAAGAACGCTATTTTCTTAAATAAAATAAAAATTCGTAATTTGCGTTTACAGCAAAGTCAAAAGAAAGTATTGAAAATCTAGTCGAGTCGGTTAATTATTTGTTACATATTGTCGCTTAAATTGCTAAACTGATTTCAATGAATGAAAAGTCAATAGATTCGTAATATGTGTAATGGTACGGGTGACATAAGTTATAGATAACTGAACAAATTTCTCACAAGTTCAATTGCTCACAAACTAGGCAGAGCCTGTACTGCGGTAATCAGACTCCTGAAAAGTATACTTAAATATTTCCAAATATATACATACGTATATTATCATAGATAAATTACATCCAGACAAATGATAGTACTCAACTACTAGTCTGTATGGGAACCAAACCCAAACCACCGGCTCAGCAGTCATGATCATTCTCTAGATCTACGGATATTATGTCCCAACACAGAGGTAGGAACCTCCGACCAGGCAAGGTGAAAATGCCTGGTGGGCCACTGCCCAACGCGAGAATTTCTATTGCGCGATTTATGATTAGCAGTGTTATGTACTTCGTGTAGTATATAGATGACGCTGTAGTATGCTGCTGTTGCGCTTTATGTGGAAGTCGCCACGTATCGAATATCATTAAAATCTACGTTTACATTCATACACAAACCTGCTATAACTCACACCTGCCATCTACATTTTTATTACCACCATTTTTTTGTAGGCAACCCTAGTGAGGTAATTTCTTCGTAGGTACAGCGAGTAATGTGCACATACATATACAGGTAGGAGTATTATAGTCTTGTTTATTTACGTGTGGCGTGAAAATGCTTTCTTAGAAAACATATTTGTGTTTTCTTTATGCTAAAAGTATATATATTTATTTGAGTGAAGTGGGGGAATTTATACTTGTGTATGATTTCATTGTGTTATGAAATATTAGTGAAATGTGTTTAAAATGGAAGTGATTTGTATCCATTTAAGATATTCTCGTTGAAATCTTTGCAATACTACCCGGTGAAAACAGATTTCACCGAGTTTGAACAGGTTTATACCTGTCATGGTCATAGTATTACTCATAAATATTATTATCTAAATAAATAAAATAAATAATATAATATATTTGATTTTATACAATTGGCGGCCTTATCGCCCAAAGGCAATCTCTTCCAGGCAACCATGGGATAGAAAAAAAGACGTGGAAAGTATAGGGTAGTCCCCGATGTATTAAAAATTGATTGTAAAACTGTTGTGGAACATGTAGTGTTATATTTGAAGGTGAACTGAAAAGTCAAATGGTGAAGCTAACTTGTAAATACTTTCTTACAAATTTATAACGAAATAGATTACGTGAGTCTTTTAACAAAAAGAAGAGTAAGTTTGTTGGAAAATTGTTTAAAGTTTTATAAAGTAATTTGTTCTTTCAGAAGTCACAAAGTTATACAAGAAATTATTTTTGAGGTTCCATATAATTATATAATCATAAAATAAGTAATTATTCTATCAGCACTGTTGTACAGGATTTCATTACTACTTATAAATAAATGTTTCGGACATCTAACACACAACGCCATCTAGTCCCAAGCTAAGCAGAGCTCGTGTTAAGGGCACTAGATAACTGATATAAATATATATACTTTTTTTTTTGTAAATACATACATGATATACATAGAAAACACCCAAACTCCGAAACAAATATTTGTAGATCACACAAACACTAAATTCGACCCAGGATTTGAACCCGAGACCTCAAGCACAGCAGTTGCATTTACTACCACTATGCCACCGAGGCAGTTATAGAAAATACTGTCTAAGAATAAACGGCAAAACAGCTCCCCTAGCCAAGTTGTAAGCGTTTTTCTCTCTGAAATCGTTAACGCCTAAATTCTCGTGTGATTAACTTATCTTAGAGTGTCTTAGACAAAGTATTAGCCAATAACACACGAGAATTTAAGCATTACAATTGCAGAAAGAAAAACGCTTGCAACTTGACTAGGGGGGCAGGTAAGAAATCGACTCTAACTGATAATTCGCATGGCCACACACACACACACACACACACACGCACGCACGCACGCACGCACGCACGCACGCACGCACGCACGCACGCACGCACGCAGCAACGCACGCACGCACGCACGCACGCACGCACGCACGCACGCACGCACACACACACACACACACACACACACACACACACACACACACACACACACACTTACACACAGGAGCTCTAATCCTTTAAAACGTTATTAAATATCAAGCATTTTAAAATAATAGTTTTATTCTTAAGGAACACCCGTTGATAAATCATATCTTTTGACAGCCATGCACTGAAGAAAAGAGAGCCCTTACTTTCTTACGGATAATTTAAGCAGCAGACATTTTAAGGTAAACTCGAGATAAGAGAACATTACATAGTGAAAGCTTCTCTGTTATCGGCAATAGTGTTGTTCTTTATACATTTCATACACAAAAGAAACTGGCACGATAATTTATCCAATGTAAATAATTATTTTTGAGTTTTTGAAGCATGACCTCACAATCTTTCAAAAGTGAACGACAAGGGCGAAGAAGTATTTTTAAGGATATTTGACTAGCCTTGTCAAGCATTTTCATTAAAGATTACCATTTTTTTGCAATGTTCATCACCTCACCAGTGTAAAGGTTTAAAGTTGCATAAACTATAGTTATAGTATAATATTGGAAATGAACCATCTAAAAAACAAAGTTTATTCTCGAAAGAAATTCCCTTGTAGTTTTAAACAGAATTAACTGCCTGTAAAATGATTCGAGGTCAATGCGCCTTCTAATTTTCAAGTAAAGTGACAATTACAAACCACATTATCTGACCTCAAACACTTTGTAGGTTCAAGTTCATATAAGATTTGTATTATATCATAATAATGTATATATATTTTATACGTAGTATTATGTAGTGAACAAGACCTGCGCATTGTGTACTCGGCCTTGCAAACATTGCGTCTATTGAAGTAGTACTTGCAGTAACTTAGTACTTAGTTTGTAAATACATTATTTGAATGATTAAATTCAGATAAAAAAAAAACAGTACTGTTAACTTGTAACTTAAAAAACATTACAGTTAACTTAATTTTACAGGAAATCTTTTATTTGAAATGTTACATAAGTCACTTCCTGACGAGGAAAACATTCAAGCCTCTAAGAAATTAGCATTTTCTTATCTCAAGAGCTTGTGATTATTGAGTTGTGATGTCTTAAGTAATGTTTGTGGGCTCCTTATGTAGAAAAATAACTGCTTTATGCCTATACTATTGTGGATTAGCTGCATCAATGAATATATTGATATAAAATGATTCATAAGTGTCGAAATCACCACCAGTACTATCGTGTTATTGAAAATGTGAGTATGTTTATTTTCCTGCGTTTTCTATGAAGTAAGTGTAAGTCACATAAGCAATCAGCGTAACTCTAACCAATTATCTTATGAACACCTGAAGTAGGACAAATCTTGGGCAAAATATATTACCTATATTTTTAAGGTTGGCTTCTTCAAAGAAATGATCTAGAACAAATGATAACAAAACCGAAAACTAATGGGTTTGTAAAGAATTTTAGAGTTTATGCGTTGTATAACACAACTTAAAAATAAAATATATTACTTTAGGAATCACACAAGTTGGTGAAAAATATTTATCTTCTATCATTTCAATTTAATTCTTTAATTCAAGGGATATTCATCTTATTTAACGTCCAAAGTAACTTTTAAAGTGTTTAGATTGGCAATTGAAATTGCACAGTTTTTACGAAAAAATTAAAAACTAAATAAAATAATGAATAGATACTTTATTTAAATTTCATCGACACGTCCCATCCCTAACAAGGATTCGTGTTACGTAACTGAAGCTCGCTACTATATCAATCATCTCGATCCTGACAAAGTAATCTGCGAAGCCAATGAGTGGATTCTACAATTGTTTGTTCAAATATCAAGGTGAAACCGGAGTCAGATGTCATGTTTCAAGATCGAGAGTCATTGGTTTTTGAACAAGTATATTTGTGTTATGATCATGGTTTGGAATGGATGGGGGTTTGGGTTTATCCAATGTTGGCTGGTATATCGAATTGGCATTTGCTAGAGTTGAGGATTTGAATTTCATGTTAGACAACTAAGAGTAGTGTTTATTTTATTATTAACATTATATGATTTATTTGATTGAATCAATTTCGTAAGTCACATAATATTTTTTGTGAATTGTATAATTTGTTAAAAATGCCAATCCCAACAAGAGATTTAACAAAATATCATAATAGGTATACGGACACAATGGATGGGTATTGTTTTGGTTCAACGTGGCATAGATAATATTAATATTTCTGTACGTCCAGCCTACTCTATACCATTTAAGGCAAGGGCATGGTACACTAACATTGTCAGAAGAAATACAAATTACACGATAGAAAGGTAGGAACATTCTAATTAAGCATTTATTAAAGGGTAAAGTATGAAATTGCCGTTTTATGATAATGGTACCTAAGTACGAGTTTCTTATTTTAAAAAAATGTGCAACATTCGTTTTTTAATTGCTTTTTAATTAGCTTAGAGAAAGATGGATACTTCGAAATAGAGTAATCTTTCAATACGAGTTTTGATGACGAACAATACAGATTATATTAACTAAAATAACATTACTAACATTACTCTGCTCGTTTGCCCCCTATATAATAAAAAAAAAGAAAGAGTAATGATTAGCGCTTTGTATAATTAAAAATCTTAAAGGTACATATCAGAAATAAACATAACTTCACACACACAACGCCATCTAGTCCCAAACAAAGCAGTGCTTTTATAATGGGTACAGTACGAGACAACTGGTGTAAATATTTATATACTTTTTGTAAATACGTGCATATTCTATATAGAAAACACCCAAACTCCGAAATAAACATTAGCAGATCATTTGGTCCGACCCAGGAATCGAACCCAAGACATCAAGCACAGCAGTCGCATACTAGTGGTGGTCCAGTGCGTCACCGAGGCAGTCTAAAGTTATATAATATCCTTCAACATAGCTGTTAATAAGTTACCTGGCGTACAGAATCACTAACTCATCCATTCAAAGCATCATGTCTCTTCGCCTTTAAGTAAGTCAGCTTGAACTGGTGACAAATTGGAGCGATTTAACTGGAGCAAACAGATTTGTAACTAAACACACGGATGGGAGTAACCGAATGCTATTTCTCATTCACCGGTGTATGAAAGTGTTACATCAGTTTATAGAGGTAAAGCGAAGCAATTTATATGGGCTCGGGGAGTAGGTTTGACTGACACTTCCTTAGATTACGTAGTAATCAATGTACACACGATTTGTGTTTGTGTGTATAGAGCTTGAGATTAAATAGGCAAGGCAATCAAGCTTCTTGCGAGATTTAAATATGATGTAGAAATGTGTTTATAATTACACTTGGGTGGGTTTATAAACAATGATTATATACTTTTCAATATAAATTATCTGTGGTTAGTAGTATTAAGTGTTAGTTCATAGTGTTTTATTTAATTGTAATAAGTAACCTTTATTGTTTTGCAATATCCGTCTGTCTGTACCTCTTCAAGACTCCAGTACTACATCTAAAAGTGTGAAATACAGCGCAATCGATATTTTTTTTATCGAGCTTTTCTGTGAGGCCGTGGTATCACTCCGGTCGAGCCGGCTTATTCATGCTGAAGCGTGCCTCTCCCACAGGATAACGGACATTTTTTATTTTTTTTTAAAAAGACAACTCCCACATTATGAATAACATCCTGTGTCGTGGGGGACTTTACAAACATACATGAAACGGGCACAAAGAACATCCAGACTCGGGACAACAATTCGTGGATCACACAAAGTGTTGTACCGCGTGGGATTTGAACCAAAGACACTTGGCGCAGTAGCAAGCGGCATGGCGACCGCTGAAACCACTTGGCCAACCGTGCAGTCAGTCATATTCGTAGCTTATTATTTAGGGGCTTAAATTCTTTCGGATATGACAACCCCTTTGTATACGTTTTAACTGTAATTGAGGGAGTACACCGAAATATTGATGTAAATTTTAATTTTAAGTTATAGTTGTGTATAGCCTTTGTTGGAGATCCTTAATCTGTATAAATAAATCTATACTAATATTATAAAGAAGTAAAGTTTGTGTGTTTGTTAAATTGTAGGGGGTAATCTCAGGATCTACTAAACCGATTTTAAAAATTCTTTCACCCATAGACAGGCACATTATTGCTGAGTGTCATAGGCTATATTTTATTTTGGAAAAAAATAGGGTTCCGTAAGACATTTGGGTTTTTCGGACACAAGGTGTAAAAATCAACCAGAAAAGTTACTTATTTTGCGAAAATTTTCATGCTACGGGCTATATAATAATTTATAAAGATACTAGCTTCGCCTCGCGACGTTTCCTGTGATTATTGTCGTACCGCGGGTAGCACCGCGGGGTTCAGCTAGTAAATAAATAAACTTACATCTAAATAAGCATTTGTTACACTAAGATCATTGGGCTTAGTCATGCGACAGAGTATAATATATTTGCTTCATTAAATGTAGCTTTGCTTTGTACATACCTAAATCAATAACACCGATAATGTCATAAACTCACAGAAAATGTGAAATAACGCTTGCTCTGTATTTCACCGAGTGAGTGAGGATACCGGAGGCCCATACCCCAACCCCTCCCCCCATTCCCTCTCCCCATCCCCCAAAGGTCGTCAACGCACTTGTGACACTTTTGGTGTTGCGGATATCCATAGGTGGCAGTAATCGCTTACAGTGATGCGTCTGCTCGTTTGCCCTTATTCAATATGACCGACGCAACCTCGTTTGCGTCTTTTATTGCCCGTAGCGAAAAATTTTCCCCCGTATAGGGTTGATTTTTTACACCTTGTGTCCGAAAAACCCCAATATCTTACGATACCCTATTTTTTTCCAAAATCAAATATAGCCTATGTTACTCGTGGATAATGTAGCCTTCGAATGGTGAAAGAATTTTTAAAATCGGTCCAGTAGTTTTAGAGCCTATTCATTACAAACAAACATACATACAAAGTTTTCCTCTTTATAATATTATTAATATATTAATATTAGTATAGAAACAAAAAAATTAAAGTAAATTTGTTGAGAATTAATCAGGTTTTTATTTCAAACAATTAGCAGCATTAAAGTTGTATAATTGGAAGATGATAAGAAGGGCTGGCGGTGAACAATGCTAAGACATTGGGGGAGTCCTTTGTCAAGCAATGGATTCCTATTATGTTTTGTGGTACATCAGCAAATAAGCAGATGGATTACTTCAGGGTAAGTGACAACGGTCGCCCATGGACAATGGCAAGTGATGAGTCACACGGTACTGCCACCTTTTTGAGTGACAAAATCTCATTTTTTTACCAATTTGTATTCAACGGTTTTGACTGCCTCAGTGGCGTAGTGGTAGCGTATGCGACTGCTAAGTATGAGGTCTCGGGTTCGATTCCCGGGTCGGACCAAATGTTTGTATGATCTGCAAATATTTGTTTCGAAGTATGGGTGTTTTCTATGTATAATATGTATGTATTTACAATAAAGAAGTTTCACTTCAAAAATATATAAGTATTTATATCAGTTGTCTAGTTGTTTAATCAATGTACACACGATTTGCGTTTGTGTGTATAGAGCTTGAGATTAAATAGGCAAGGCAATGTATACCTACAAGCTCTGTTTAGCTTGGGACTAGATGGCGTTGTGTGTTAGATGTCCGAAATATTTATTATTTATTAACTCTAACATTTTAATAAATATAAAATCATATACGTTATCTAGTTTTCCCCGATAATGTCGTTGTTCCGATTAAATTTTTTATTAATCAAATTTATGTTACCTGTTGGGTTTACATGTAGCTTCAGATGTTAATAGTTTTACCTGAAATAGAGAACAAATATTTTAGTGACAAGTAAAATAAGAAAAAAGACATTATAGACAAATGATAAAATTAAAACGTCACTCATATTTAAAAAAAATACAGGTATGCTTTTATATTAACCAACATAATTAACTCATAATTTAAATATTCCCATAACCCATCCTATTCAAGTCTCTGAAGCCAGATCACAACATCAATGAAATTGTTCGAAAACTTTCAACGCACACCCCTGTCCCTCTGCCGTCCCCTACCATAATAACTCATTTACATTCTAAATTGTTACAAAACTCTCTCAACTTTTACGATGGGTATTATTTAGGCACTCTTTATAAAATTCTTAGCGACTTTACGTAGATTAATATAGCAAAGTAATTATACAAGTTTGGCCGGGGAGTGAGACGAGAATATTAATAATCTGAGTGTTACCAATTACTTGTTTCTATAAAGGCTCTATTTAATTTTAAGGTTCATTTCATCCGCTTGTTTGAATTCGGTGCGCCGTTAAATCGATTTACGAGACACTGGTATCATTTAGGTGTAGGGCTGTTCGTTTTAAATTCGAAACCATTTTCGTAAATTAAATCAAATTGGGATGGCTTTCGATTGATATCGATTGAAGGTGATTAAATGGTCTTAATCTTTACTGTTTATAAGATAAGAGGGAAATGAAAAGATGGGTCACGCGATGGTATGTTACTACCGCAACTCATCCAGGACTGTGATCGCCTACCGTCCTACCGTCAGATCGCCTTAATAATATGTTTTATATTCTCATGTTAATATACAACGTATTGTTAATTTCAATTGATGTATATATATTTATCTCTTTTTTTATAAATATTTCGGACATCTAACACACAACGCCATCTAGTCCCAAGCTATGCAGAGCTTGTGTTATGGGGACTAGACAACTGATATAAATACATACATATTATACATAGAAAACACCCAAACTCCGAAACAAATATTTGTAGATCACACAAACATTTGGTCCGACCCAGGATTTGACCTCGAGACTACCACTGCGCCACCGAAGCAGTTAATAGTAAGTAATGTAGTTAGTTATTATATGTATATATATTATGTATTAAGATCTTTAGGTCAAAACTTTTGCATTTATTATAATAAAAACATGACGTTGTTCAAAAATGTGTATGTATACTAATAATAAAGCTGAAGAGTTTGTTTGTTTGAATGCGCTAATCGCAGGTACCGCTGGTCCGATTTGAAAAATTCTTTCAGTGTTGGATAGATCATTTATCGAGGAAGGATATATATATTATCACGCTACTACTAATAGGAGCGGAGCACCAATGAAGAATGTTTTAAAAACGGGGAACCCATCCTATTCAAGTCTCTGAAGCCAGATCACAACATCAATGAAATTGTTCGAAAACTTTCAACGCACACCCCTGTCCCTCTGCCGTCCCCTACCATAATAACTCATTTACATTCTAAATTGTTACAAAACTCTCTCAACTTTTACGATGGGTATTATTTAGGCACTCTTTATAAAATTCTTAGCGACTTTACGTAGATTAATATAGCAAAGTAATTATACAAGTTTGGCCGGGGAGTGAGACGAGAATATTAATAATCTGAGTGTTACCAATTACTTGTTTCTATAAAGGCTCTATTTAATTTTAAGGTTCATTTCATCCGCTTGTTTGAATTCGGTGCGCCGTTAAATCGATTTACGAGACACTGGTATCATTTAGGTGTAGGGCTGTTCGTTTTAAATTCGAAACCATTTTCGTAAATTAAATCAAATTGGGATGGCTTTCGATTGATATCGATTGAAGGTGATTAAATGGTCTTAATCTTTACTGTTTATAAGATAAGAGAGAAATGAAAAGATGGGTCACGCGATGGTATGTTACTACCGCAACTCATCCAGGACTGTGATCGCCTACCGTCCTACCGTCAGATCGCCTTAATAATATGTTTTATATTCTCATGTTAATATACAACGTATTGTTAATTTCAATTGATGTATATATATTTATCTCTTTTTTTATAAATATTTCGGACATCTAACACACAACGCCATCTAGTCCCAAGCTATGCAGAGCTTGTGTTATGGGGACTAGACAACTGATATAAATACATACATATTATACATAGAAAACACCCAAACTCCGAAACAAATATTTGTAGATCACACAAACATTTGGTCCGACCCAGGATTTGACCTCGAGACTACCACTGCGCCACCGAAGCAGTTAATAGTAAGTAATGTAGTTAGTTATTATATGTATATATATTATGTATTAAGATCTTTAGGTCAAAACTTTTGCATTTATTATAATAAAAACATGACGTTGTTCAAAAATGTGTATGTATACTAATAATAAAGCTGAAGAGTTTGTTTGTTTGAATGCGCTAATCGCAGGTACCGCTGGTCCGATTTGAAAAATTCTTTCAGTGTTGGATAGATCATTTATCGAGGAAGGATATATATATTATCACGCTACTACTAATAGGAGCGGAGCACCAATGAAGAATGTTTTAAAAACGGGGAAAATTTTCACCCTACGGTCAATATTAGACGCAAAGGAGGTTGTTTGGGTCAGCTAGTCGTGAAATTTGCAGATCATACAAACATTTGGAAATGGAACCCAACACCTCAACCACTGAAGTCGCATAATAGTCTAAATAGTTTCAACCTGTTTTCACTGATGAAAAAATCATTTCTTTTTTTTTTTTTTTTATTGAATATTGGGCAAACGAGCAGACGTATCACCTGATGGTAAGCGATTACCGCCGCCCATAGACACTCGCAACACCAAAGGCGTCACAAGTGCGTTGCCGACCTTTGGGGGATGGGAAAGGGGATGGGGGAGGGGTTGTGGTATGGGCCTCCGGTATCCTCACTCACTCGGTGAAACACAGCGCAAACGCTATTTCACACCGGTTTTCTGTGAGGCCGTGGTATCACTCCGGTCGAGCCGACCCATTCATGCCGAAGCATAGCTCTCCCACGGTAATCATATATCTATCACATAAATTTGTACTGTTATCCCATATGTGTATCAGTTTTTCCCTCTCTCCCACTGAACTGTAAATCAAACGTAACAGAATTAAGTTGTCCTGCTCTGAAACGTGAGTAATTCGATAACGTGGTGAAAGCCTGGAGGCTGTCCATTCGCCATTGGCACGATTGTAATCAACTTATCTAGACTGCGACTATCAAAGGAAATAACACCACATATAAAATATGTCCTGTGGTTTTGTATTTGCATATGACATTTCTCTATTGATAGCTGAAGCGTAGTATATATATAGATATCGTAGCTGAAGTATTTAATTCAAAGTTCGTTGTTTGTTTGTTCGTTAATAACTGTATTTTATGGTATAGGGGGCCAACGAGCAGACGCGTCGTCTTTTTCTTTTTTTTTATCGAATAGAGGGCAAACGAGCAGACACATCACTTGATGGTAAGCGATCACCGCCGCCCATGGGTGTCCATCCACCAAAAGCATCACAAGTGCGTTGCCGACCTTTGGGGTATGGGGAGAGGGAAATGGGGAAGGGGTTGGGTTATGGGCCTCCGGTGTCCTCACTCACTCGGTGAAACACAGCGCAAGCGCTATTTCACACCGGTTTTCTGTGAGGCCGTGGTATCACTCCGGTCGAGCTGGCCCATTCATGCCGAAGCGTGGCTCTCCCACGGAAATAATATGTACTTACTAATAAAAAATACTAGTAAGCTACTTAAGTAGCTGTAAAAAAACTACCATCGTTTTCAGAGAACAGTGTCTCATATAAATGGATCCCAATTTATTAAGAGTATGCCAAGCTTGACATAACTTTTCCGTGAGATAAACCGATCTGAGAAGCGGGATCCTCCCCGCTTAATGCTCAGTCGTGCGGACTGATAGCTCAACCCTGCTCATCTTCGCTTTTTATTTAAGGTAAAGTTCTATGAAAGACGCCGGATAGAAGTCAATTTAAAAGTTCGTTTTTTAATCAGAAATATAATTAACTAGCGGAACGGAACTATGAACGTTTTTATCCGACTCCAACAAAGCCAAACCGAAAGATAATATTTTTGGCGGTTTATGTATGTTTGTATGTTCCACCGTAGCGTCTAAACAACTGAACAGATTTTAATACGGTGAGGTGAGGCAATATTGCATGAATTCAAATGTACAATATGTTATAGGTATTTCTTTTTGTTCATGCCTGTTTGACACAGAAAGTTTTACATAGTCGGGTGATCGTTTTTTAAACTTTTTCTTCTAGTCTTATGTGTTCTACGAGTATGTAACATACCCTAGACTATTTACATGTGGAAGTGGCTTGTTTATCGCATTTGTCGAAACTGCTATTATTATAGAGAAGTAAAGAAGTTTAAATACTGTATTAATACTTTTGGCTCTTATAATTTTAAATATCCACGTATTCTATAAAACTGTAGGCATAGAATAATTAACAATACACCAGTAGCTGAGACAGCTATAAAAGTAATGAAAAAATGCGATAATATTAGTTAGAAGTGAACAGAACTAAAAATGTTATTTCAAAGTAAACATACTAAAAAATAGACTTGTTATGAATGACTCGGAATGAGGTCGAGTCACGTAACACAATTGTACTTCTCATGCGAACGAATGAACTCTTTCCGTCACTCACTCACTTATTCATTCATTCATTCGTAGTACACATGATATGTAGGGTTGGAACTTTTGTATGTTAATTTTTGAGATGTTATTTCTTACGATTAAGTAGTAAGTAATAAATATTATTTACAGTAAATTACAGTAAACTAAACTACAAGTTCTTCGAACAAACTTGGATACACCGGTTCCAGCGCAAATTAATCTTATTTCATTTATTGTATAATATGTATGTTTTTACAAATATGTATTAACAAAGTGATCCTATAAGAGTTCTGTGTGTGTCTTTTGAGGTACGGAACCCTAAAAATTATAAAGCTCTGCTTAGTTTGGGTCTAGATAGCGTTGTGTATTAAAGATGTCCGAAATATTAATTATTTTTTTTATTTTATTCAAGATAAAGCAGACCCGTACTGTGCCAACCAGACCACTGATAACATACACAAATATGCCTAAAACATACAAATCATGTGTAAACACTCAGACACAGAATTAATGGTAATAATTATGACTTACCACATTTCACACACGATCCTTGGTCTGTTCTAAAATAATCAAACTGCTGGTAGACATACATATTTCTATGGTAATATTTTAAGGAGGTAAAGTTTGTATCGTTCTAGGGGGTATTCTCAGGAACTACAGAACCGGTTTAGAATTTTTTTTACTTTGCCAATAGAAAGCCACATCGATTGTGAATGTCATAGGTCATAGGCATATTAACCGGTAAAAAGATCAACGCAATATCTCACATACACGAGTGGAGCCGAGTCAAAAGCTAGTTTGTAAATAAAGGTATACATAAACATAAATCATTCGTCGCTGTCATGTCGTTTCTATAATTAAAATTCGAGAAGAGTTTTGTACTTCACTTTTATTGGTCTAGGAAGACATTACGATAAAAGAAAAACCGCATTTGGATATTTTTCGGTATGCAGAGAAAGTGAAAGATGGATGGAATATAAATTATTTAAAACCTAACAAATGCGAGTTGGAAGACGACTCGGTTTATTTAATAATTTTGTTAATGGTTGTCAGGAACATGGATGACAATCGTTCAATTTCATTCAATTGGGTGAACTGAATTCGAAAGTTCAATTTTCGTATTCAGTCCACCCCCCAGGATTTTGAGTATTTGATATAAATTTCAGCTTGATACTCCTGAGAAAAGGGGTCTTGACAGTCAGACGGATATCAAAGGAATCAAAACATATTCTCATGGAAGTGAAATGTATATTTCTTTTTGAGAAAAATAAATTCTTTACCCACAAATTTCATGTGTCACTGGAAGGTTGCAGGTTATCCTAAATACTTTGTTAATATATTATTTGTGTGAAATATTGTAGCTCATCATATCCCTTAACTGTGAACAATTTTAAGACAATAAACTTTATTATTATTATCAACTTATAAAGTGATCATGTAAGGGTTCTGTTTCTTCCTTATGAGGTACGGAACCCTAAAAAAACAATTTCAATGAGAAGAAGTTTATTTTTAAAAGCAAAAATAATACTTATAGTACATTCTAGAATGAAACTCCAGGACCCTCCAGAAACAGAGACGCTCCAGGACCTACAACAGATGCTGAACGACCTCGCTGACTCTTCTGTACGCATCGGCCTACGGATGAACTTGGATAAGACCAAGGTCATGTTCAATGAACATGTACTACCGGAACCGGTTGCGGTACACGGTGCCGTTCTCGAGGTTGTTCAAAAATACGTGTACCTCGGGCAGATTTTGCAGTTGGGAAAGAACAACTTTGAGGACGAGGTGAACAGAAGAATCCGGCTGGGTTGGGCAGCATTTGGGAAGCTTCGTCGGGTCTTCTCATCATCGATCCCACAGTGCCTAAAGACAAAAGTCTTCAATGAGTGCGTCCTACCCGTAATGACATACGGGGCCGAAACGTGGACACTTACGGTACGGATGGTCAAATGGTGATATTTATTCCACTATTTTTATTCACTTCAATCCTTAACGATTTTACCCTATGGCATGTACAAGTGAATTTCATTCTAGAATGTATTTTAGGAAATTCAATCAAGTGCGGATAGTCGAGAGTATATTTTCATTTACTCATTCCAATTCAGTGTCTATTTTTAAAAGTGTATCAATATGGAACAACATAATGAGTGATCCTATATACCCCAAAATCTCCATGTTTTACGGGCTTCTAACAAATTACACAACTTAAATGTTAACTTTTCATACGCAATTTAAATACCGACCTGTCATATTAAAATTTGTGAGAAACACGAGGGGTGTTTGGAAACATACGGTTGCGAAATACGTATTGGAACGCTGAAATTCTAATTCTTTTAAGTATTATGAATGTTTTTTTTCTGTTTTTAAATCTTTTATTGTTTGGGGTTTTTTATCCTTTCGGATATGACAACCCCATTGTTACCATTTTAACGAATATCGATCTATGCATATGTTATACTAAGATCTCCATCTCAGGAGGAGTCACTGCGGGCTTAGTCATGTGACAGAGTATCCTAGCTTTATTAGATGTAGGTATCTATAAAATCATTTGAGGGATTCCTATGTCACTTGGGTTCACCCCCAGTGCCTCCATTAGAATTTAACTATCCCTGCGGTTCTTGACACATTCCATCAGCACATGTTGCACGTCTTCCTCCACGCCACACATCACAATTTGGATGAAATATTATGAAAATTATTGTGGGGTTATTTATTTGTTTTTATACTTTTATACCTAAACTAGTTAATCCATTGTTTTGATTGTACATTGTATTTGTTGTTTATGCAAAATCTCGTTTCTAAGAAGACCTTTGGCCTGAGGTAGACTATCCAAGGCGGTTAACGATGGTGATGACTGCATTCTTTGATTATTTGACAATATGTTGTCCTAATTTCATAATTTAACATATTACTTATACTCAATATATGTATGTTTATATACAGATAATAAACGAATTACAGTTTTGGTTATGTGTGTGTTGTTGTGTGCATATCTCATTGCGTGCACGGATCACATCTGTGTCCGTACATATATCATTTTCCACAAAGTTTGAAATTTCTCAACTTGAAATTGTGTATGTTTAAGTAAATAAAGGTGGCGTATACGTAAGTTACTTCACTTTGAGGAAGTTCATATGAATTTTGTTCAAACTCTTATCGGAGTTAACGAGAATGTTTGTAATGTTTGTTTCTCCATATGTCACTGTTTGTTGTACCGACGAGTATTGGATATATTGTGAATGATTGTAGTAACATGGTATTAACTGCAGCTTCGTTTTTTTCTATAGTATAAAGCAGAAAACTAGTAGAAAGTTTCTTCTTGAACAACAAAACAATCAGTTAAAAATATCACTAATCGTAAGTTGTTTCACATATTGTTTGAACGACGTAAAGATTCGCTCCATCACAAAGGGACGATCCTCCAATCAGTCGAGGTGGTCATGACTATCTTTTTTTTAACTTTTCAAAACCCCCACAGGCCGTCACCCCACCGGGATTTGCAGCTGGGTGGTGTGTCGGAATCGGACCGACTAAAACCAAACGGTGTGCCACTCTGCGCCTGAGTAGGGAGGGATCCGGGAACTGCTGTTATTAACACATCCGGACCGTGATCATGCCTGTCTGGCCTAAGGTTGATTATGGAAACTTGTATTCATTCTAATAATTGTGAGAAATATTCATACCGTGATACAGGATTAACAGTTATTACTAGTTCAGTGTGTCTTCGTCAGATGGCGCTGTATTATGTTTATTTCACTGTATGTGGAAGTCTTCTCAAAATAAAAACATCATAACACATAATGATTTCAATCCTTCAATTATCTAACACTAGATAATCTACAGTAATATTTGTATTTTTGTATGTAACGAATAAACTCAAAAAGTACTGGACCGATTTTAAAAATTCTTTCACCATTCGAAGGCTACATTATTCACGAGTAACATAGGTTATTTTTTATTTTGGAAAAAAATAGGGTTCCGTAAGATATTGGGGTTTTTCGGACTCAAGGTGTAAAAATCAACCAGCAAAGTTACTTAATTTTCATGCTACGGGCTGTATAAGACGCAAACGAGGTTGCGTCGGTCAGCTAGTACCTTATATACTATGTTAACATAATAGGTAGGTTTGTTATATAAATAGGTCCCAAGAACAATATCTTTTGAAGGAATTATTGACCTACTTTAACAGGAAGTATAATATTGTAATACGACATTGTACTTCTTTAGACAGAAGCGGGTATAATATTGTGTGTTAATACTAATTTCCTGTTCAATTGTTTAAACCTATAATATGTTTATGTTGCATGGTATCGACCAGCTTGTGCGTAATGGTTAGTGACCTTGATTGCTGAATTGGAGGTCGTGGATTCGGTTCCTATTCGGGATAAATACATAGGCAATGAATATTGATTACTACCGTGGCAGAGCTATGCTTCGGCATGAATGGGTCGGCTCGACCGGAGTGATACCACGGCCTCACAGAAAACCGGTGTGAAATAGCGCTTGCGCTGTGTTTCACCGAGTGAGTGAGGATACCGGAGGCCCATACCCCAACCCCTCCCCCCATCCCCTTTCCCATCCCCCCAAAAGTCGGCAACGCACTTGTGACGCCTTTGGTGTTACGGGTGTCCATGGGCGGCGGTAATCGCTTACCATCAGGTGATACGTCTGCTCGTTTGCCCACAATTCAATAAAAAAAAAAAAAAAAAACTTGCTCCATGTTTGGTTCTTAATTTTTTTTAATATGTATGTATTGATGTTATTAGTTTGAGATGACTTCCACATACAGTGAAATAAACATAATACAGCGCCATCTGACGAAGACACACCGAACTAGTAATAATGTAATACTTAATTACGTTTATCAGCTGTCTAATAAAAATAGTGCATGCATAAATTAAATTTTGGTCTGTGAAAGAAGGTTAACATCATTTACGTAAATACTTTGTTTTAGAACTTATTGTAAATTGGATATTGATAGTTCTGGAGTAATCCTTTATGATGGTGCCAACCCGTTTGGATCTCCGGCTTCGAATTCATAAGCGTTGATTCCAAGACGGCTTTTAATTACAAATATTTTATTAAAAAACTAATCAATTACCACCTATTTTTAGTTTCAGTATTTTCAAATAATTGCAATAATTAAATTTATATATTAATAAGTTAAATTATAAAGTTACTGAAATTTCCACTTCTTTATTTTAGAAATAGAAGCATAACCCAATCAACTTTAAATTCATAATTCATTGCACTGCTGAGGAGGAAAAAATGCAGGAATAAAATCCGGAGCATTCCACTGCCTCATTTCCATCTCTTAGGAAATTAAGCACAGAGTCACTAGTGTTGTGTAATTTCGCTCTAATGACAGACACAGTGCGTGTTGTGGGAATACATGGGTTGCACTATCGCTTAATGTCGTTGACCTTTAGTTCACAATAGTTCGAGCCGGTTCAAACCAGTTCATGCGGTCAGGGCTGAAGTTCTAAGTTTCCGCTTAGTGAAAATTTCATATTAAATTTAGTTGATATTACTTTATCATAAAGAACTTTAGGTTTACGCAAATTTTAATACCTAATAAATACACTTTTAATAAATAATGTAGATATGTCTTAACATGTTCAATGAATAAAATGTCTTCTGTTATTGTTCTACGCTAAAACTTTATAAAAGATGAATTCAAATGAAATTAAATAAATAAAATTGAAGACACATTGTATTCTTGATTAATCTACAAATAATCTTCCTTCTACGAAAAAAACTTAAAGATGTACATCCATATTGATCTCAGAACGTAAAAACCAGCTCGACCGGGGCGGTACTACCTCAAGAAGAAGACCAATCTAAATGACAACATTCTTCCTTAGTGGTTAGCGTGAAGAATAATTTTCACTTAAAGACTTGCATCTGCATAGAGTTTACAATCTTATGTTATATCTGCCTCGGTGGCGTAGCGGTAGCGTATGCGACTGCTAAGCTTGAGGTCTCAGGTTCGAATCCTGGATTGGACCAAATGTTTGTATGATCTGCAAATATTTGTTTCGGAGTTTGGGTGTTTTCTATGTAAGTATAATATGTAGGTAGGTATGTATTTACAAAAAAATATATATATATATTGTATTTATATGTTTCAGATTGAAATGAAAAGTAGTAATTAAAATATATATAAATGATATTAAATAACAAACTTGAAAATTAGTATTTAATAACAAAAAACAAAAATAATGGAACAAAACAAACACACAAACAGTAGGAAAACAGATATTGAAATACATTTACATGCAAATGCGTAATAAACACATACACCAATTTTAAGTCGGTGCCCTTGAACTGATAAGTATTTAACGCGATTTATTCACAACAACTTGTAAACTGGAACCTAATTCATACAATTCAATATCAGAGAATATAGACTTATGTCTTATTGAGTAAGTAATACAATATCTACAGCACAAAATAATTATTAGTTGAATAAGTAAAGTAAAGACTGCACGGCTGGCCTAGTGGTATAAGCGGTCACTACACCGCTTGCTACTGCGCCAAATCCCACGTGGGACATCACTTTGTGTGATCCACAAAATGTTGTCCTGAGTCTGGGTGTTCTTTGTATCCGTTACATGTATGTTTGTAAAGTCCCCCGCGACACAGGATGTATGTTCCTAATGCAGGAGCTGTCTTTTTAAAAAAAAAAGGGCTCACGCAGGGTTAAGAATTATGTTTTTTATTTAAAGGTTTATAACTGTGTTTTAGTCATCAGAATCATCAACTACCTTGAATAGCAATAATTTATCGTCAATTTATGATTGAAATGGCGATGGACGGGCCACCTGGCAAGACTGAGAGACGGTAGATGAACTTCTCATCTGAGGTTATGGCTAGGGCCCATGGGAAATAGAAAGAGCGGAAGATCTAGATGTAGATGGGCAGATGGTATTGAAAAAGGGGGAAAGCTGTGAGAAAAATCACCGATAGAAACTACTGGTCAGAGTGGATCTCTGGAGGAGATCTTCTTCACCCTTTTTTTTTGTTTTTTTTATGGTGCGGAAATCCCCGCGGATACCACCTGGTGGCATGTCGGACTCGAACCGACCAAAACCGCACGCCGTCCCGGGCACTAGATGCCGGGGAACCAGGTGCACCCTAGAAAGGAAAACCCTGAAACCCCGACGTACCTCGGGCCACCTGCGCTTTGTAGATGGCCCCCTACTGTGTGAGAACCCCAATGTTCCCTTTAATAACCCCCAGGGCGCGCACGCTCCGCAGCGTCCGCGCCATCACCCGGCCTGCTTCTGCTAGGGTGACACATGGCCTCATGTGTCACCCTCAGGCTTGCGCTTATGGAGGACGGAGATCGTTCTGCGATCTCCGGCGCCTGAGTCGCCTGCGGTGCCTGGCCCGTTCCCGGGCAGATCTTCTTCACCCTAAAGTAGAGGGGTTCAATATAATTAAAAAAATAGACAATGTAAATTTTTTTTCTATAATATACTTTTTCTTAACCAAATTGAAAAGATTTTTATTAGCAAAAACATGGACCTATTAGAAGGCATGATAAAAAAAGCTGTTTTTATTATTCTTATTTCTTTAATTTCAAGGTGAAAACTAGGTTAAGAACTAAACTAACTTGCAAATAGGCAAAAACTTAACATATACAAAATTATTTTTCAAACTTCCTTAAACATTTTCTTTATCCTTAATAGAGCAAGACCTTCGTTATTTTATAAAAGCTGAAAGTTAATCTGCGCATGTCCCCTATACAGGTAAGAACGACCAGGGACTATATAGTTTGGGTTGTGGTTACTTGGGCAGGTAACCGATAGTAAAGGTGTATAAAATAGTACCTTAAATTCGTTAATGTATAAAGCTCAATTTTTGAAGTGAAAACTTCTTTAACGGCGCTGTGTACTTTTTTGGAATGGATAAAAATGTATAAACTCGCGTCAGGTCACGTGACACTTATGACAGTTGCTACCCCCTGCCAGACACCCCTAAACTTTAATAAATTATAATTATACTTATTTTATAAATTTTACTGGGGGACCTATGAAAAGATGTTACCTTAATAGCCGGACAGTTTTAATGGTTTTTACATCTTGCCAGACACATCGAAATTCATTGTACTTAAGTCCTATCATGAATTATGGCTAATCATGTGTAAGTTCATTTCTAATGTGATTTTTTATATTAATGTTGTTATTGTGAAAATTCACATTAGTACTTTATCATAGTGTAGCATAAAAATTCATCGCCGAAATGTATATACACGCATAACTTCCGATCACACTATTTTTTTTATGCGTTCGATTTTATTAGGTCAAGGTTTGTATAGAGGAAAATTAATAAATAATAATAAATTAATGTTTCGGACATCTAGTCCCAAGCGAAGCAGAGCTTGTGTAATGGGTACTTACATATTACACATAGAAAACACCCAAACTCCGAAACAAATATTTGCAAATCATATAAACATTTGGTCCGATCCGAGAATCGAACCCGATTCCGAACCCGAGACCTCAAGTACAGCAGTCGCATAGGCTATCACTACGACACCGAAGCAGTCGAATTAAAAGATCACCAGCAAAGTTTTATTTTGTCCCTGAAGCTGTGACGAGCATAATTTCCAAAGTAAGTTTTTCAGATAGGTATTTAAAAAATATCTACGAGGGAAAAATATGGTAGTACGAAGTACGCCTGGACAGCTACTTTGCGATAAAACTGGCATGTAAAAATGAAAGTATAGATAATTTTCTAACATAATGTTTGTTCAACGTTAATTCGTCGATTTCGTAGCTCTTTGTTACTAGATTTTATGACTTTAGAGTAAAAGAACCAGCTACCAACATCTGGGTAGCTGGTTAAGATTCTGTATTGATGAATCGGTCAGTCAGGGCAAGGAATATTGTATGTACAAAGTAGTACAAATTATATTAACAAATCATTTACAAATTTCTAAACATAATACGAAGGCGTTATGAGTGAACTACTGTTACAAATTTACTAGTCTATTAATCATGTTGTCTGGCTAAGTCAGTATTCTAACCGGTTGTTACACTAATTTTCAATTTATTTAATAATACCGTATCAGAAATGCAGAAATCAATTCTGAGCTGAATTAAGTATGACTAAGCCATTGTGTAAAACGATGTAAGTTATTACAACAATCATTTATTGTTGAAAAAGTGAATGGTAAACCTTAAGCGAAGTGTCCCCCTTTCAGTACCTATTATCCCCCTAAAATCCAGGTGTGTATGGGTTACGATATCCGTTCTTGGTGAAAAGAAACTAAAGTATTGGTCCACACTAGCTTTTCTAGGGTTATAGTATCGCTTAAGTCGTGCTTGTGATCAGCGTAGTCTCTTCCAAAGTTCTTCTGAGTTAAATCTCTTTATTGCACCAGATTAGTAACAAGGGTAACTAAATAGGAAAACTTAAATTAGGGAATTGTGTGATGTGAAAATTAGTGACAGGGTCACGAATGTAGTTGTAAGAAAACCTTGTGGATTGAAAGAAGACGTAGTGACAGGGATTGAAAAGGGCATGCTTCGATGGTTTGACGAAACGAAAAAAAATATAAAGCGAATGTGTGTGGAAGTATCAGAAGAGGTCGTCCACGGCGAACATTTACCGACCAAATTGAGAGCACAAGGAACCGACGAGCATGTATGCAGCGATTGATGAATGTGGACGAAGTAAAAGAGGTGTGTCAGGACCGTAGTAAGTGGAGATCAATTGTCTCTGCCTACCCTTCTGGGAAAAAGGCGTGACTGTAGGTATGTATATAAATTAGGGAAGTTAAATTAGCGGCCTTATCGCCCGGAGGTAATCTTTTATATGTAGCCGTGGAACAACGAGTGATCTTACCTGAGCCCAACCCTAACAGATCCTCAGCCGAGAGATCACACTTAAAGGAAGTCAACACAATGAATTTCTTTTAATTGAATTTTATGGTCAGCGGCCCTTTTTGTTTTGCCCTTATACCAAAGAAAAGGTGTTTAGTCCTTTCATTTGCATTTTTACTGTATCGATCATTTTCTTGCAACAAGCCTGTTAAATAACAAAACCCAATTTCCTACTATTCGATTCTTTAGTCACAGATGTTTCATTATAGTAAACAATATAAGATATTTAGGTCAAATACATAGTCAGCCGACCAGGTGAGACAATTGCGTTGCGAAATCTTAGGTGAATGGTTCCTAGCGGAAGGCGGCAAGGACCACGAGTGGATATTATGTACGGTTATTAGGTAAGTGGGCAAACTGAGTAGTCATGCTGTAATTGGTTACTATTGGCCGCTAGCTTTGATTCGTGGCTTTGTTCACACAAAACAATTTCTATACTGTGAACTGTCTTCAGATATGTGTCTTTAGCCTTGCTATTCATTCGTGTAGTGATGGATTAACAATACAAAGTGTTATAGACAAAAAAGAAGAAAGAAAGAAAAATCGTTTATTCTGACATACACAGAACAACATATGGTTTTATACAGAATTAAAGTAACGAAACACAGGCATTTATGTGCAATGCCAGAAAAGGCTAGCCTAGAACTGGTATTATGATAGGGCCCGCGCCAGGTGTCATCGCTCTGTCCATTTTTGGTGGTGTAGGTATATATATATATTTTATGGAACAGGGGGCAAACGAGCAGACGTATCGCCTGATGGTAAGCGACTACCGCTGCCCATGGACACCCGCAACACCAGAGGCGTTACAAGTGTATTGCCGACCTTTGGGGGATGAGGAAGGGGATGGGCGAAGGAGATGGGGGTAGGGCCTCCAGTATCCTCACTCACTCGGTGTAACAGCGCAGGCGCTGTTTCTCACCGGTTTTCTGTGAGGCCTTGGTATCATTCCGGTCGAGCCCGAAGTGTGGCTCTCCCACGATAAATATCTAAGTGTTATTACCCCTATTCAATACATAGGTTTCGTAAGAAAGTTATTTTCGCAGAACAATATCACTCCAAAGAATAAGGAAAACTACAAATAAACGTTATACCAACCTGTTTGGTTAGCGTGGTATAATAGATCAAAGCCTTCTATGCAGAGAGAGGCCTATGTCCAACGGTGATCTGTTAAAGGTTGTTTGTGTGTTTGTGAATCATTAGCAGCAGAGGTTTTGGCTTACTATACAGCACTGGCAAGGTGGCTTAGTGCTGTATAAACAATAGCTAAGTTCAAATTTAGGATCACTGAATACTAAAGTCTTCTAAAATGTATTTCAACATTTAACTTACATACATCAAGTTTATGGTTTATTTCTCCATTAAAAACATGGGTCTATCTTGAAGATGAGGGTAAAGTTGTGTTCAGTTTACAAACTACAAACTCACTGCACACAGTTTTCGATTCGAACATTTTGATAATCTATACTAATAATAAAGTTGAAGAGTTTGCTTGTTTGTTTGTTTGAACGCGCTGATCTCAGGAACCGCTGGTCCGATTTGAAAAATTATTTCAGTGTTCGATAGTCCATTTATCGAGAAAGGCAAAAGGCTATATCATCACGCTAATACTAATAAGAGTGGAGCACCAATGAAGAATGTTTCAAAAACGGGGGAAAATTTTCACACTACGGGCAATAGAAGACGCAAACGAGGTTGAGTGTATCAGCTGGTATCTTAATAAAATAGATAAGCTTTGTGTTTGTTGTTAAACTTAATTTGATTGGTGTTCTTTGATACAGACATTTTTAATTAATTGTTTTTATTTGTACGAAGCTAAAAGGTTTGTTTGGTGGAACGCGCTTATCTTAGAACTGCTAGAAGATATTTTCAGTGATGGACAGCTTGATGAGGCAGGACTATGTCCAGTGGTGGACTACATTAGACTGATGATGATAACGATGATTCCATGGAAAGCTATCGTATAATCACGTTACGAGGTATAAGAGAACAGCATCAATGTAAAAAGTTATAAAAAAAAATTTTTCGCACAAACGAAGTATCGAGGTTTAGTTAGTAATTTATTACCTACTTAATAATTTGTTTTTTTTTTATTGAATAGTGGGCAAACGAGCAGACGTATCACCTGATGGTAAGCGATTAACGCCGCCCATGGACACCCGCAACACTAAAGGCGTCACAAGTGCGTTGCCGACCTTTGGGGGGATGGGAAAGGGGATGGGGGAGGGGTTGGGGTATGGGCCTCCGGTATCCTCAGTCACTCGGTGAAACACTGCGCAAACGCTATTTCACACCGGATTTGGTAAGTTAATAATAAATTACTCAGACGGACAACTATACTCGAGACGTTATATAGCTGCAACTTCACGGGTCATGGGTTCAAATGTCACTTAGTGCAAATATTTGCAAGTATGAATATTTATTATATGTTTAGAACTGTGAACGATGCCAGTCTGGCGACATGATCTATTAATGCTTAATGTAAGGAGAATCCAATTCAGGTAATTTTCATTCTCATGTTCTTGTCTGCTGGTGATGAGAGTTGCGCGATTTAGAGCAAATGGAAGGTCTGTATTGTACCTACTATGTTCAATGTTCACTTTAGTGTTCCATGTATTTAGTATTAGCTTTCACTCGCATGTAAAAGTATTCTGTTTTTTTTTTGTATAGGGGGCCAACGAGCAGACGTATCGCCTGATGGTAAGCGATTACCACCGCCCATGGACACCCGCAACACCAGAGGCGTTACAAGTGCGTTGCCGGCTTTTTAGAAGGAATATGCTCTTTTCTTGAAGGTTTGAAGTCAGTGATCAAGGAAGGTACTTACTTACCCACAAACTCCTATTTGTTTTGTTATTACTTATATCACTCCTATTATATCACGGGAACGCACAGCAAATTTGTACAAAAATGTATAATGCGATAACTGCGTGATCACAACCTGCTTAGCGCAGTATGTCTTATGTATTAAAGAAAATTATATCTTTATCAAATTAGATTTCATTATTTTCACAATTTTCTAATTAATTCGATAAAGATAGATCATAACATAACGAGGCGTATTTTAGGCTTACCTTAAATATTTTGTTGTAAAGTGATTAGGCTCCTCAGGCAAAATACTTACCCGAATTTAAAGCCCTTTTGTCCTATGTATCCATAAATAGCTATTTAGCCAACATTCTTATCATAATATTTTATTAATGCTATTATCTTTCAAATGTTCGTTCATAAACAGTAATTTAGAAATTAATTTATAATAGCTAAAGATCGCTTATAATTTTTATCGTTACAAGTATCTTATTTTCTTTATTTTACCAAAGTGACTCTAATATACCTGATGGAATGGAAAGTATGAGCAAATGAGCAGAATCCAAGAGTAGTAACCGTACTCTTTGTGAATGCACACAATTCAACAATGCAAATTGGTGAACCACAATTTGACATTCTGCCTGTTGACATTCTTCTGCATTATTGGGCCTCCGGTCTCGTACTTCACAACGAAACACGACAACATGAATTCAATGCTGTCATTTTAGGTTGGTCTTCTGGTAGAGGGTAGTACCCCCCCGGTCCAGCTGAATCGTTAGTGATGAAATCAGCGTGGCTCTACTGCCTAGAAATACTCCTGTACGCTTTGTTTAAAAACACACAATATTTTTCATAATATAATTGAACCTATAACATCTAATTCGACTTAAACTTATTTGTTACAATACAAACTTCCACATATAACACAACAATAACCTAATACAGCTCCATCTACTGAAGATACACTGAACTACGAAGTAACGCACTACATGGAGTAATTACAAATCCTGAATCGCGCAATAAATAGTGCTCTCGCTGATTAGCATATATACAACATCCCAACATCAACTGTTGGGCAGTGGCCCACCAGGCATGATCATCTAGCCTGGTCGGAGGATCCTCCCTTTGTGTTGGGTGGAACATGATACCCGTTCCCCCACACAATTTTAAGCCTGATTGTGTACTAAACATATTTATTAGAATAAAAATTGGTTTTCATCGTAATTGATGGATCTGCTGGTTTCTACCAAGAAGACAATTTACAACTGTCTCCTCCGATGCACAGAGAACTAGCATTAAAGGCACAGGCGATGCGATGTAGACTGCCGTTCGTGAGCCAATGGGTTTAGACATTTGTAGAATGGTAATTTAATGTCTTGAAGTAAACGTACTGCTGGATGCGCGATGACAGCGTCAACTAGCGGCTACAATTACGGCGGACTTAGAAATGTAAATGGATTGCCTTTATGAAGGTTATATCAACAAAGAAATAATTTAAATAAAACATCGTGTTTGACATGTATTCTATTCAATCATGTTAATCTATAATGTCGATAATATCGCTGATGAACAGAAGAAATTTCAGGTAGTACACGCGGACTTTCTCACTGCTGACTTCACGAGAAATAAGTAAACAACAAACCAATAAACAAATTAATCGAATAACGCATAACATTATATGTATATTGTAGATGATCATTTATGACTATGTGTCATTAAGAATGCAGACCTTAATATATTTTCAGTAAATATGGCCAAATTAATTACATCAATCACACACGACATCGCTTTCCACAACAATAAAAGAAAATAATTAGTTTTGGCTCAACCTGTGCAAGATGTAAAAGAAATGAAAGGTCATCATCATATTATTAACAGTGTATTGTAATGCTTTGTCCATGATTAACAAAATAAAATTATGAGCTCGAAGCTGAACCTTGTGTAATTCGTCAAAGTTCAGTGGCATCGACGCCATGCAAAAGATCTTTGAATGTTAGCTGTTTTTTTTATCTTTTTGCAATTTGACGTATTATTTTCTATTTTTATTTATTTTATTTTGACAATCAGCAAAATCATACACCTTACCTACAACCAAAAGCTAAGAGGCACTTAACAATAATATACAATCATTGGTGCTGCCTTAATTACAGGTTGCCACGAAAAGCAAAAATTTGTAAAAGCAGATAGTTGGGTGCATAAGACATCCCTTGACTTCAAAAAAGAAAAGTTCATAAGTAAAACGCGAGAATAACAAGTAAATTCAATACAGAAATTCCAAGAAGACCACAACACACAATCAAATACGTGACGAACATACTTAATACATAAGGAAATCTAAATTCGGTTGTCCTAGCTTAGTAATGACATTTTTTTTTAAAAGGTCTTCTTAAATAACATATATCGATGTCCTTACTTTAGACGACAGAATTATATTCCGCTTGGAGTCTATTTAGAGGAGAGAAATGGCCTAGGTTTGTATTGGACCTCTTAAGTGTAAACAAGGAGTATCTAGTCAATCGTGGGAGCTTATGAGAGATCGTAATGTTAACTTTTTGTAGCAGATGAGGGAATTTTAATACTGAGTGTCACCACTCCTGTAAACGCGTAGGTGACGTAAGAAACGACTAAGCAACCAAACTACGGAGGTCAGTATCACTGCAAAGTGAAAGAAAATTTGAAAAAAACCCTATACGTACCAACCCATATGGCCAGCGTCGTATATTAGTGTGGGGAAACAGGTATCATGTCCCTCCAACACAAAGGGAGGAGCCTCCGACCACGCGAGGTGATCATGCCTGGCGGGTAACTGCCCTACAGTTTATGTTGGGATGTTGTTTATATGATAATCGGCGCGAGAACTTCTACTACGCGATTCAAGATTGGTAGTTACTCCGTGTAGTGTGTTATTTCGTAGTTCAGTGTAACTTCGGTAGATGGCGCTGCAGTACGTTATGTTGTATGTGGAGGCTGCCACAGTAGACTTCTAAGGAGAGGCTTATATCTTGTGGATTATTAAATAATGTTGATGCACAATATGTACATTCAATACTTTTACCGTGTTTTCACAAAAGAAGAGCTAATTTTTAAATAGAGAGAAGTGATAAACGTCAATAGCATTAAGTACAAAAAGGGAGATTTAAAAGATATAGAGCCTACAGAAAAAGCGAATTAGATCATCTTAATCTTAAATCAGACCTCGTGATCTCAAAGAATATCTTTATAGGCATATAATTCTGTTAATCTCTAGACGTGTATTGAATTACCCAACTTACTCTTAGTATTATTATATGTACAAGTATTTTATTGTACAATATTGTATGCCATCGTAAGTACGTCTTCAGTCCAATTTATTTAGCTAAATTGCTTAATTGAATTCTCTCTTTTTAGTTTCATTTGACTTTGAGTGATAGATATGTGTGACTTGTTTAGTTTAGTTTCTGTCTCTGTTCTAATGAGCTTTTGACCACAGGTAAATATGGGGCTCCATCCACTAGGATCCCTGCTTAGATCCCTTGAGAGATTTACGTGTAAGAAATTACCGCCTTTATAATAAATAAATAATAAATATTTCGGACATCTAACACACAACGCCGTCTAGTCCCTATCTAAGCAGAGTTTGTGTTATAGATACTAGACAACTGATATAAATACATATATACTTTTAGATTTTGTAAATACATACATATCATACATAGACAACACCCAAACTCCGAAACAAATACTTGCAGATCATACAAACATTTGGTCCGACCCGGGAATCGAACCCGAAACCTCAAGCACAGCAGTTGCTTACGCTACCACTACGTCACCGAGGCAGTTAGTTAGTTTATAAACTGTCATCAATACTACTTATACTTATATCATAAATTTGTGCTACCCTTTATCTCGTACATTTTTGCCCGTCTAAAATGATTACATTTCAAAGAAACATTTCAACTCAAATTGTAAAACTCTTAGGAACAGTTACATGACCTACTGATAAAGATCTTGAGAAACTATCAGCAACTTATCTCTCAAATAACTACAGATTTCGGTCGGATATGTCAGATGTCAGATTCGGTCTTTTCAAATTGCGCCGACCGCAAAGCAATATTTTTAAAAGGCGCCAAGTTAATCCTTAAATTAATAGTCTTGAACACTATTTCATTAAAGTTAAGATGTTAAATAAAACATTTTGAGAACAATTTAGTACTTTTATAATTTAAAACAGTTGTTAACATGAATCTAGAGCCGGTATCTTTATGGGGAACAATAGGTTAGTTAGTCGGGTTTAGTTTGTATTGAAACTTTTGTAATTAACGCGTAGGAAAACAAAGAGATTAACATCATTCATCCTTTATCATAATATTTTAAAGGATTAGGGCTAGTGTTACGCTTACGCCCGTTTCGGGAATATTGTTTGAATAATTATAACTTACCTAGATAATTAAAATTGAACAGTATTGTTTTAAGTTTATATAATTTAGTTTAGGTGAAGTTAAGTTTAATTACTTTCATACAAGTGACCGTGGAAGAGCGAGAAGCATGGAGATTCTTATCATGGGCAAGTCATACTTATTGAAGGAAAAGTTTGCTTATCGTGGGACAACTTAACTTATGCAGGTCAGCCGTACATCTCGTGTGAAAGTTGTGCTTACCGTGGGAAAGTTATGCTTGTCGTGGGAAAGCTTCGCTTATCGTGGGAAAGCTATGCTTATCGTGGGAAAGCTACGCTTATAGTGGGAAAGCTATGTTTAACGTGGGTAAGCTATGCTTGTCGTGGGAAAGCTATGCTTAACGTGGGTAAGCTATGCTTATCGTGGAACTAAAATTCTATTAAAGTGAAATGTACTTTGAGTATTAAAATTATTCTTTTAGTATTGGATGTTCTTTTTTATATCCTTGGTAATCGTTCAGAGACTCTAGTCCGCAGGACTAAAACCTTATTTTTGGAAGAAATAAAAGATTGTCCTCTTCTTGTAGCTTCGTCGTTGACACCCGTGTGAGTCATTCACACTTTGACGTAGTGGCCCCAAGAAGACCGAGAGAATTTCATTTGTTTCGTAAATTTTCTCTACAACATTTCTGTTAAATTGTATTAAACATTCACACTGTAGAAACTGATATAATAAAGACAAACAATAAACGAGAAAATGAAGTGTAATTTATTGCGTGTGAGTGCATTTTTCTCTAAAATATATCGTGTCAGATAAAAAGTTATCATGTTTGTACACGTACAGTAAAACATCTATAGATGTTTATCATCCATACGTCCCTACGATGGATGAGTTCGGGTGACTGGTAAGACAACGTTGTGGCTACGCAAACTTGCATTTTTATGATTTATACCGCCCAAAGGCCTCCAACAATTTTTACGACTGTTATCCTATGATAACAACCGGAACCGACTGCTTAATGTGACCTCCGAATCACGAAGACGCTCATGGTAACATGCCACCAGTGAACACCCATCCAGGTACTGACCGCGCCGTTGTTACTTACCCTAGGCAATTATTTCTAATCACCGAGTGCAACTGGGCTATGAGCGCGTTTCAGCTTGCGTGTAACTTACGGAAAATAAACGAACATGTATGGTACAATCGGAATTATAAGAACCAGCCCCCCTTACCAAGTTGCAATCGTTTTACTTTCTGCAATCGTTAACGTCTAAATTCTTGTGTGTCATGTAGACGTTAACGAGACACTCGAGAATTTAGACGTTAACGATTGCAGAAAGTAGTACGATTGCAACTCAGTTAGGGGGGGTGTACTGATATCGTAGTGGTTTAAGCCGTCACCTAGCCGCTTCGTCCTTCGGTGAGTGTTATGGGTTCGATCCCAGTATGAGATAACACTTTTGTGTTGTGTTATCCATAAATTATTGAACTTAGTCTGGTTGTCCTTTTTGTTCGTTTCATGTTTTTATGTAGTCTCTCGCATTATCCTACTAATATTATAAACTCGATAGTTTGTAAGTATGGATGGATGGATGGATGTTTGTTGCTCTTTCACACAAAAACTATTCTATAGCTTACTACCTATAATATAGCTTATACATCAGAATAACCAACAGGCTACAATTTATTAAGATACTAGCTTCGCCTTGCGGCGTTGCCCACGGTTATTGTAGTAGCGCGAGTAACGATCTTTAAAAATACTGACAACATATAATTCTCCAAATAAACTTATTCTATACAAACAAATTGAATTAAAGCGCTTGTTTGTTATTAAAATTAACAGTTCACTAAATGCTTAAAAGAAAAATATTTACTTAACTTTTTTTTGTCTGTCTGTTTGTTCCAGCTAATCTCTAGAACAGAGTAACATAAGTAACAAAAACAGGCACAGTTAATAATATAATAATCTGTATTCATTTTTACTAAATTATTCATTGTAAACAATATTATGATAACATTTCTAAACATTTTAACGCAAATGAATATTAATGAAGCAAGCAATTACAGTTTATGGGCGTAACTTATATTACCCAAAGACAATATGTCAAACAGGAGCTGGTGCCATGAATCTTAATGATAATTAAACTCAATGTCTTTGCCTATGGGCTTAAAATCAATTCTGTATCCTTGGGGTAAGCTGAGATTCTTACATTCGTTTGTTTGTTTTAATTGCTTGTAACCTCTTTTCTTTTTTTTATGGAGAAGTGGTTAAACAAGCAGACGTATCACTTGATGGTAAGGGATTACCACCGCCCATAGACAACCGCAACATCAGAGGCGTCACAAGTGCGTTGCCGACCTTTGGGCGATGGGTAGGGAGGGGATTGCTATTTACAGTTTTAAAGCTATATCCAAGATTATTATCCCAGAAATACTTGACCGATTTGAAAAAATATTTTGCTTGCTAGTGTAATGTAAATCTAGCATGACTAATTCTGTCTTATTTATCTAGCTAATTTCAATCAAATCATCAACATTTACATTCGTATAATCATGACTACGATTGTAACTATTCGATTGAAGCTATGTCTCATATAAACATTATTTACCACATCACTACAGCGTGTAATAAACCTTTGATTTCAATATTAGTATGTCTATATCATCGACAGCCCTTAATAGCCCACTGCTGGACATTAGACATATACATGATAAACAGCCAAAAGCATATAAACACGAATAAAATATATATATATTTAACAGCAATAAACAAAACACTAGCTGTATTTAAAAACTTAGTTCAACAGCAAAAAATGGCCTATTTAAAAGTCAGCGAGTGAATGAAATTAAATGAAAGTGAAATTGAAAGGTTTCCCTTTCATTCTCACTTTATTTATTTAACGTAATTTGCATAGAAGTCCCAATTTCTTTGTAGATAAAGTAACCATACTTACCAAAGTACATAGGACTTAGTGTAACACATAATAAATTCTTTACGAAGGTTATGTAAGTCCTAATTGTGAGTTCGATAACGTACGGAAAAAAATTGTGTGATGATCACAATATTTGTGTTGTGTCTTGGTGTAATTAATCTGTAACATGTCTATACGTTTATCAATAAGTAGGTTACCATAGAGTAAAGGCTCTAAATAATTTGAGATTGACTGCCGTGCGTAACATGTGTAGGTACTTTACACATCTTAATGTGTGAAGTACACAATCTTTTAGATTTATTGTTTTTTGTTATTGTTATTACATGATTAAATTCCGTGATTCGCAGGTCACGTTAAGCAGTCGGTCCCGGTTGTTATCATAGTCGTGAAGCTTAGTTGGAGGCCTTTGGGCGGCTTTAAAACATTCAACGGCAAGATTACGTAGCCACAACGTTGTCTTGCGCGTCCCCAACCGCATTTGGCCAGCGTGGGGACGTATGGCCTCAACCCTCCCCCGAGAGGAGACCCAAGCCTAGCAATGGGACATTATGGGTTGTTAATGATTGTTATTACCTGTTCTCCGCCTTTTTAACAACAAGGTAATTAACTAG